>JAFIDM010009631.1:218084755-218113458 GCA_023159025.1 Thereuonema tuberculata | reverse complement strand
AGGTAATTTGGGGGAAGACGCCACACTTGACAGTTATTATTTTTTTAATTGAAGACGAGAAATCAAAAAAACTTATTGAAATATGTCAAACTATTGCTCGTTCTTATGACTGTTAAGTGCAAAAAATTTTAATGCGCTACAGTAAATGCAACAAATACAAAAATGCTCTTAAATTAACTTCATCAAAGGGGCATGTTCCCCCAATATGCGGGGAAGATACCACAGGTTATGAAGTTTACAATTACTAAGAAGAACAAAATATATTCAGCCAATATTTAATAAGCCTTTATAAACATTACATTGACCATAAATTAGACAAGCGACACTGAAGAAAAACACTTCCCACTGCACAATATAAGTAGTCCTTGCTGCAGTTTTCTTGGAGCCATTTTTTTCTGCATTTTACACATTGGAACCAATCGCATTTGGAACCCTTTTTATCTTAAAAATAATTCATAAAATAAATTAACTAAATCATTAAATTAACTGAATTAATTAATTTTATTACATTAAATAAAAACGATTGTCGCTAATATTGAATTGATTCCGGTCTATTCTTTAATGTATTTTTTTTGTTTGGTACAAAATAATTTCCACAAACTCACAATTGTAGAAATTGCATTGATATATTTTGTAAGACGTGACTCAATACAACACTTACGAACAAAGAATAATAATAATTATTAAAATCTAAAATTACCAATTTTATAATTCATGGGCATGAAAAAAGCATGTTTTATAATATTAACTAGCTGTACCCGGCATGCGTTGGAATGCCACTCAAAGAAAGAAAGGGCTCGTGAGAAGGGGCCGTAAATATAAGGTCCCAGTGTCGATCGGGGGTGGGACACTTAGGCCCCTGTGTCACCATCCCCACCCAAGTGTGGTGGACCTGTCCCCCATAGGAGAGCGAATTTTTCTCTTTTTCCAATTGACTTAGGGGCCCCGAGAAGGGGCCCTAAATATAAGGTCCCGGTGTTGGTCGGGGATGGGACACTTAGGCCCTTGTGTCGCATCCCCCCCACCCAAGTGTGGTGTCCCTGCCCCCATAGGATAGTGAAGTTTTCCCTTTTTGCAATTGACTTGGGGGCCCGAGAAGGGGCCCTAAATATAAGGTCCCGGTGTCGGTCGGGGTAGGACACTTCAGCCTTTGTGTTGGCTTCCTCCCACCCAAGTGTGGTGTCCCTGCCCCCCATAAGAGAGCGAATTTTTCACTTTACACAATATTTGTGTAGTTCTTATTTTGACCACCAGGTGGATATTCGTTTTTTCAGGGCTTTTACCCCTTTTCAACCCCTTTGGGGGGGGGGGGGCGGGTTCTAAGGTAGCCTATCTTTTCCGCAGTGTCCTAAAGAGTAATTCTGCAAAGTTTGGTCCAGATAGGTCAAAGGGCCTAGGAGCGTATAAAGGACAAATGGACAAAGAGACAAAGAAACAAAGAAAGAAAGAAAGATACATTCATTTTTATATATATAGATAACAAATAACTGCTTCATATGTCGGAATTTTGATATTTGATAATAATTATATGAAAAATATAATTATAATTTATATTTAAATAGGGTGAAGTATTCGGAAATCATTATTCTTTAATATGTTGCATCTTCCCCAAGCATTGAGGGGAGACACCACAAAGATTTATTTTTGTTCAGCGGGACTTGCCATGTTGCTTCAACCTACCATTCACTCACAAAGAACCACGTGACAAAACTATCAAGGCTATATTAAGGTTGCTGTGATACATCAAGCGCTAAACCTTAAGTATGGTCAACGAAATATTATAACTTAAGTACTGACCAAGTCCAAAGAGTTTACTTTTCAATTTAACTACGATTGAACTCTATGTAAAATTGAAAACTTTCAACAGCAACCTTCACATAGAATACTTCTACGCTTGGCCGTTGAAAATTCTGCCATCTCGCTTCTGATAAACGAAATATTACAAAACTTGCATCTTCCCCCAAATTATCTTACACTAAAAACCGACTAGTTTCGCTGACGAGAGGCAGCCTTATCAAGTCTTTAGACTTGTCGGTTTTTAGTGTATATATCTTTCATATACAGTATAAAGTTTTTGCTATAATCAGGTGTACGGATTTAGTAATTATTTCAACAATGCACAGTGCACGTAAAATATTAATTCAAATCTTATCACCATTAATTTTAAAAATAAAAAGTATGAGATATTTGCCAAGATAGCAGTAACCAGTTGGAAATTGGAAGGAATTCTTTTTAAATTAGTGAAATTATAAAAAAACAATGAACGCTATTTGAAAAATATTATGAAGTTAGAAGTTCTTAACTTGTTCTGTGGTAAAGCTGTCTGATATTTTCAGGACTTACCAACAAAAATGAATAATTTAGTTATAAATATTTACTATTATTGAAAAATGTTCCATCAACTATTTAACGATGCGATTTACTTAAAATGTGGAAAACAAAGTCATTTGAGCCAATTTTACAATGACCTTTTATTTGAAGGTTTTCACAATTTCTCTTGTGGTTACAATTCAATGATTTATCTCAAAAACTTATTTAAAAAATAAAACTATTGCTTTAATCTGTAGCCTAAGTTTGTTACGTTATTGGCTAAGGTATTCAATTCACTTTATAGAAAGCATTTCAATATATATAAATATTTAAGGATGATTCAAATTTCCTGTACAAACTTTAAAGGTAGATCAGGAATACTAAAACAAACGTATTCGTAGAGGAATGTCCCCAAACGCCATCTGAATTAGAAAGCGCTGTTTGGCAGTACTGTAGTTGGGCAATGCGAGTCATCGTCATTTGCACCTAGCTTATGGGACAGCGAACGGAAACGGATGATCCATTGGACGATTGTATCGTAAACGGTTCCCCAGCAGACATGTGCCCAAGGGTCTCTTCCTCCATGGCAAGTCTGCACCTCAATCGTTGCCGACCACAATGATGTCTGTTTCCGTCGAATGATCTGTAATAAATTCTGTATGTGAAATATAAAGGATCCATATATAAAAACTTTAACAACATAAATAATCATAACAGGAAGACATAAATGCACTTAAGTACTCCTCATTCAGAAAGTAATCCCCCCAAAAAAAAATCCTTATTTCATAAAAATGTTAAATATATCAATATCAGAAAATTTTATTACAAGAATTGAATAGTTATAAAAGAATTGTATGGCGCTTTCGAATTGAAACTGGAAAAAAAGTGGCGCATGGAATGCAAGAAGTTAGCCACTCTGGTCCAAATGATAATTGAATGTAGAAGCCAACACATGATTGATTTTATAAAAGAAAACATTGTCCTTCTCTTTTTCCATTCAGTATTTCAAAGACTATAATCCTTATCTCGTATTGTAAGTAAATTAAGGTCCTTCTATTTTTATTAGTTCTTGAAATTAAAAGTGGTCCGTTATATACAAGATTTTTTTCTGGTGCAGTTTTAAAATAGGAAAGCCTGAGAATAACCACTTATTATATTTGAAGAAATGTTACTCTCCTTTCTGTAGATGCCAAACTGTGAAAGAAAAGACTCTTGTAGATTAGAACGCTATACGTTAAGCATGTAAATGTAAACTTAACATAGTTGCTACAGAAAATTACCTGTTGAATTAACTGCACTTTATAACAACATTCAAAACATTGTTACGTTGTTGCCGTTTAGTAATTGAAAGGTTAATTTTTGTATGAGAATCTAATGTTGTTGTTTTTTTCTTTCCATTTTTCAGCAATGCCGTGATTTTGGTGAAACTGAAGACATGAAAAAAACCAGAAATTCCTTTCACAATGAAAATTCAGCTGGATTTCCTCATTATAATTTAAAACATTTTAATATAAATTATTGTTCCTAACTTTAAATTCTTGAAATTGAAATCAGTCAATTAAAATATACTTTATGAAAAGAATATTTTTGAAAGAAAACCACTCATTTGTAAAATCTCTTTATAATACTAAAAAAATGTATTCAAACTAAAGAAATAAAACTTAGAACATAAGATAATTTTATGGCATTATTATTAAAAGACGAAAAATAAAAACTTTTTTCGTATATTCATTTTGAATTCCATCCATTTTCATCTTTAGAAATCTTAAATTTATTTTATCAAGTTGTAACAGAGTTACTGCCGCGCTGGTGTGGTCGAGCGGTCTCAGGCGTCGGTCTGTCGTGAGATCAATGTGCCAGCGCCCGGATTCAAATCCCGGTAGCGAGCATGGATGTTTCAAAAATTTCCTTTCCTGTGTTGTAGCCTCTTCTTCACTTTCTCTTCGGTCTGACGTCATTCCTTAATGGCGTCCTGGGGAAGGCCACGGGAAACCACCCCAGTATCTTTCCCTTGTAATTCTAGGGAGTCTGCTAGGGGTTCGCCGTCTTGGGAACACTAGCGCTCCCTGGAGCACGGATGCTTCGGCAACGAAGCTCGCACTTCGGTGCGAACCGACCACACGACACGAACAGAGTTACTTTGTCAGAAAATGGCTTCAAGGAATTCGAATTTTTTTACTTAAAAAAAAATCCCAAACGTGTACCTGTCTATCTTTGTTATCGAAAAGCAGTTTTTTTGTTTACCTTGGAAATTAGGAATGAATTTGTTTACCTTGATGTGTTCATTTCGATCACATGTGTTAACAATACCGCGTACTAAGTCTTTACACTATACTAGGTTGAAATATGTGCAAGATTGGAAATTATAGAAGTATTTTGTATATTGACTATATATTGGTGTAAATTAATCAATATAATGGGATCTTTTGTGAATGCTAACAATCTATTGTAGATGTGATCTAACAATACTAATGCGTTATGTAGTTCAAAGGACGTGCCGGCGGGTCTAGTGGATTAAGTGATTAGTCTGAAACCTAATTTCCTAATATGTCTGAAGCAAAAAACAAATCAAATTTATATTGAATCCTTTTAAAATTCAGTAATAAATTTTCAGATGTTTACAGATAATAAGATACTTGTAGGGTGTATATCCTTAAACAAAATTTTGTATAGTTCAGTGTAAGATCTATGGTTAAAGTCTTAGGTAAATTCTACAAAGGATTTCTCTTAAATACCTATGTATTCATTTAAAAGTCGACGTACTCTTACACATTGAAATTATAGTGTAAAAGTCAAGATATGTTTGAAAATCAACCAGTAGAGATTGAAAGAAAAGTTAGAAAACAAGGAAAAAGAAACTAATAACTTTATTTTTGAGTCATTCATTACAATAACAATAAAATTTGATAATAAGATGAATTGAAGCAGTGTGGACTTAATATTTTCTATTATTCTAAACAGATGAATACAATAAATAAAACAAAAAAAACTTTGAAAATTTATTGAAAATATATTTGACTACTACATTTATCAGTAGCTAAATTAGCAATCGTCTATATTAAAAAAGTTATAAGTTTAGAGGTTGGAAAAATTTGTTAGAAAAAGCATGAAAATTTTTAAAAAAAATTAAAATTTGCTTCTTTTTTAATTCAACATAGAAATCTATTATAAAAAAAGTAAAATATTATGGCATTGTATCTCGACCGGTTCAAGATGCAGCACTATTGATCAGTTCAAAATACAACACTAAGTTGAACAGTAATGATTTTCCAGTATTACGATGTTAGGCTAATATTGATTTGTAACTCAGTCTTGCTAAGTCGCAATCATTGCACTTTAAGGCATAACTTGCATTTTGCATGAAATGATGAAGTTACTGAGATGTAATAAAAAATTGTGACTTACAGATGATCAACTTCTTTTTTTTTTTTCTCTTTTTTTTATAAGTCTCTGCAATGATGTTGACAAAATCATAGAAATCAATTCCACAGTAACTCCTAGCGGACTATTTGTGAACTATATTCGTTAATTTCATACAAACTCAAAAGATAGCGGTGAAACCAGTGTAAGCTAAAGGTGTAACCTCACTACTTCAATTTCCTTATTTAGGAATATATTTTTAGTTTTTGGATCTATATATTTTGGTATACATACTTAATATAATATATTTATTTAGTGTCAAAGTTTACTGTCTAAATAATACATTTGTGCTTATTGTAAGTCATTGTTACAATGATTGCTTTGCTATTTATTACATTTTAATTTAACTGAAGTAATGGGAAGATATGTATTGCATTTAGAGAAAAGAGCAATAATTGCAGCATTTATTTGTTTGCCATTAAGTTTGTAGTATCTATGATCTAATTAACTACATTTAAAAACCTAAAGATTTTCAGTTATTTTATTGTAATAAGTTTGAATAATAATAATAATAATAATAATAATAATAATAATAATAATAATAAAACCAGTAGATAAAATAGTTAATAATAACATTTAAAAATTTATGGGTATTTTGGAGTATTGATATTCCTAATAATAAACATATTAATTCATTTACATTAGGAAAAAAGGTTAATTGAGTATGAATTTTTTTACAAAAGAGCATAATAAAAAGGGTAGAAGTAATAATTTATAAGCTTCGTTCATTTCCAATTAAAGCTGATTAGAGGAAATTTTTCTAATGCTCCCTTTAAGTGGATTTTTTGAATGTTCGATTCAATGGTTCTATCATCTGATTATAAATGGCACAAGGCATCTGAGGTTCTGCAATCTCCAATAATGGTTTGCCAATCTGTTCGTAGCACCGATTGCCTTGCAATGGATCATTGGAATTGCACCACATGACAGAAAACTGATAACTACATCAACAGCTTTTAAGTAAGATCGTTCGTATTTCGCAGAGTCAGTATTTAAGTGGACTAAAGTAAACCTCTCTCATTACTAGTATTGATAAGAAAAAGCAAACATTAGAAACTGGGGATAAATATAGTGCAACTGTGATTGTTTGTCCACTTAATAATGCAAAAGCTACGAATGCTTCGATTATAGTTTATTGTGTTTTATTCGTGATTAAACAATGTGCAACAATCAAATGGTATGAAATCACAGGCAAGGGTCAATCCATATGAAATCAACCAATGAGTGTTGCCGACATATTTTATTTTATTTTTGATAGTACATTTTCTGTTTATACATACATCTGGGAGTACAAAACGATTTTTTAAAAATTTTTATTACTACTTTGGCTTTTAGCGGTCATTTTGTTTATGAGGGTAGGCAGTTTTTGGCGTTTTCAGAGGTTAGCGATAAGTTAAATATCTTTATTGTTTATTAATATATCAACTTGAAATAAAAACCATCTTATTTTAAATGAAACCATCTACAAATCATGTTATGACCAAAAATGTGTTAAGTTCTAAGCAAATAACCTAAAACTTAACTAGAAAAATGTGTTTTCGATTAGAATAAATTGAAGAATTTAGGGATTTTTTTTCAAAGAAAGGATTAAAACACAACTTTAATGTTTTTTCCACTTAAAAATATACTAGAGAAGAAGACTTAAAAAAAATTTGATACCTTTTAAATCCCACCTTTAGGTTTTACAGGCCTTCAAATATTGCCGATTGTACAAAATTGCCGATTTTCAAACAAGCATATTCCAAAAGGGACTGAATCAAAAAATCTGAAATTTTCAAAAAATACTCTTCTAGTACCTGGTAATAAACACATGAAATTTCATCATTGTGTTTTAATCAGAAGTATTTAAAAAAAAAAATACACAGTACGACGCACATTGACGCAGACTCCTAAAGTGTTAAAACACTTAAAAAAACACATCTAATAAACTAACCTATTCTAGGTCTATATGTACAAAATGTGTAAACTGTAAATGAAGAGTACCCATGAATATGTTTAAATAATAATACACACACATATACATAAAATATTAAAAAAATACATTAAAATAACTGAAAAACAAAACATATGCCTACTTACACTTTACGGTATATTCAATCCTTTTTGTGCATTGAAACCTTAAAAAAATACTGCAATTTTTAAACTCTTATAACTGATAAACTGTACTTGTCTTAGGGCATGATCACATCATTTTATTTACTTTACTCTAGTTTTCCAAAGGTCATCACTATATTGAGCAGTTGAGAAATTTCTTGACATAATTTTTCAGTTATGTTATATCCCCGGCCCGTCATGGTTGTAAACTCCAATGGTGATAGTTTCCTCAAAACATTTGTCACTGGTATCCACACTCTATCAGTATTCGAAATTTTAAATGATGTTTGAGGCCCATGTGGATGATAAAAATGAATCATCAAATCACCGTTTTCCATACTCACATTTTTAACTTCACCAATCCACCAGTTCTGATCATAAAGACATACCAAAATATCATTTATTTTGAAAGACCAGTTTCAAAATATGGTAGAACAGAAACATTATGATCACTGTAAGTTTCTACTGGGATTTTGTGGTACAAACTTGTGATATGTTCTTGTTTCTGGTACCGTTTTACAAGTTTTAAATCTTTGGCTAGGCTTTGCATTATTTGTTTCAACTTCTTGTAAAGGTACTAGAATATAGGAAATCCCTGTTATTTCTTCAGAACAAAGCTTAAACATTTCTTAAGCGAGCCGTGCGGTCTAGACGGCGCACATAGAAGTATAGGTGTCCCAAAGTCGATTAAAATTTTTTTATTCATCGATCAAAATTACTTAAAGCATTTTTTTAGCATCTTATTAAATAAAACACGATAACTGATCATAATTTACTATATTTCGAAAAATTAAACAAAAAACAGTTAAAGTTAAGGACGCGATCAGGCCCAGAAGACCGCCTGGTGCCCCAACCAGACTGGGCAGGCCAGTGAGGCGGGAGGGTAGGCTCCAGTGAACATAACTAACGTGACAAAGTGGGGGAGGGGGGGGGGGGGGTCGGCCCATCGCTCGCCCGCCTTCAACTTCCGGTAAAGAAACCAGGTACCCATTTTAGAGAGGGCTGGGTAGGCCCTAGGACCCGTTTGGAAACAAAAAAACCTACATAAATTATGATTTTAAAATCTAATATCTACAGTCACTAATTAATTTCTATTCAACCACTTATTTACAATCTTTATTAACAATTTACTTAAGTATAATATCTGTTTTAATTATTTAGGAATTCATCGGTGGTTTCGTCGTCATCAGTTTCATGGTTTCCTGGCGGTGAACTCACAGTTATTAGGCTCACAGCTTCTTTAGAAAATGGTTTGCAGTTTTTGTTTTGCTGGTTCGGCCTGTTACAACTTAAGAATGGGTCGGACGTTAGCAACATTCTATTTAAGACATCCTTGTTGCACTTAACTCTCGAAAATTTTCATGCAAAATCCAGGCGATATTTTCGGAAGTGACCTCGGCTTCCTCCTCCGATTACTGCCAAATTGGTAGAATCGCTTGAGAGATTACCGTGGCACCATGCATCGGAATTTTATGCACTGTAAGTGACATCGGTTGCCACCCAAACATATCTATATATAATTTGGTTGTTCTTGGATATATCTATCAAGTTTGACATGATCTATGTTGTGTCCGCTCGAAATAACCACTAAAATTAAGCGGAATGGTTTTATTATTTATTCCAGTGCTGCGTGCAGAGGATTCTGGGTCGTAAAAAAATCTCCTGTGTTACCGTCATTCGTGTTGCCATAATCGGCTTTTTGTACATCAACAAGGAGACTCATTTCTTTCTTGAAGCTAATTTGAATTTTTTTCTTTCGTTTCTTTCACCGTGACTTTTTCTTCGTGAGATCGTGCTTGCCACTTTTTTAATGGTATACGATAAATGTAACAAAGATTCGAATAAACGAATTCTAGCATGAAGGATGGAGAGACCAAACTTCAATGCTTCAGGAATAATCTGGGAAGGTTTCATTAATTTATTAAAATCTTTTGGAGTTTGTCCACATATATATATCGAACCTCATTGTTGATACCGTGTCAGTCGCAGCATTACACACTTTTACATCCACCATGGTAAGTAGTAACGTGCGATTTATTTTATTGAATCCATCAGTAGTCAATACCTCTTTGAGGTTTCCATCTTGTTCTTCAATGAATGCGATTCCTCTTTCGTAACATCTTTTGTCTCATGGATGAATCTTGTTCTGATAGGTCGACAAAACAAAACGAAGATGGTGTTGGATTTCGCCATGTTATCTTCTTTGTATCTCCATTAACTGAGACAGCTAATCTCACAGGCACATATGAAGTTATAAAAATATTGGCGTTACTGTCCTCTAAAGATCCAATCTGCTTTATTTTTTAATATTTTTCAAATAATATATATATTGTGAAATCAGAAAATACATAAATTTAACATAATATTGAGTGAAATTTTTTTTCGAATTATCAGCAAAAAAAATTTGCAACCTCAAGTCTTGTCACAAGGTTTTGCAATCACTTTTGTGGACATTTCTAAACTTTCTAAAAAATCCACCCGATGAGCTAGTTGTCTTCCATTTCACTTAAAAACAAAAGTTTACACGGCGATTTTGGATTGGGAAGTGATTTTATTCGTCCGAGTCGCACATTTGTCAGGAAAATATTACCTTTTTATTCATTTTTCGTCATTTGCACAGCTCATCCCGTCACTTCTGTGGTCATGTTTAGAACCTAATTTTTCTATGGAAAAATGATTATTTCTAGGCATGATAATTGAAATATGGTAAACTTAATTTTCTGAATGACTTGTGTTCCTAACCTCAAAATGAAGAGCACAAGGGTCAACAAACATAAGTATTCGTCACTTCCGTGGACATTTGGGGTCCATGGAAGTGATTATCATCAACAATAGCGGCTACTATGTTTTTCACGAAGACTTGTCTTTCACTTCCAGTCTTTGTTAAATGCCAATAAGGATATTTATAATTATATAAATATATATAATATAATATATGATACATGTAATTATATATTTACATTTTTATAGACGTTTAAGATTGACAGTCTGATTCATTTTTATGGTACATGATTTTCTCTTTTGATAAAAAGTTATTTTAATTCATAAATTAGTCTTCTATTTATTTATTTCATAGTTTTTCCCACGTAAATTCACTATTTCGAATATAATTTATATTAAAATTCGACATCATTATTAACACAAGTCACTTCTGTAGACATAGCCTGCCATCATTTTTTTTTTTTTTTTAAATAACCAAAATGCGTTGACCTGAACCACATATATCATGGATGTACGAACGTCAAAAGCAATCATCTCAATTTTTTTGAAAAGGAAACCTTGAAATTTAAAATCTCAAAAATTTTTGACTGAAATTGCAGGTTTTCTGTAGAATCACCCATTAGTGCCTTATAGTAGTTCCCATTGCCGTCTATTAAAATTCCCTTCTACGAATAATGATAGAGATTCTTGAGGTGTATATTTCTTCACTGTTTTTTTGGTTTTCGGCTGAAGAAATAATTTTCCTAAACTTTTTAGACCTAGTTGGGGTTAACGTCATATCTTTCATCATTTTTGATGTGTCAATGTTTCCAGAAGTGCCTTCTTTCACACGGGCTGCGTAGGTCAATTCCTCAACAGATACTTGCTCTCGTAAATCTTTTGTCCGTCTCCGTTTGCTTCTGCCACTCAATTCTTGGAAGTCTTTTAGTGGTCGCCCTGGTTTTTGTGTACCTGACGATGCAGGTAATGCCAGTGATATACTGAGCCAATTTTCATTAAAATTTGTAAAAACCGTTCATCAGTGTAATTAGCAGCCGTCCTCGATCAATGCTCGAGTCAAAACATTTCTTTCCTCCTCTGGACATGAAGTCAGCTGCACAAGCCATTCTCCCACCAAAGTGAATTTTTCTTCTATTTTCTTTCTTTTAAACTCCTTCACAATATCATATAATTCTCGCCTTGTGATATTTTTCAACTTTTCTGAGGGACCTACTGAAAAAAAACAAAAAAAAAACAATTGAACAAAAATCAAGTTTTTACCTCCAAACTTTAGAACTTGTATCAAACAAAATGATGGACAGTGGGGGACATTTTATTGTACTTTATTTCCGGCAAGGGTTGAAACATTAAAACCTAATTAATAATTTAACCAGACAAGATCAGATACATAATTAAAAACACCATCATTTCACAAAATTCAGACAAAAAAACTAGTGGATCTTGAAGTTAGCGAAGAGAAAAGTGAAGTGATGGTGGTGGGACGGGACAAAAACCTGGAAAGGGATATCTGCTGAAACAACAGGGCATTGAAGATCACAGATAGTTTTACTTACCTAGGGACCGAAATAACAAGTGATGGTAGAGTGAAGCATGAAATCACAAGACGGTTGGAGAAAGGGGGAAAGCTATACCAGGGAGTGAGACACCTGATATGGGATAAGAAAGTCCCAAGGAAGGCAAAAGAAATAATCTATAAAATGTATTACGTGCCTATAGTCACCTATGCAGCTGAGACATGGGTGATGAATGCTAGAGACTGGAGTAGACTTCAAGCTGGGGAGATGAAGTTTCTTAGAGGTATAGTAGGGAAGACTCGATTAGATAGAATGAGAAATGAGGATATCCGGGAGGAGTTGGTGGTAAAAAGTTTGAGGAAAAAGGTGGAAGAGGGAAGGCTGAGGTGGTTCGGGCAAGTGAAAAGAATGGAAGATGGTAGGACTCCTAAGGTTTGGCATGAGTTAAAAGAAGGAGGGAAGAGACCAAGAGGGAGACCGCGTAAGCGATGGCTGGATGATGTGAAGCACAGCCTGGAAGAGAGAGGCATCCCATGGGAAAGAATATGTAGAGAAGAGGCTTGGAAGAACAGGGAGAGGTGGAGAGGCTTAGTTAATTCCTAGACCCACAGTTGGTGGAACGGGAAAGGATATGTATGTATGTATGTATGAATGTATGAATGGGGTTTTTAAAATTGTTCCAAGGAGTGGAACGTTTATATGAAACTTAATAAACGATGAATAATTGTAGAGGTACAAACCTTCTCCTTTCATATTCGTACAGTTCTTTTTCCTAAATTTACCACACGAAGGCAGAGTACACATAAAACTATGTTGTGCAAATCAAAGTGCCGAGAACAAAGAAGTTTAGACAATGACTGGGTTCCGGCTGGCCCCGTGAGGTGATGTGTCATGCGGGGAGCAAAGGGGGCTTGCCATTCGACAGACCGATTATCTAGCTAAAAGAAACTAAGTTCTGTAAGACATTGGATTAACTTTGATTTTGACTTACGACCGGGTTTACGTTACGTTTACAATAATCCTTAGTGCGGCGGTCTGCCGTTGCGGTCAGTGTGTCAGTACCCGGGTTCGAATCCCGGTCGTGGCATGGATGTTTCTTTCTTCTTCTGTTTCTCCTTCTGTCCGTTCCAGCGGATATCATTTGATGCTGCCTCCCTTGGCGTACCCTGGGCAACGATTCGTCGGTTAAGGGCATCATATCTCGCCCCTAGTTGTGGTAAAGAAAGCTGATCAAGCTACGAGCCCGGGGATTTGTAAAAAAAAAAAAAAATCTTCAGCTGAAGTTATCTGGTCTAAATAAGGTCTTCGCAAACTATACCTATAGACAGCCCCTTTTGTGATCCCTCCAATACCATCACAGGCATTCTTCAATATCACATAGAATTTGGTTAAGATGAATACTTAAATTATTGCAACATTTCGGCAATTATAGTTCTAAATTGTCAGTATCGAATTACAATAAACTGACGTATGGGAAATAAATAAACAATCTTAAAATTCAAAAAAATGGTTGAATATTCCTTATTGATGGGGAAGGGGAAGGAGAGATAAGTCAAAAAGCAATATAAAGAGAGTTGTAATCCCCATTGCCTAATAAATAAGACTTCGGATCAGAAGGTTGCAGGATCGATTCCTGGCGCGGATGTTTCATTATAAACATTATTTCTATTTTCCATTCTCACAGAAAATTGCTACGGACATACAGACAGACAGACAGACAGAGAAATAACAGATTTTAGTAATATACTGTAGCTTGTTACTTTTAAGTGGTTTCTGAGTTACAATAGTGTTTTTTCAGTATTCTAGCTAATAAAAGTATGCCATTTTTCATTTTTGACTCTCATTTTTATAGTAATTGCCACTTTTCAGTGACGTTTGAGTTACAAATATTGATGGTGTTTGAGATGCAAATAGTGATTTTTTCGGTATTCCACCTCAAAAAAAGAGTGCTTCTTTCTTTCTTGACTCTGTTTTCTTTACTCCAACATCTGCCCTGTACATACACACATTTTTCAATATCACATAGAATTTGGTTAAGTAAGAATATGTAAAATATTTCAACGTTTCGGCAATTATAGTTCTAATTGTCAGTTTCGAATCATAAATAAGCTAACGGATGGGAAATAAATAAACAATCTTGAGATTCAAAAAAATATTGAATACATTCCTTATTGATGCGGGAGAGGAAAGAAGATATAAGTCAAAAAACAATATGAAAAAGTTGTAGTCCCTATGGCGTAATGGGTAAGGCATCTGACTTCGGATCAGAAGGTTGCAGGTTCGATTCCTGTCGCGGATGTTTCATTGTAAAAATTATTTCTATTTTCCATTCGCTCAGAAAAATGCGCCGGACAGACAGACAGACAGAAAGACAGACAGACAGACAGAGAAATAAAAGATTTTAGTAATATAGATTACTAAAATCATTTATTTCTCTGTCTGTCCGGCGCAATTTCCTGAGCGATTGGAAAATAGAAATAATTTTTACAATGAAACGACCGCGACAGGAATCGAACCTACAATCATATGCTCCGAAGTCAGATGTCTTATCCATTAGGCTAAGGTGGCTAGTATTCACTTCAAATTGTTTTTTGACTTATGTGTCCTTCCCCTTCCCCAATCAATAATGAATGAATTCAACCTTTCTTTGTTTTTTGAATATCAAAATTTTTTCTTTATTTCCGATCCATCGGCTTATTTTTAATTCGAAAATGACAATTAGAACTATAATTGCCGAAATGTTGGAATATTTTAAATATAATATTCTTACTTAATCAAATTCTATGTGATATTGAAAAACAAGCACGTGTACACGGGAGATGTTTGAATAAAAAAAAACAGTCAAGAAAGAAAGAAGCACTATTTCTATTAGATAGAATACTGAAAAATCAGTATTTGTAACTCAAAAAACCACTGAAAGATATCAATTGCAATTAAAAAAGAGTTTCCAGAAAGAAAGAAGCACTATTTCTAATAGGTAGAATACTGAAAAATCACTATTTGTAACTCAAAAGTCACTGAAAAATATATCTATATTACTAAACTCTTTTATTTCTCAGTCTGTCTGGCGAAATTGTTGTAAATTGTGAAAATAGAAATAATTTCTACAAGTTCCCTACGGGAATCGACCATGCAACCTTCTGCTCCGAAGTTAGACGTCTTAAGCCCCGCGAACACCATGCAATTTTTCAGCAACTTAGTTGTCCGATTTTGACGTCACGAGTTGATATAAACTTTTGTCAAACCCTGAACACCATGCAACTCGACATGAAGTCGGCGGTGATAGAAGGAATCCCATAATGCAATGCATTTCCCAAACCCGATGTGGAAAATCCGAAAAAATCGAGGTTTTGAAACATCTCTGATAAATTCTGCCGCATACAATTTCTGCATTTCAGTATAAACTTTATTTATGCAAGAAAGAAACTCGCAATACTCTTGATATTCATTGAGTACGAGCATGTCTTCGTATCGAATCGGCGAATATAATTTTCGACGATATTTCTTCCATGGGCGTGACATCACGACTGTCGTATTCCAACGCTGCCCTGTGATTGGGTGCAATGGTGACTTTTGATGCAATTTTTCGAGTTGCAGGTGTAGAAACAACTCGAGTCGGATGACAAAAGTTGCAGTCAAGTTGCATATAAACGGGCTCAAAACTATCTATATCAACTCGTGACGTCAAAATCGGACGACTAAGTTGCTGAAAAATTGCATGGTGTTCGCGGGGCTTTAGCCATTAGACCACGAGGACTACATTCTAATCTCTATAAAAAAATAAAAATATATCATAGATATATGATTCACACGCTGGTTCTAAAAGCAGTCCTGGATTAAGAGAATCTAGACATCAAAAATTAAATTTAAAAAAAAAAAAAAACTTTAAAAAAATTTTAGTTTTAGTTTACTTGATGTAATTTGTGTGTCTGTGTTTTTTTTAATAAATAAAAAGTTGTTTTCCGTTACATAAACGAGGCTTCCAGAGCGGCGACGGGTAGCCGACTAGTTTATTCTAATGAAAAACACATTTTTGTAGTTAAATTTTAGGTTATTTCCTAACAACTTAACACAATTTTGATCATAACATGATTTATAGATGGTTTCATTTAGAATAAGATGGATTTTATTTCAAGTTGATATCGTAATAAACAAAAAAGTTATTTACCTTATCGCTAACCTCTGAAAACGCCAAAAAACGGCCGACCCTCATAAACAAAATGGCCGCTAACAGCCAAAGTAGTAATAATAAAATTTTAAAAAAATCGTTTTATACTCCCAGATGTATATATAAACAGAAAATGTACTATCAAAAAGAAAAGAAAATATGTCAGCAAAAATTATTTTTTTTATTGGTTGATTTCATATGGATCGACCCGTAACAATATGAAAGTTTAAATAACGAGGACAACAACAAGAATGAACCGCATAGAGTTGTTGATCGGTTGTTAAAGAAATAGAAAATAAAAAAAAAAAAAAGCTGATTACGAGACAAGATGGTCACAAAAAAGAACTACGCTTAAACTTTACAACACGGCACCACCAATCAGCGACGTGTGAAGGATACATCACTGGTTGTCTTTTTACCACTTCCGCGCAAGGATACATCATTTTCATCATTAGGGTAAAAATAATTTTCATCGTATTTGCTCAAGCTGTAGGTGCGAGTTCTTTAGCAATACACCGCTTACTTTCCTTTGGTGAATGTAAAATTCGTCATTGTTTCTCGGCGTTAACAGCGATTTTTTCTCCTCATGAACCAAGGACACTGCAGCTTCACGCCGCCCTCCCGGCAATAAAAACGGTGTAGAGTGCCGCCACCTCTTGGTATAAAAACGACCCCACCTATTTTATTTTTTCTCTTCAATTTTTTTTTTCTCATTTCTTTGATGCGGTTTTTCTAACTGGCAAATTGGACAGGACATTTTTTCATTCATATGATGCTGAAATTAAATTTGAATTCTGAAGAATTTACCTCAACGATATGTATACCAGGGTTCGCCATCGGCGGCATCATTTTTACTAACCCTTTCAGAAATGGATAAGGCCATCTGGAGGATGGAAATTGCTACAACGTCGTTTCTACATCATACCAGATTTTATTTCTCACTGATTCAGGTATATTAGCATCCTGTTGGAATTGCGTAAATTGAGGTCTTTTTGCTAGTAAAATAAGTCCCCTGAAGAGGCTGGATGGATTTCGCCGGCGAAACTAGTTGTGGAGTTTTTAATCTTTTTATTGTAAATAAATTTTAATCGGCAATGTGTGTTCGCATAATTCTTTCTTTGAATCTAATTACACACGTAAAAATCTGCCTACATTTCGATATAGGCCTACTTTATTTCTAGTCATACTGTCGTATGCCAGCACAAACCTGAAAAATAGACAAAAAAAATATTGCAGAGTTTGCTTCTTCGTATTGATGTTTTCCTTAAAAATTCTCAAAAACAAAGGGAAAAAACACTATGGTGAGCTTTCTTAATGCATCAAAACTGCTTTCAGATATGTTTTGTTTGTCTTCTCAAAGAAAAGCTACGACAAACACAAAGGTTTGCTGCAGTATTTGACTATTCTAAAAAGATTCTATTTTGCATAAAATCGTTGTTTGAAGTATGACGTCAACAAATAATAGGACAATAAAGAAATAACTTGAAATACCCTTCTTTCCTTTTATATAGGTTTTTTTATATTCCTTCTAGAAATGTTTTAAGTTATTTTCCAAATTTCAATCATTACCTTCATAGGAATATTAAACATCGTCATTTTAAAACTCGTTAACCCATACTTCAAGTACCTGGAAGACTGAGCTTTGTTCGGTAAAATAAAACGAAAATAAAGTAAGAACACTGTAGACAATCACTTGGTTATTTAACCTCCTTTCGAGAAAATGTACAGTGAATATACACGACGTTGAAGGGAAAAAGTTTTAAAAATTATATTTAAGTAAACTTATTATTTATTACACGTAAAAACACACAGAACAGGAATTTATTAAGAATAACATAATAATTTTACTCTTAACGAAAATAAAGTAAGAACACTTTTTTGTAGACTCAAAACCTAGCACGCAGGTCCCAGGTCAGTCATTTATCCCCTAAATGAGTTTTTTAATGACTTATAATAGCAATTTTGCAGAATAGTGCATATTATCAAAAAATAAATGTAAAATTTGAAATGATATGTAGATATAAATATTTGTAAGAAATTTCGTAGGGCTTTTTTTTTTTTTTTTGTAATTTTATAAATAACCGAGTCTGGTGTTTTCATATTCAAGTATTGATCGATATGTCAAAAACCACTTGATCTATTTTATTTTTTTTTTTACGGAAAGAAGATAATGGAAGAGAAACATGGATAGCAACTTGAGTGACGTGACAGCTGACGATTAGGATACCGTGAAAAAACTGAAGTGGTTTTAGTAAAGTCTTATGACACTTGCCATTGCGCAGTCCAATAGAAAATCCGTCTTTAGCGTCAAAACGAAACAAGCAAGTGTCATGTACCGCCAATTTCACCCATCCACCCTCGCAGTCCTTCCTCTAATACTGTCAGTCACTCGAACGTTTGAAGATGCTTATGGGTCAGAGGTTTCGTATCTTTGGACACATTCCATTCTAAATAACTTGAATAGCAAATGCTTTTTTTGTATTCTCACTAACTTTCTTTTGAGAATGAGTTCATCTCATCTGGAAGAACAACAATACAGTAGTGTAAATGAAATTGACATGATTGTAAAGTTACAAATTTAAGAAAAAAAAATAATTTGGAATAAAATTATTGACATGTTTAATTATTGATGAATAATCTGCTGAACGTTTATTCATGGAAACTAAAGTAACACCTCCAAATTAAAGTTAGCAAAATTAAAACAGTAGAAAAGTAAGGTAGGCCTGCAATAATGTCAAACTAAATTCTTTAATTGTTTCACCTTTTTTCCTGACTTTCTAATTCTGAACGTTTGTTCAGAAAGAAAAAAAAAATGTTATTAGAAACACGATTCAGCTTGAGAGAAAATGCAAACAAAGACGAATAAATTATTTGGAACTTATTGTGATTTTTTTTAAAGAATTTCTCATGCTTGAATTCTGAATTTGGAATAAAATCGAATTTAATTAATTCTGGGATGATTTCAATAATATCCAAAATCAATGGTCGACTGCAAAACTTAGACTTCATTGCCATGAAAAAATTTGTCAAACAAATTTAAAATTTTTGTTAAACATGGATTCAAGAGGTAGAGGATTCGTCTTAGGGTCTTAAAAAACAAACAAGAAAAGTCTTAACTAAAGAAAAATGTTATGGCATCAAAGACCCAATTACTATTGATTTAATTTGCATCTTTAAATGATAGAAATTTCTTGACTGAGTTTAGAATAACAGGCTTCAAAATAGAAAGGAAGAGGAGTAAATGCTAATGCCAGGATGGGCGATTTGTTTAAAAGATGTCAATTTTAGTCGAACAAAAATAAAAAAAACAGTTACTTGTAAATATCGAAATTTTTACTTTTACCAGAGAAGCTAATAAATATTCTACCTTTTTTTAGGATTTATTTTATCTGGGAGCGATGTACAGCTGGAAATTATTCTATAAAAACATTTTCTTTGTTCAAAACGTTACTTGGTACGTCACACAGTTCCTATTTTTTTTTTTTTTTCAAGATTGTTCAAAAATATTTAGCATCGGTATCGGAAAATATATTGTTATTATTAAAATGTCAGTTAGTCTAGTTTATATCTACTCAATTGTTCTTAGTCATATAATTATTAATAAGCTCTTATTTAAACCAAAGATAAGAGGGTGTTCCGTAACATATAAGTGCAACACAACTCAAAATAAAATCGGTAAAATTGTTTCAGTTTTGAGTTTTGTTGAAGATATGATAATTATAATAACGTAAACTGTAAAAGCAAGTGTAGGTGTTGTACGTTACTCTATTGGGAAGCTCTTCATTAAGGGCTGGAAAAAATTGGTTCTGATATCTGAGGTGGTAGAAGATTCTTTTTTCCTAGATTCTGTGACAAATAAATTTCTTTCTTGGGATTACAGGGTAGCGCTGGATTGATGATTTAAATTCCTACCATTAGACTAATAATTGCATGAGCGTTAATGTCCTGCAAATTCTATTCTCGGTTCAGAATAAGAGTATAATGCTCAACAAAAGCATATAACTTCGTTATACTACTTCGAACCAAGCTTCCTCCTAGATTAATTTGACTTTACAGGGTAAACATCTTCCATTCTCAAGCAGATTTGGTTAAATTGTGCTTTGCTTTACATATGTCATTTTTTACTGGTATTTATAAGTATTTACTGGTATTTTTCTTTAATTCAATATTTCAAAATTTAGGTAATCATTGGCTTTAGCGTTTTGAAGAATTTTAGGCTAAGAATATCACTTTACCTTTTTTTTTTTGTAAAGAATTATAAGTCATACTTATTATATATTACATATTACATATTATGCAACTGTTACTTTCTGTAAAAGAAAATATTGTTGAAAGGAGCAAATGTGATATAATAATAAAAAAAAAAGCAGATCTTTTGATTTTGCGAGTGAAGATTGTATTTTACTAAAAATATCGTTATAATTTTATTTTATTTTCTAAAATCTTTTTTTTCCTGAAAACAAAAGAGGCAAAACAATCCACAGTTTCGAAGTAGTTACAATTTTTAATTAGCTTTCCAATTAAAATTTTCCAAATGATTGCACCCCAAAAAATAAGAGGAATTCTGAACGACTTCTGTTTCGTTACGATAGCCGTTTCTGTTTCTTCATATTAGCTATCACAAGACGACAGATAAAACTGCTAATTACGGGGAAGAACTTAAGGTTAATTGATCTAATTATCTTATGGAAACACTCTTTATACTGTCTATTACTTCCGATTCTCTTACTTTTTAACAGTCAGATTATTATTAAGGAAACAACTTTCTTTTTTCATTTTAGATATTCCTTGTCTCAATAAAATTGAAGATTTGTTATTATTGATTATCTGCTAAGATTCATTTGTGCATAATTTGGATTTGAACAATCTGTGATATCAGTCTTTCTAAAATAAGTGGAATATTCTTTTGCAATAATGAATCATTATTCAAGAAAATAACTTAATGTACTGCTACAATGTCCAAATTTGGACATGTCATGAACATTTGGACATATTTACGTTCAAAGAAAAAGAAAACAATAATTATTTTATGGAAAAAAATCTAAATAATGATCAAGTGATTCTTTTTTCGTAATTAAGTTTCTATCAATCCTTCCCGCATCTGAACGCCCTGAACCTGAATTTCAAATAATAATTTAAGCTTAAGTTAGAGCAGTTTTATTATAAATAGACGTGTATTAGTATGTACTAGTACGTCATATTATTTAAGAATATTACAGCAATATTAAAATTACAAATTTAGATAAATGTTGTTCTCTGAGAGATAGAAGGGTCACTCTGTAACTTTCAGGCTGTGACAACAGAATTCTTCCATTAAATCTCCACGATAACCACATAATTTACAAAATTCACTTTATTTCTTAACTACTACATAACTTCATACAGGCAATATTTCGAACTCCTTACCGGACGTTCTTCCTTAAGCCTTTTAATGGGAAAAGAAAACTTTCTCCTTCCCAATTCAAACATAAAATAAAATAAAATAAAATAAATTAACATTCAAGAATTCTAACTCAACAATATTGTTGTGTTAGAATTCCTGAATATTGCCTGTATGAAGTTGTGGAGTAGTTAAGAAATAAAAAGAATTCTTCCAAGATGTCGGAGGTCTTTAAGAGAAGATAAAATGAAACTGAAGCGGAAGGATAAATAAATTAAGGTTATCAGACAGGCTTAGGAAGTTTCTGCAATCATTCTATCCATCATCAGAAAATCGCTATCCCTCCATCACAAGACAAATCCTATCTGTAAGAGTGGCGAGGCATTAGCTTCACCTGATTACTAACAGAACTCAACTAAATCTAAAGTCAAATGTGAAATAACTTTCCTCGTCAGTATCACCTTTGTTTACGTTTAGAACCTATTTTCTGATGTGATAAGACATGCAGGGAGATATTTTTTAATTTTATTAATGAAAACCAAAACAACTATTGTTTTTCAAAAACTTTAAATAATTTCTTTATACCAGTGTGAAACTCACTTTTTTTAAAAAAATATTTATTTCTATTACAGTAGCTGTGTTTTAGAGTGAAATTAGATATGGTTTATTTTTCCTAACCTTTATTACAATTCTTAATAAGCATTAGGAACAAAAATAAAAAGATTTTTCAAAACAGCTTGAAAACTCTTTTTAAAAAGACTTGTACCAGTTCCGTGAAGATGTCGCTAGTAATAATATGAAAATAATAACTTTTAAAAGTCCCAGTCAAAATAGATAACTATTTAGTTCTTGGTTTAGTTCTTGAGAAAAATTTTTAAAAATGTGGAGTTTCACACCGGTATAAAAAAAAAATTATTTAAAGTTTTTGAAAAAAAAATAGTTGTTTTGGTTTTCATTAATTTTACATCATTAAGAAAATCTTTTTAAAAGATTCCCCCTGCATGCCTTATCATATCAGAAAATCTTTCTAAACGTTAACAAAAGATTTCCATTTTTTTTTACATGTGTCAAAAATTGAAACTACTTACACTGTCATTAACAGAATAAGAAAGGTAACTAAAGAATTGGTTACCTCATAAAAGGAAATTTCTATATTATAATTAGGAAATCATATTGATTTTGATACAATATGTAAGTTTCGCATTTTAAATTGTAGTACATAAATAATGCGTTAAAAATTTGTCTTTATAATTTTTATAAATAAAACAGAAATCGACATAAATCTACAGTATTTCTCCTTGGATCTAAAGTGGCCGTAGCCAATAGCCGTTTGCACAGGTTTCTTGCTCCTTAGAATTTTCTATTTTTTGGTTTTCTGAGGATTTTATTTATTTGAGCGGGTGATTGGAACTTTGAGCGAAGTCTCCAGGATCAATTTGGGTTAAGTAGGACACCTTCACATTCTCATATTTTTAAGAATTCATTCGAAATTCGATCTGCTGATTAGAGGTGGCTTAGAGGTAACTGCCACCTGGTGGCTGTTACTTGAACTTCTTTTGAAGGCTGTATCTGATGGCTTCGTCGTCTGCTGGCAGAGGTTTTATTTGCTCTTCAGGAGGAGAGAAAGACTTTGAATGCAGAGTTGGCGAGTTGATGAAAAACAGGAAAAAAGTAATAGAAGAAAGGAGTACATTAATTGATTACATAATAATCAAGATGAAGTGTTAAAGATGATATGAAGAATGAAGTGAGAATAAAGTGACTGAACAGAAAAGGAAGGAATTTGAAAATATTGTAAATGAACAAATTCAAGATGAATTTGAATTAATAAAGGAGCATCAATTTGGGCACAGGATCAGACGGAAAGAAAAATGAAACAAACGATCCTTTTGAAAGCTCAGTGTTAGTCAATTTCCTTCACAAAAAAGGAAAAAATCTTTTTCTCCCTTCACCGGGTCTTCAGTAGTAGGTTTTCCTTCAACCTCTATAACTATTGTCAATGAATTTTATGATCAGATTTCAATTATTCGGAACGCCACCACGAGAGAAGAAAAAAGCAAGATCTCTTTCAATAAATCAGACCTGAGAGATTTAAACTCTTATGGAGCTATCACATATTTTTACTAAGATTTTATTTCAACTTAAAGATTCTGAAATTATTAAAAAAAATATGGAATTAAACAACGCCAAATTACTCAGTGAACTCAATGCGTTGAGAAATCAGGATCAAGTTTATTTGGCTAAGAGAGATTTGTATTCATCTAGATTGAAGTTTGGTCTAGATAACAAAAGTGAAAGTAAAAAAACAAAGGAAAGAAAGAATTATTAGTAATTGAGATGATATGGATAATTTAATGTTAAGATGTCCTTAAAGGATGATAATGATGAAAATAATGAAAATTTAGAATCTGTTGTGGCTAAGAACTTAAAAGTTGATCAAATTGATGGGAGTATAAAAAAATAAGGTTAAAGTGAAAAATGGAGACGTTATATTGAAATGCTTTAATGAAGTTCAAAAAACAAAATTAGAAGGGCAAATCCAACAAATTCAGTCTTTAAACGTTTCTTCCATTAAAAATAAGAATCCTACTATTAAATTAACAGGTATTCCTAATGATTACAATAGTGATGAAATAGTAAATATTGTAGCTGAGAGTAACAGTGACCCACAAAGGAAGTATTAGTTAAGGGAATAAAAGTATTAACGAGCAAGATTTGTCGTAATCCTCTCAAAAGGAATTGGTTTTTGTCTGTACAACCAAATATTTTCCATTTTTTTAAAGAAAAGGGTCCTATTCTCTTCGAGTATATTTCTATACCCTTTGAGGAGGATATCTCTATTTTAAGGTATTTTAAATGTCAGCAATACGGACACTTGGCAGCTAACTGCAAGAATGAGACCATCTGTATTAAATGTAGTGGTAAACAACGAATGCCTCTCGGAAACACTGAAATGCTCAAATTGTGTGAAAATAGGATGTTCTAAAACAAATCATCGTGTGGACAGTATCGAATGCCCTTGTTATTTAAGGAGGTTATCAATGGCTAAGAAACTAATTGTTTACAAATGATTAATATAGGTCAGTTTAATGTCGGAAGAGGTTGGAATGCATGGTGCGAATTACAATTAATTAAATCGGAATTTGATATAATATGTATACAAGAACCTTGTTATTTAGGCGAAGGTGCTATTCCTTCACTTGGTGGAAATAGTATGGTATTTCATAACAACGATATTTTCCACAGATCCCGAAGTTGTATTATTATTAATAATTGCAATCTGCATCCGCTTTATATGACCCAATATGGAACCAGAGATATTACTGTTGTTCAGATTATTCTTAATAATGAAAAAATTATTATTGTCAATGTTCATGCCCATAAAACTGAAGATTTAAATATATGAGGGGCGTTCAAAAAGAAACGAGCCGGAGTGTGTAATGGGCAAACCGGTGACAGAAGGATAATATCGTTGCATGTGTAACCAAGATTGGTTCCGACACGAGAGAGTGCGAAGTTCACAGCCCGCCGCTAGAGGGTCACGGGTGCAAGTCACGTGACTAAAAGCTAGCAGAAGCATACGTCAATCGTCCAACGAGGTCATTCACGTTGTAAGCAGTGAAACAGTGCAATGGAGGCGTATAAAGAAGAGCAAAGAGGTGTTGTTCGTGTTCTGACAGCAGAAGGAGTAGGGGGAACGGTCATTCATTGAAGAATGTCACAAGTGTACGGTGAACACTGCATATCCCTTCCAAGGGTCAAGGCGTGGCACAAGCGCTTCAGGAGGGACGGGTGTCGTTAGCCGATGATGCACGGCCTGGAACACCACACCGCATTTTCGATGACATCGTCCAGCTGATTGATGGACTCGTTACCCAGGACCGCCGATTTACAGTGAAACACGTCGCCGACGAGGTCGGATTGAGCATCGGAAGTGTTCACACCATCATTACAAAAAGATTGAAGTGGCGCAAAGTGTGTGCTCAATGGGTGCCCCACAGTCTTCAACCTCAACAGAAAGCATGTCGAATGGCCCACTGTATTGATCATCAGCAGTGCTATGCCAGAGAAGGGAATGAGTTCCTGGCACGAGTGGTGGCTGGAGATGAGTCTTGGTGTCATCACTTCGAACCAGAATCGAAACGAAAAAGTCTCCAGTGGAAGCATCCAGGGTCACCACCACCAAAAAAATCCAAGGCCATCCACACAAGTGCACGAAAGGTTATGCTGACGTTCTTCTTTGACCAAGACGGCCCACTTCTGATAGACTTCCTGCGGCACGGGACAACAGTGAATGCCCAGCGTTACTCGCAAACCTTAACCACCCTTCGTCAAGTGATCAAATCGAAACGACCAGGCAAGCTCACCCGTGGGGTCATTCTGCTCCACGACAATGCAAGGCCCCATACAGCCAACACATTGTGTAGAAAATATTGCAGAAATTCAAGTGGGAGGTTCTCGATCACCCTCCTTACAGTCCAGACCTTTCTCCCTGCGATTACGCCATTTTTGGTCCCCTAAAAAAAGGCTCTGAGGGGCAAACGATTCACCTCGGACGACGACGTCAAGCAGTACGTGCGGAAGTGGTTCACAACGCAGCCCCGGGAATTTTACGAAACAGCCATTCATCGCCTTGTATCGCAGTGGGACAAGTGTCTCAACAGCCAGGGCCAATACTTCTGACATACCTGTACTGGTTTCTGTTCCTCGGCCTCCGGCTCGTTTCTTTTTGAATGCCCCTTATAATATTGAATGTCCTCAACTTTCTTCTGTTGCATCAATGTGTTTTAATTGTCGGGACTTTAACGCTAGAATATGATGTGGGGCGATCGTATGAATGATGATAGAGGTCTCAACCTCGCTGTTTGGCTTCTTAGTCATAACCTTTTACTGCATAATAAGAGCGAATCTATTCCAACTTTTTTTACCTGTTTCTACTTCGATCAGTTGGTCTTATTGTTTGAATGCCGCGAGATGGAATGTATTTGTTGATTATTTGAGAAACAATGTTGAATATTTAAAGAGTATTATTGATTATAGTAATTGTGAGGATGCAGCATTGGCATTCCAGACTCTGTGTAAAAAGGCATGTGACAAAGCCATTCCTTTTGGGAGAACTGCAGTTAAGAATAGAGAGGGACCTAGATGGTAGTCGATTAATTTGAGATGACTTAGGGCAAGGACAAGAGCTTTTCGGAAGAAATAAATTAGATGTCAGGATACACATGTGAAATGTGCTATTGAACAGAAATGGAGGGAAGCAAGAGGTGTCTATCATCGGGCCCTTCGTAAATCGAAGTGGGATTCATGGAGAAACTATTGCGAAGTAGAATCAGAACAAAACGTTTTTGGTCTACCCTCAAAAATTCTAAGCAACAAACTAAAAAAATTTTCATGTTTGAAAACATGCAAAAATAGTGAGGGAGAATGGATTTTGTCTGATAAGGACACAACAGATTCTCTTCTTCAGGAATATTTTCCTGAAGATCGTGTTGATTTGGATTGTTCTGGATCTTCGACTTTAAGAAGGAAACTATTGATACTTTCTCCCTACGTGTTAGATAATGAAGATTATGAAATCTCACTTCATGAGCTTACTGGTATCATTGAAAATATTAATTTAGATTCATCTGCGGGCCCAGATACAATACCAGCTCGTGCCCTTCCATACATTCTTCAGGCTGTAGGTGAAATCTGGGTTTCTCTCATCAATAAGTGTCTTGGAAGCGGGGTCTTCCCAAAAATATGGAAACAAGCCAGGGTAGTCCTTATTCCGAAAGATGAAGGTCGTTTTAGACCAATTTGTATACTTCCAGTCATCGGCAAAGTGCTTGATAAATTTATCAATAATAGAATCTATTATTATTTTGAGAAGTGTAATTTTTTTTCGGATAATCAATTCGGATTTCGCAGAGGCCGTAGCACTGTGATATGGCTATCGATTCTATGCGTTCTTTTGTTTTTTTCATCGCTCTCGGGGCCATCATGTTGCTGCGGTTTCTGTCGATATATCCAATGCATTTAACAATGCTTGGCATCAAATGTTGCTGAATATACTTAGAAATTCTAACTGTCCAAATAATTTATATTATTTAATTAAATCGTTTTTGAAAGGTAGGACAGTTTATTTAGGTTCTTCTACTCATTCTGTATCTAAAGGATGTCCACAGGGTAGTAATCTGGGTCCTACCCTGTTGCTCCTGATTATGAAAGATCTTTTCAGTCGTTTTCGTGAATGGAATAATGAGGTGGACCCAGAAGGTGCCTTAGATATTCAAGCCTTTGCCGATTACCTATTATTTTGGTTGCAGGACCTTCTATTATAAGAATAGAGAAAATTTGGGACTCCTTTTGGCCTATTATTATATCTTGGGCATTGGATAATAAATTAACTATTAATGGAAATAAAACTGCTGCAATTTTATTTTCTAAAAAAAAAGATATTAAAAAACCCAATATTAGAATTTATAATGAGAAAATTAAATTTACAAATCACATGAAATATCTTAGATTAATACTCAATTATAATTTAACTTGGAGAGATCATCTTGAGTATTTGAAGAAAAAAATAACAGCGAATGCCCACAGATTAATTTCTGTAGCCCCACGGCATGGGAGCATGTCTTCCAAGATCAGGAAAAAGCTTTTTAATGTAATTATTAAACCCAAGATTCTCTATGCTGCTGACATATGGAGAAATACTGCTAGCCTTATTAAGAATAGAAATATTGTTGACTCTTTAGCTAGGCCTTTTCTTTTAGCTATAGCACGCACCTCCAGAATGGTGTCTACGGATCTCTTTATGTCCTGTATGGTGTTGTTCCCATGTGGATCTAGGCAATAAATATCTATGAACACTATAATAGAATTAAGAGTTTAGATTACTGTCAAAGGATTTCACCCTTATTGTGGATCCATCCCGTTGAAAAGATTTCTTATAAATTTAATAATTGGGTGGATAATGATATTTTCATGGATATAAAAATGTACACGGATGGTTCCAAGGTTGGGGGCCGTGTTGTGTTCTCTGTCGTTTTTAAGAACGCCTTTAATTGAGGAGCTTAATTTCAAAACCCGCCATCTCCAAAATTAAAAA
>JAFIDM010009631.1:218048900-218084745 GCA_023159025.1 Thereuonema tuberculata | reverse complement strand
TAAGCTCCTCAATTACACTATTCACATCTGCAGAGAACGTCTACCTGATGATTGTTCTGTATTTCAGGCGGAACTTGGTGCGATCCTTTATGCTCTTTCCATGTGCCTTGATCTCTGGACTAATACTTTTTTTAAATATTGCCATTATTTCAGATTCTGAAGCCGCTTTGATGGCAGTGGGAAAATACTCATATCTTAATAGTATGGCAAGTGACGCATTTAATGTCATCGGTAAGTTAACAAATAACAATGTTAAGATACATCTTTTTTGGGTCAAGGCACATGTGGGAATTAAGGGCAATGAAGACGCCGACAGAGAGGTCAAGCGGGCCGCTTCCTTGGGAAATGTTACCTATACTTGTCCTCTGCCTTTAAGTTTTTCTCGATCTATTAAAATTAAACAGCAGACGGCTATGTGGCAAAATCATTGGGAAAACACAGAAAAAGGACGGCCACTCTTCAGATTCGTTAGCAAAGTTAGCGAATGTTCTCTTTTCGCTAACTTTGTTCTTAACCAATTTCTCACCAGTAATAGTGATTTTAAAACTTATCTTTTTAGATTTCGATTGAGGGATGAGGCCAAGTGCGATTTGTGTGATTTAAACGAAGATGAAGATCCCGACCACGTCTTATGGCGTTGCCGAGATCCCCAGCTTATTATATAATAATTAAAAACATGTTTAAATCATTTTTATCCCAAAGAAATATTCCCCATCCATGTCCTGACGCATATGTCACAGGCATTCTGAATTTTTATTCTACATTCGTTTAAAATATGTTTCTTTAATAATCGTACTTGATCTCTTACTTTCTGTCTTTTTTAATGTAAATATCTTTATTTTTATCTTTTTCTGGTATTTTAATATGTTTTTAATAATTATTGGCTTATTATTATATGATAAGTATTTATTAATTTTAAAGTCATAATGTGCAATTTCTTTTTATTGTTTAAAGTGATTTTTGATTTATTTTGGGCTGCCCTCTTTGGTGGTTCAATGGGGAGGCTGGGGTCCGAACTGTACCGACTTCATGGATAGGGCCCTTGGCGGTCCCTGGGGCTGTTCGGGGTGGGCCCCTGCCGACTGATTCATACTCCTCCTAAAGGGTACCCCGGAATTTTTTCTTCAGGATTTTATATTTGTGTTTATTAAGAAACTCGAAATTTTCTATTTTTCTTTTTCTCTTTCTTCTTTTGATTTTTTTTTTTTTGTATGTTTTTTTATGTTGTGTGGGAGACCAAAAATCTGCCATATAGATACTGGTCTCCATGTTTGGTCGTCATTCTTAAGTATTTATCCTTCTCTCATTGTTTCTTTTTCTTACTAGCCAAATCAAAACTTTCTCTTATAGATAGTTTTTAAGTCGACATTGACGGATTTCTTTATACTTAGGTTTTAGTCAAAACTTCAGTTTCAAGCTAAAAACATTTTTTTGAAAATAGTTTACTATATAAAGCTTCTTCAATAATTTTTTTTTCTAAATGAATACGGTAAAGTATCCAAATAAGGAACAGACACCTAATTAAAGATACCAGATTAACTGTTCAGGTAACTGTGCCCATATATTTCAGAATTAGCAATGACCAATCGCTTCAGATTACAATATATTGAACATCATTGTATTATATAGAATTAATACGCACCTATATTACTTTTTTCAGATCGAGTTTATGAACTGTAATTTTTTTAAAATCTGAAATAACTATAAAGTTAATTTTAATCAACTTTTGTACACTTTAATGAATAGCTCATAAAATTTATTGTATTCTACACTTAATATCAAATAAGAAATGTCACTTGTTTTAGTCCTCAAACATCAACGCTACCTCTGAAAGTGTTTCCAAATGTGAAATGGTAATTTTTATTAGGAATATCAATTTACTTATCATATTGTGGCTTTCAATTTTTCTTAAAACATACGACTATGTTACACCACTGTTTTATTGAATATTCAAAAAAATTATGATATGAATTCCAGAAAAGATTAAAGATACTTTTTTATTGCACTACGGTAAAGAGAGGAATTGATAGAAAATGTTACATACAGCAGATTATATCTCAATACAGGAGGTCATTACAGTACGAATATAGGAGTTCTATACAGTACAGTCTATATAGAGGGGGGGGGGGCAAATATACAAGTAACTCAGATGTGGGATGAGACATGACTTGGCATTAATTAAATAGCATCAAGCAATAATTCCGGTAGGATCACAACAATTCACGGGTGAAATTCAATTTAATAAGTGCAGAGTGTCTTTAAATTAAAGTCACAAAAGTACTGTGAAAGAACGGAGCACAGTTTACAGATAAATCCAAGACCGAAGGGTGGAGAGCTTTCATTTATAAGCTGCAAACCGATGATTGGCATTGAGACATTTCCTCAGTTTTCTCAGACAGTTTCTCAGAAAAGGTTCTCAGTTAGAGATGGAGCAACACTGAGATCATCTTCGCAGACTATTCAAAGACCGGAGAACTACACCAAGGTAAGCTATTACTCGGATGAAGAATTCCCTAATATTTCCGCACTGAAAGATAGAGTTTGATGAAGGTTAGCAGCACAAAGCGCTAAAAATTATCCTCCCTATTGCCTTCCTTGTCCTCCATAGAAATCCAACGTATCACTAAGGAAAGCAATTCCTATGATACAACGGTAGAATGAAAAGGCTAGAGGATGTCTTTAAGCAGGATATTAGAAGTGGGTGCCAAGAAAGAAGTCAGGTCTATCAAGAATCAGGATGGAGAAAGAAGCACGTGATGTCAAAGTAAAGACACTCTTTGCCACTGACATTAACAAAAAGGTTATCTTAAATTAATATTACTGTTTGGGATTAAACATAAGTAAAGACATAAATTATACGTCACATCTCAATTGATAATGATTTACTCACCATCCCACATACAAATACAGTTTCAGAAAATAGCCGTTTCCCAATGAGAAACGCCAAATTTTCACTGGTGATATTTTGGAACTCTATACTCGTATATAAAAACTCTTTCCCCACTTCTACAAAGGTTGTTTATTCTTTGCTTGCTTATGTATTATTCTTTATTCTTTATTTCAATGGCTTTAAATAACAATAATATATTAGAATCACCTGGAATCACAGAGCACAATGCACAAATCAGGGTTTCGTGAACCTTCTGAACATCTTAACAAAAATTATGATCTCAAAATGAAATTTATTTTTAGTGAAACTTAAAACTACGATGTAAAGAAGAAAAAAATACCATGTGCAAGTTCTTAACAAAAATTCTCTTAAATTAAATCAGTTGTTATCCAAAATTTAAAAAAAAAGCATTAAAATCTTTTTCAAAGCTGTAATTTTTATAAAAAAATTCAATTACAGATATTTTTAATGATGCAAAAAAAATGTAAGGTAATCAGCATACAGTGAACATAACAAAAGACAATCGGTTTTTCAAATTGTAGTGTTTTGTAATTTTCAAAATATTTAGAACTTACTAAATTTTTTAAATAGTGCTTCTAAAAGCTCCAAAACATTTAACATACTTAATCCTAAAAAAAAGCCAACTAATCCTCCAACATTGGCAAGAAATATTTCAAAATTATACCATTTGTATTCACTTATAATTTGGTTAAATCTAGACAGATAGTAGATGTAAATTGTATTATTTCTAATTTTTCCAACGTTTTCCCAATTTTCATCTGTGACTATGTCGTAGATGTACTCTTCACATTTCCGTGGACAATTACAATAACTAAGCGTCGTTTCTTTGATCACTTGACCCACTAATTTCATCGTTGTGTTGATAGAGATGGGGGTGTTGCAATACGGTAAATTATTTTCAAGAAAAGGTAACCTGGAAATAAACAAAAGAGTTTTCAGATGTGGAAAAATTTGAAAATAAAATCGATTATTCTTCTCCAGTTATTTCTTCCAAATGAAGTTTATTGACATTTTATATGTTTAATTTCTCAGAGAATTTTAATAGAAATTTCCTGCACTTCTCAGCGTCCCCGCTGACGACAAAACAGAGGAGTGAAAGTTCTTCTAACCTGCTTCTGAGATTGAAAATCAGAATGTAAAAGTGAATACTTATGAAAGAATAAACTGACTAACGAATATCTTTCATCCAATCACTAATCAATGATGAAAGAGAGACAAGGATACTTTTGTCAGTCAACAACCCCTCATTTTGGAGTTTAAGATGATGTAAGCTGAGTTTCTTCCTTTAACTTATGTCCCTAGTGATTTTTTTTCAAACTTTAGGTGAATGATAGAATGCTCACTCTTCAATTCGGTAGCAAGAGCTCGTATCTATCTTTGGTGTCTTAGGTTGATTTGTTTATTTATTCATCAGTTATGTATTGTAATACATTGTTTTATTTTAGCTTTGTTTTTGTTCTGCTTAAATTATTAATATTAGAACCAGTTAAATTGGGATAAAATGTGCAGAAACTTTAAATAAATTTTAAATTTTTTGATAAAAAAATATAAAAAGAATTAAATATATAAAATATAAATATTGTTGGACACATAGCCAATATCAATAAGCAAAGATTTGGCTTTACACAATTTATTTAATAAACCAGACTATCCACACAAAGATTATGCTAACAGAAAATTCTTAAATCCATTTTTACTAACAGAACGTTGTTTAACAGAACGTAACAATTCCGAAAGTTTAGACTGTGGAATGTAGAGATTGAACAAGTAGATTCGAACTGCCTAACAATATAACTTAATGGTTATCATTTACTTTTGAAAACTTTTTGAAAATAATATTTTCAAGTATAGTCCATTGCTATTGATGCATTCTTGTAATCGAATTCGAAAATTTTCCAAGAACAGCTACAGTAGCCTTGCATCAATTACTTGAATTTTATGCAGTAATAAACTCTTTCTGTTCTTGAATTCTGTGTGGCTTGAAGAGAAACTGTCAAGCTTTGGCTTTAATTGTCGTAAAAAGTAGTCAGGCGATATTTGAACTGGTAGTCAGTTTTTCAAAACTCAAGATTACTCTTCCTGAAAACAGTACTAGAGATCACTATCAACTTCATCGTTAGAAAATTCCCCAGTAGCCATCATTTGATGGTATCGTTCTGAGGTAAGAGTAACGATGTTGGTTTTTTTTTTTGTTTTTTTTCAAATGATGCGAAAGACAGAAAGGCAACACCAGACTGTGAACATTCCATTAAACCAATATCAGTAATAATGATATTACAATGAGTAGATAGAGAGATCTTAATGTAATAAAAACAGTTTTAACATGTGAATAAGGATTTTGCTTATTGTAAAAATGCATCTCGCCCTAAACATGATGAATAATTAGCATTTAATTCAAAACTTAAAAGAACACTAATAATTTCGACAATATTTCCAGCTGTCTTTATCAAGTGAATGAACAATAAAATAACTCTCCAATATACATATAAAAACGTAGGCCTAATGTATTAAAAGTTACTTAAAGTGCCGAAACGTAGACAGATGTGTTAGCCTATACCAAAACACGAAGAAAATGAATTTAAACATTGGCCAAGATAGCATCAATGACTGAAGATAAAGAAGAATTACTGATGTTTTTTGTTTTTTTTTACTTTTTATTTTTATTTATTTTATTTTTTTCATTCACCTGGTGCTTCCTTTTTTTCCCTTAGGTAAAAGAAGTTTGTTGCGATGGCATCTACCTTGTCGTCCGCTACCAATAGTATCGTGGATGTTTAGCACGGAAGTCTTGGCTACCGAAGCTGACGATACAAACTGATGATTGGTCCTTATCCTTGACGTTATGATCCCGTCCCATTGGTCTTTTTCTTTAGCAGCATTGCAGCACGGACATCTGTCTACATTTCAGCAATTTAAATAAATTTTAATGCATTGTATTTTTATGCACAGTTTGCCAAAACAATATATACACTTCAGATGTCATTTTGAAGTGTGTGTACATTTTTTTGGCGGTCTCTGTATATATTATTTTTTTTTTATCATTCATTTGATAAAGACAACTGGAAATAGTGTTCTTATAAGTTTTAATTAAATATTAATTATTTTTTACGTTAAGTTTAAGATGCATTATTACAATAAGCAAGATCTTAAATTAAGTCTAATAATTGACGCATGAGTGTTTAAAAATATTGAAAGTTTGTAATTAGGTTTAAACTCAAGAATCTACCCCTGAGAAAGGCTCAATTCTGCCAACTAGAGAGGAGTGTATGGAGACCAAAATAAATGTGTTAGTGTTTTTCAGTTGGACGTAAATATACAAAGTGTGTAGTGTTTGAGGAAATTCTTCCAGCCGCTTTGGTGATGACAGATTATTTCTTTCTGCTGGACTTAACAGATATACTAACTGACAAATAGACAAAACAATGAAGAAAAAATGCTCTACTCAAATGGAAAAGTAGGATTTCTCATTCTGTCAGCCAAGTAGGTAATGTCAATTTATTTGTAAATTTAAATAAATTTATTCTATTTGTATTTTGTTATTCGTTAAATTCTCTCTAATGTCCTATAAAAATCGTTGGCAAACCGGAGGGTACGGTACTGCCAATCACAGTCTTCGTAAGGATACATCTACTTCCGAATCCGCGCAGGGATAGAAGATGGTGCGTACTGGTATCTCAAGATAGCAGTTGGCTAGATGAGGATAAGTTTTCCTAGTAAAAGATCGTGCAAAACCATTTTCAAATAAGCTTACCTGCAAACCTCATTCTACTTTTCACAAATTAATTGAAAAACTAAAATTCAAATCTAAAAAAGTAGTACCAAGGCGACCATCTTGTCAAAACTCGACCGTTGTCCAAAATAGCCTGGTACCGTAATCTCCAGTTTCACTAAAACGTTTCATACAGAAATCGTTAAATATTTTTCCTAACATTTTCAATATTCATCCAATTCTGTTCGTTGATTTATTAGATTAGCTACTGGCTCTGGTTCTTTAATCGTGTAGATGGTCCTCTGACTGGGGCGGAGGAATCCGTAGATTCAACAATATTGTCTTCTTCTGGATTATTTAGAATTTGCAGTGCTCTTCGATGACTGCTTATAGCTCTTATAGCTCTTCGATGACTTCTTTTCGTAAATTCTCCATTTGAAATTCTCCATTTGATTTGAAAGTAGTTTCCTGACCACGATAGCTCTTCTTCTATCAAGAATGTTTTGAGCACTTACATTGTTTCTTAGTTCAGGGTATTTGTCAGTGAAGAGTTTATGTAGTTGGTTTCTATACGCTGTTAGTTCTGTTTCTAATTTAGTACAATGAAAGTAGCAGCGCAAGTAGAAGCGCATGACATCTCTGTTCATTTCAGTAGTCCATTTCAGGCGCTGTCTAACTTTTCCTGCTTTAGTGCTCAATTGACTTAAGCCAGAGAAAACACTTTCAGTAGCTGCAACTACTTGTTGTGGTTGCAAACGGTCGGCTGTAGTATATTCGGGGTCTCGCCCGACAGGTGCCCGCCCTGTCAGCGATGGCTCGTCCACAGCTCGTCCAGCTCCAGACGTGCCCTGGCGCTCCCCAGGCAGCGGCTCTTTCCCGAGGCTATTATTTACATTCTCCATATTGAATGGATTTGCCTTTGACATCTACGCCAGGTATTTTAAATTATAATGCCTTTTTGAGTCGAGTTGATACTCTGGGACGGCCGTTTCGAGCTTATTAGGCTCTCCTCAACCAGAGCTAATCAGCTAGTGCAGGACTATACCAGGTATTAGAAGAGTAGAGAGGAGGGGAAATTGAATGACATCCTAGTCCTCCACAACCTAATAGCGTCGGGGTCGAAGAAAACAAGAGTCGGCTAAGATAAGCCTGATAGGAAAGATAAAATATTATTATTTTATTAAGTTCTACACGAATCCATTAAAAAAAAAAACCTAAGGATCCGATAGAAACTGTTGAGTTATGTAACTGCGCAATTTACTTGCTTCAAAATAATATTCTACAGCATGAGTTCCTTACTTTTCAAAATTGAATAACAATATTTTGATACACAAACTGCACCAGGCCTGTAGTCAGAATTTTCTTTTGAGGAGGGTTCATTCCTAGAAAAAGGAATGAGGTGTGGTGATCAGTCATAGAAAGAACAGACTAATCCCTATCTCCTCGTGGATGTCGTAATAAGCATAAGACAATTTTACATTGACATGACTACTTCCTTTAATTTCAACTCTGAGAGAGATTCTTCTTTTGTTTAGATTTGGGAAGGGACTTTAGCCCCTCGAGCCCCCCCCCCTCCTGTCTACTTGCCTGAACTGCACGAACTGCATTTATCTATTATGTAAACTTATCAATAGTGGCATCTTTCATAAAATTTGTAAGTAATTTACTTCTAGAAATCCTATTAAATAACATTCTTTTAATATCCACAATATTTCGTCCTTCCTACCGAAAGACTTCCTCAAGTGGTTATAGAGGACAAGAAAATAAAAAATTATTCTTTTTCCTCTAAATAACATAAGGGTTACAAAATAAGAACTAAAAACATTTTAGTATGCGTGCTAACAATTGAAAACTGTCTTATTCATACTAAAATGTTTCATACTAAATTCATACTAAAATATTTTGTAAACCCTTATGTTACGTAGAGGAAAAAGAATAGTTTTCTTGTCGTCTTTTCCTCTATAACCACCTGAGCAAGTCTTTCGATAAGAAGGACGAAATATTGTGGATATTAAAAGAATGTTATTTATTGGATTTCTAGGAGTAAATTACTTATCAATAGTGAATTGACTGTTTACTGTAAGGAGCTTCGAAAGCTGTTAGAAGATTTCAGACAATGCGCCAGCACACACAGTTCAACAATGTTAGTATCATATGCTACGTTAGGCAAAACTTCCTTGAAGACAGAGGGAATCTCTGAAATACATTCTTAATTAAGAAACATCAGTTTATTTATGTACAGAATAAACGGCAACTATTTATATACTTAAATATAAATACTTAAATACTTAAAGATAGAATCTATATACTTTTAATATTTTCTACGTAAACCTACTCAAGGATAGGGGAATGAAAAAACTAAAGAAGTAAATTAAATTAGTGAAATTGACAATGATATTTTCAAAATTCTATTAATTACTTTATTTTAGTAAGTTTGGGTGACAAATAATTGAACCTCGAACTCACCGACATTTTAGCTTCAATAACTGAATTCTTTTGTCGATGCAATCCAAACGACACCTGTCATGAGTTTCTCGATCGACACACGGAAACTTCCTTATGTTCAAATTTTTAATCTAAAAGAAGCATAGAAAATTCTTTTCAGAATGTAACAAGTCCACACTGTGTTTTGTTCTCACTGTTTGCATAAATATTTAAAAAATAAATAACTTTGTAAAACATGTAATATTCATCCAGAAATTCCAAGCTTGGCTAACAGCGTTTTAAAAAAATGTAATTTCAGTTATCAATTGTCATTCATTTATTTATCTTCTGTTATTTATATTCATTGCTTAATGATATTGTTTATCAATATAATTATCACACGTTGTAAAGTAAATGCATAAGCAATTATTACTTTTGTTATGTAAGCATTATTTCTACTTTTGCAATTATTGTTGTCATTTGTATTATATCCTTTCTCTCTTTCTCGGTGTTTTAGTCTTACAACTAGTTCGCACTCACGATAATCGCTATCCAACTCTCTCGATCTTCGGCTGTTCTCTTCAGTTCAACGCAGGATTCACATCCAGCTTCTCTCTGCAACAGCCCAATAAGCGTGTTTCTCGGCCTTCCACAAACTATCCTTCCGAGGATGTTTCCCTCCACCATGACTATCAGCACATCTCCGTGACGTATTGCGTGACCAATCCACCACAACTTGCGTGTTCTAATCATCTCCATTAAAGAGTATGTTGCACCAACTGCAGCATCTGTTCGTTTAAAATCACGTCTACTCAGCTCATTCGCTCCATCTGTCGCCAGCACCATATCTCGAGAGCTTCTAATCTTTTAGTGTCCAATTAGTTTAATGTTGGGGTTTCACACGCATAAAGCGCGACTGACCAAACATAAATCGCTTGGGTAACTCAAGTGGCATTGCTCGGCTGGACAGCAGTTCGCTCGTTTAGCGAACGATTTTTTTGCCAACGCAATTCTGGATCGAATCTCCGGTGTACATGACATGTTACTTGATATAAGCTCTCCAAAGTATCTGAAGGACTCAACTTTTCACTTGTTCACCTTCTATGTTCAGGTTAAATTCCCGTTGTTGTCTTGATAGTACCATGGATTTGATCTTCTGCACATTAATCTTCATATCAGACTTGTTCACCTGTCTGCTGAGTTTCTTCATCATTCGTGCTAAGGTTCCCGGGCAGCCTGCCAAAATCTCCTGATCAAGGGCTGCTTAATTGTTTGTAGTCGTCTTCCACCGACTAGCACTCCGTCTGTCTCATTGTCACGGAAATCCGTGATCACATTCATTTCAGTGAACATGTTGAACAGATAGGGTGACAAAGGGCAACCCTGTCTCACACCTTTCTCAATTCAAACAGGTTTGGTTATGCCATCTCCCACTTTGATCATCGCTAATCGCTGATGATACAAATCAAAAATCACTTATAGTTTTTGAAGAAAGCCAATTTGTTAAAGCAGTGGGAAAAGCATGTATCACTCCACTCTGTCAAAGACCTTTTCATAATCAACAAAACAAACATAGAGACATCATCCCCTACCCACCATTCTTTCAACCAACAGCCGCAAAAAGCATAAAGAAATGACAAAGAAATAAGAAATAAAAAATCTGAGCTTTCATCGGTTTCATTCTTTTTTCTGGTCTATTATGCTTTATATGAATCTCTGGCACGTTAAAGTTTTTGTTTACATTAAACCAGGTTGGATACAGCCTTGGTTCTTATATTCAAATTCTTTTGTGCCTAGCGGTTTCCCAAGCCAGGATTTGAAGTTTTGTTTGTTTTTGTTTCTTTCTTAAATATGTTTTATTTTGGAGGGGACCACAGTCGAGTGCGGGAGTGTTTTTTTCCCTTATCACTTTTGGACAATCTGAGCATTTCATCTGGTGAGTGGGTCTGACTGAAGAGTTCACAAAAAAGGACGAAATGGTCGTCCCAGACTCTCACCAATGATAGCTCAGATATTTCTTATTTCTGTGTCATTTTTTTATGCTGTATATTAATTTCTGATACCTTAAATCTTTTATTTATTTTAACTTCCTCTTTTCTCTACTTTGCGTAGAATGTCATTTGTTATCCATGGTCTGCGTTTCACTGAAGGGTAAGTTCCCAATGTCGTTTCTGCTAATTTTATCAGTACTTTTTATTGTGTATTTTTTTTATCAGTACTTTTTATTGTGTATTTTTTTTATCAGTACTTTTTATTGTGCTCCGAAGCTGCTCTACTTAGGATGCCATTTCCAATTGTACTGACTGTTGTTGCAGACTGTTGTCTGCCGTAGGTGTTTTGTACCTTTCAAGGTCGTGAGCGTTTTTAAATTCTTTCCAGATCCCACAGTTTTGGTCCATTGGTTCTACCCCAAGGTCGCTTTAGTCGCAATCGTGTTATTATCGTCACCAAGGAGTAGTCCGATTCAATATCGGCACCATAAGTTATGGATTTTCGTATTTGATTCATATAACGTTCTTTCACAAGAATATAGTCAATTTAGCATCTTTGGTTATCTCCTGGGGACTTCCATTTGTATCATCGCCATCATGGTTCTTCAAAATTCCTCACAATCATTCGTTCCTGATTCTAAAAATTCCAATAGTCTCTGACCTCTTTCATTTCTATTGCCAAGTCCGGAAGCGCCCATCCACGGGCCATCCATGCCCTCTCCGACAATTGAAATCGTCCATCAATATGATATTGTCATCAGCCTTTGTTCGCCCAAGCAGTTTTTCTTATTTCGTATTCTGCTCTAAAAGAAAACAATTTGTATCCTTCGATATTCTTTCCGAAGGATACAATTTTTTTTCTTTTTTTTTTCCTATATAATATCATTGGATTCGCCTGAGGAAGTGGAAGCATAACTTTCCACGAAATATTGTGTATATGGGTGATTCTACAGAAAACCTGCAATTTCAGTCAAAAAATTTTGAGATTTTAAATTTCAAGATTTCCTTTTCAAAAAAATTGAGATGATTGCTTTTGACGTTCTTACATCCATGATATGTGTGGTTCAGGTCAACGCATTTTGGTTATTTTAAAAAAAAAAAAAAAAAAATGATGGTAGGCTATGTCTACAGAAGAGACTTGTGTTAATAATGATGTCGAATTTTAATATAAATTATATTCGAAATAGTGAATTTACGTGGGAAAAACTATGAAATAAATAAATAGAAGACTAATTTATGAATTAAAATAACTTTTTATCAAAAGAGAAAATCATGTACAATAAAAATGAATCAGACTGTCAATCTTAAACGCCTATAAAAATGTAAATATATAATTACTTATATCATATATTATATTATATATATTTATATAATTATAAATATCCTTATTGGCATTTAACAAAGACTGGAAGTGAAAGACAAGTCTTCGTGAAAAACATAGTAGCCGCTATTGTTGATGATCATCACTTCCATGGACCCCAAATTTGTCCACGGAAGTGATGTCCACGGAAGTGACGAATACTTATGTTTCTTGACCCTTGTGCTCTTCATTTTGAGGTTAGGAACACAAGTCATTCAGAAAATTAAGTTTGCCATATTTCAATTATCATGCCTAGAAATAATCATTTTTCAATAGAAAAATTAGGTTCTAAACATGACCACAGAAGTGACGGGATGAGCTGTGCAAATTACGAAAAATGAATAAAAAGGTAATATTTTCCTGATAAATGTGCGACTCGAACGAATAAAATCACTTCCCAATCCAAAATCGCCGTGTAAACTTTTGTTTTTAAGTGAAATGGAAGACAACTAGCGCATCGGGTGGATTTTTTAGAAAGTTTAATAATGTCCACAAAAGTGATGGCAAAACCTTGTGACAAGACTTGAGGTTGCAAAAACTTTTTACTGATAATTCGAAAAAAAATTTCACTCAATATTATGTTAAATTTATGTATTTTCTGATTTCACAATATATATATTATTTGAAAAATATTAAAAAATAAAGCAGTTTGGATCTTTAGAAGCTATCCAACTGTAGCTTGTGACAGTCCACGGAAGTGATGAATCACCATTTGTGGACAACTTTTTTTTTGGAAATTCCATAAAAAATTTTTAAAAAAATATACTAAACTGTAGTATATTTTGTACTTCAATGTGTGATTTTGAAAAATGACAAAAATTTTCAATCATTTTCAATTTATTGCTCTGTGACACGAATTTCAGATTTTCCGTAGATTCACCCCTATACGTATATCATCAATAGGTTTTGGAGACTGCAAAATAGGTCCGTTTTATTAATAAATACGTATCTATAAACAAAATTATATAACTACTCTTAATAAGGAAAAGATCTTTGTTCTTACCTCGGTGAAAGTGTAGTAAAATTTCACTTCGAAACCAGGATATAATGAAATGCCAGCATCTGCATCCAAATATCTTTGATTTTCATCTGCATCATGAAAAATCATCTTAAAAAAGAAAAAAAATCAATAAAAACTAAAAGTTTTTTATCAATAGATAACTTTCAAAAGCAATAGTTTTAATAAATAACTCAAACTCAAACTTCATCAATATAATTTTTTTTTGTAAGAATTCATTAAGATCTCCTCAAACTTCATTGCATTAGAATAAATAAACAAGTCCAGAACTCTTCCAAAATATTCATTTTTAAGAAATAAAACTCATTCTTTCTTTTCAGATATTTTGAAATAACATAATATAAATTTCGAAGATATCCTTAAAATGAATATTTTGAAAGAGTTAGACTTGTAAAAGGATCGTAAAAGAATTTACAATAAATAAACATTTTAAATTCTTTTACGATCCTTTCTACTGAATTGGATAAAACTAAACTTTCTCAATGGAATATTTTGACTCATCTGTACATTTCTTGCCAATATTATTTTACTATTAGTGGTTGATTTCGAACTCGTAGATTTATGCCATTTACAACTCATTAGAATTCCATCAGGCAGCTCCCCTTTCATCTCCTTGTAATAATCTGTGCACTGAATGGTTTTATTCATTTCTTTAATCTCTTTTCCTTCAGCATTAATTAATCTTTTTTGATCCATATTTTCAGAACATTTGATTCCTATTCCAATTCCTATAACTCTAGTTTACTCAAAATATCTCGTAAAGTCAATAAAAGGTAAACATACAAGCATAAAATAACAATAGTATTTAAAAAAAGATCTAGAATCCGTTTCGACCCGAGCCATGGAACTTTTTCAATTGGAATATCTCGTTCGTCAATAATTTTTAAATTATAACAAAGAACACTTTTCTTCAAAAAAATCTCAGATGTTTCGCGTTTTTGTTTTCATTTTTTATCCATCAACTATTATTTTTTTATTCTTAGCTAATCCCTATATTTTAAGATTCTCTAGTCAGCATTTTCACTTGTTTATTTGTTTGTTTTTTTTTTCATGTCGCAATTTCTGTGTTTCTTATTTTTCTGCATTAATCTTGATTCAAAATCCTACTCCACTCAGGCATTTCAATTAGTAATGAATGAAACGCCTTGATCCTGTAACGTTCCATTCCTTTCTCACTCTCATAATATTACACCTGTTAATTCGAACTCATAAAATAAATGAGTCCCATTTGATGACCAGCTCTACTATTTTCAGATTTCCACAGTCGAAACTGGTTAAATAATGAATCTCTTAGTAGCTCCCATATTTTCCAAGGATTACGGGATCGAATAGTACTTTCATTTCGAGGTATTATTTTGAAGGATAGAATAGTTGGCTTAATATATAAAGCCTTCTTACATTTACTAGTCTGGTATGCACGAATTATAGCAAAAAAGAGAAATTAAGATAATACTCATGCTACCAGCTTCTGAGTCGTGTCTAATCTATTGTTCAACAGTCCTTCCCTCACTCATAAAGAACGCTTTAACACACCAATTTTATTTTGCATTTGTGTTTGAAAAGAAAATTGTTTTCATTTACTTCAGGGCCTCGACCAGCGTAACCTTAGAACCCTATTGACAATACAGTGGACCCTCGTTATAGCGCTGCTTGCTATACCGCACTCGGTTATAGCGCTAGCGATATTCGCGGCGGTCCTGGCGGCGTTAGTGAGTATCGCATTTCATACAGGTCCATGCGGCGGACCTGTATAATGCGATATAAAATCAAAATATGACGGATGAAATGATTATCAAATCCATTTGCGGTGACGAAGATTGTCCAGAAGAAACAGAAGATGATGATGAAAGTGCCAGTGGGATAGCTGATATACCACCAACAATCAAAGAAGCAATAACAGCCATGGAAACTGTTATAAAATGGGCTGAATCACAAGAAAATATTAACAGTGTCAGATTGTTGCAAGTAGAATCTTTGAAAAGGGAAATAATACAGAAGTTATCAAAAAGCAAACAAACAAAAATTACTCCCTTTTTTAAGTGATGTTTGTAATTGAAATGATACAGAATAAATAGATTTTAGTCAAGTTATAGATAGTGTTTGTTTTTACATATTTTCAAGCTTACCTTATGTACGTGAATAAAGTAATAACGCTCGGTATAACGCGGTTCGGCAAAACTCCGAACGACGGTCCCAAATTATGAAAACCTTTTTATTGACAGATAACAGTATGACTGTGAAGGATAACACATAGCCAGAGTTATTATATTTCAAATCATATGGTTTTCGCTCAACATATTTAAGTATTGTCTGAATATGTGCGACTTATGACTAAAACGTTATTAATGTTAGTGCTTGCGATCTATCAGCCATGGCACTAGGCCCCACCACATCAAATTCCGGGCCCAGGTACCAAATGCAATACCGGGCCTCCCCCCCTCCCCCCGTGTTATGAGCAAAATCATAAATTCTTAGCCAAAAATATCGCGAAAATACCACACGATTCCATACTTCTACAGCAGGGGTGGGCAGACTTTTGTAAAGTAAGAGCGGCACAAGTATTAAGTGCCGCGGTCACCTTAAGACTAAAAAAAACAATCTCCATCAACAACCAAAAAAAAATGACATCTTCAGAAATCTCACATGCGGTCACCCACAGTAAACATATTGTAGATCTCAGCCCGGGCCCCGGGGCTTGGGACCAACTCACCCCCACCCCCTTTGTGGGGACCCTGCATGTCACATTTAAAGTGATTTTTAAGCAACAATACACAATGTTTCATTAATAACAACGTTGGGACCGCGTTCGGAGGTTTTCATAATTTGGGACCGCAGTCATAATTTGGGACTGCTGTTCGGAGTTTTGCCTGCGGTTCACCTAATAACGCGGGTGTTGTTTCCCGCCCGACATGCGCGTTATATCGGGGGTCCACTGTATATTCAGACAGTTTACAAATTGTATAAGTAAATATTAACATACTTCCAATGAAAATTAATAACGAAACAGGTAGCCCTACACATCCTCATAACATCCATCTGAAAGTTAGTTTGTAGCCATCTTATTGTTTCCAAAAACAACGTAACACATTAATTGGTCTCAAAAACTGTGCCATGAGCCATTGAAAAATAGGCACCGAAATAGGGTCGTATTGTTTTATTTGATTGGAAGAATGAAAGCCTTTTTTATATTTGAAAACAAAACTCTTACAGTGGGCAGCACTTTGATCACTGATCTTAAGTTATTTGGTCTCATCACTGATTTCTTCCATTGTTGCTTTTCATTTTCCTTCAAAGACGATGATGAAATTCATTTACTGCCGTCAGCTGCGAGCTTCTTTTCGGAAGAAATTTTTATTGGGAAAATTTGAAAACCAAATTATAATTTCTAGAAAAGAACTGTTTCTTCTGTTACGAATGTGACGATAAAAGATGCACATTTCTCGGGCTTTTATGCTCTCCACTTCTTTTAGTATATAGTCGGTTTTCTTGTACAATTAAATTACATTAACTATTATTTAAGCTCTTCAATGAAAAGTTATAGTCTTTTTATCAGTAATTCTAAGTTTCTTAGAATATTCATAGGGAAAAAAGAAATTCAGAAAAATGCCTGTTCCTCCTTAATACTAGGAGATGCCGGCTTTTTTTCTTGCGTTTCAATCCTGCTCGATTCAGATTAATTTTGCATTTTCATTTTGTGATTCTGAAGGAGAGCTAAAGTTCTATCAAATTCTTGCCCAAAAGTCAATTTCTACATTAATCATAGAAACAAAAAAAAGTTTCTATGATTTAAGAAACATTATTATTTATGTAATCTAAGTATTTTTTTACATAACCTTCTATATATGATATTGCAATTAATCATTATTTATTTTAATAATCATTTTTAATTGATTAGTTTATGACTGTAATTTTTTTAACATACTATTTAAAAAAGATTTAAAGTTATAAAGAAGTTTAGCGAAAGTAGCATATTTCCAGGAAAGTTAATTTGATTGTTTTGAAAAAATTGAAGGAAAAATTTTTAATTTGGCCTCACTTTATATTTATTACTTTGTACAAACGAACTCATCCATACAACACTAAGAGAGTTTCTGCTGACTTAAAAGAAGCGTCAGTCCTTGAGTTTCTTCGTTATATATAATGTCGCCCTTACGAGTTCACAATATCTAAGACCTCTATCGATTTTCAGCATAAAATGAAGAAACGAGATACAGATGAGTACAAAGCTTTGCTAAGTTGTGGAGCTCCTTGTAACAAAGTTTCTACTTAATTATCTTCTTTAAGTTTGGAAATTCTAATCTAACTTTGGCAATTTTCTTGTAGAATTTTTATAATACTAACACTACTATTTCCCCAAAGTAAACTTATTGAAAGAGGTAGGATAAAAAGGGTTGGAAAATTCCAAAATAGCCCTGCTTATTATCAAAAGATAATTATTATTATTAATTTCACTTTAATTTAGCAGGTTTCGCAGACTTCTTTCCATCAGTTTATTTTTCTTATAAATTTATGTTCTTTAACTTTTATAATATAAGATCTTTTATCAAAATTTATAGTGTTAATCTATTTTAGTTGAAGAAACTTAAAACAAATATTTTCAATTAAAATTTATGTATTTAATGAAGGTTTATACTTACACGGATAGAAGTTAAGCTTAGTTTATCCAAAAAATATTCAAGGTCGAGCTGTAAATATGCTGACATTCCACGGATTTTGCTGTAGCCTGTAAAACACAAAAGAAATCAGTGTCGTTCAAAACAGTTATTAATTGCATCTAATTGTATCAACGATCATCTTCACCTTCAAAAATTCCTTAGGGGTATCCAAACTAAGGAAACCATTGTTCTAAGAAGGGCGTGAGGGACTTTCAAAGAAAGTTGTAGTTTCTTTCATTAAGCGAAGATTTTTGAACATTACTTGTTACTTAATTTTTTTTTTCAAATTATATTCTTTTCTTTTAGAGATATCAGATGTCGAGACTATGACTAAGTTGATACCATAAGTAAGTTCATTTTAAATATCAATAGTACTGAAAGTTTGAAATCAAAACTTAAGAAAGTCAGCAATTTAGTCTTACTTTGGAAAATTACCGTGGATCATTTGTGTTAATTTTTTTTTAATATAATAGAGTGGGAACAGCCAAATGGAAGGAGTGGACATAATTCACTTTAGCATCAATTAAGGCATCAAGCCTTAACGTTCTTTAACGTTTTGGTTTGAAATAATGGATCAAATTTATGGCAAAAGACTATAAAAACAATTTCTTCCACCAGACTTAAATTCAAAGTAATAAAATCCTTTACATTCTAAAGTAACTATATCTACCTTTATATTTTCTTATAAAGAAAGCTTTTAAGAATCCATCTGATTAGATATAATTCGGATAAACAAGCAAATAGTATAAAAACATTTTCTTAAGATAATCAAATTTAGTTTGATTCGTATAACTCTGAACGCAGTACTTTTCAGGTATTCAAATGATTTTTTTTACGCAAAACCCTAATGAGCAGGCCAGCATTAAAGAGTTACCATAAACAAGTTCATAGAACTGTATACTCAGTTCCCTTCTGTTTCTACAACATCTTTTGCAGTCCAAACAACAAAGGGAGCTGTAATGCAACACTATAATGATACTTATACATGTATGCCAATATATATCATATTGTCACTTCAGTTTTTCTTTACTATGTTTCAAAAATTAATTCTATCTTTTGCAAAACTGATGACCCTAAAAAGTAAGCAGTTTCGAGAATACTCACGTGTTTTCCTTAACACTACATTCAACCGTAGTTCTTGTAAACGAAGAGTTTTTAATGTTAATATGGCAACTGAAGCAAGTCAATATATTATATTACGCTAAAGTCCAGTCTGTGGCAAGAAGGTAATATTTGATAATAAGTACAACTACGGTATCCCTAAGTAATCAGCTGCATAGGGGAAGCACTCTGAGAAATCCAGCTGTTCCAAATTGGCACACAATTCGAATTTATCAGCTTGGAAAACTAAGAAACTTACATTCCAGAATTCGTTGTCGTAAGCAGATACTTCGAAGAAGTAAAGAAACTTAAAATATCTTGCCTGAAAAGCTTAGGATTCTCATCTGTAGATTCATCATCGAAAATCCAACTCCTTTAATCCAGCCTCTGTATTTGATGTTCTACAATTGCTTACACTTTGTTCAGACAAGACCAATCTGTTTTAAATTTTATATTATAGTTTTGTACGCAAGCACAACTGCAGGCAGCTCATTTCTCAAAATGGTTGCCATATTTCCCGAAAAGTCCTCTGTAACTTGAGGAAGTTTTTCATTCATGCCCATTTCTGAGGACATCCCAATATAGCTCAAAACTCAAATAATTTTACCAAAAAATAGTGAATGCGAAAGTACATAGAAGCAATATTAACTGGGAAGACTTTGTCCTCATTTCTCAGTAACTAGCAGCAAAGCCTGTCGGACGACAGGCATAAAAAAAATTTGAAAAATCATTTTATTATCAACTATCAACTATAAAGTAAATATCTCCTTATAAACTACATTTTTTGTAAAAACAGCATCAGATCCTTCTATCAGATGTCCTTGATCTATTCGGTCAAGAATTTTGATTTTGACGTAAGCAGGACGAGCTCGAAAAATAGCAACATATAACTGTCCAAGACTTAAAAAAAGCTCTGGTAAATAAATACCAACCATATCTTAAGTTTGTCCTTGTAAATAAATTTTACTAAAAGTAAGAATGGAATAATTATTATTTTTGACTCATAACGCCGAAAGGCATTTAAAACTCACTTTTGTAATCTAAATACTGCTACGGCAAAAATGGTTTTGAGTTTCAAAATCAGCGTAAAAAACTGAGTAAGTATGCCAAATTTCATTAAAATGGATGCAGTGGTAACAAAATTAGTTGGTTTTGAACGTATGTTTCGTTAGAATTTCAGTTGTCGAGGTCAGTTCCCAAGGATAAAATTTCATGGGAATGACAAAATGAACTAATATTTCATCCAATTTCAGTACCCTTGATTCAATGGTACCATTGAGAACCTTGGATCTATCTTAATAGCTTAATTATATCGAGTTGCAGACAGACGAACTTAGCCAATTATATGAGTTGATTTATATTAAATTATTGAAAATTCCGGTGAAAAAAAGATGTACTGTCCCATCGTGCAAAAATGTGAAATTCTGCAGACCCATCTCTTTTCTGAGGAAGCCAACAAAAACGAATATAGGTATGTGATGATGATAATTAACAGTATCAAATGATAGCTAAAGTTCTTATTTCTTAAGTTTCCCTAAGTTTATGGAAGAATATATATAAAGCTGCACTAAAAGATCTGTATCAATTGTACGAAGCTCAAATGCCTTTTATTCACCCATCCTTGTGTAGGTGAAGCAAAATCGAATACTATCTGCTTCCTCCATCTAATCAAAAACATCCGAAAAAATATATAAATCTCAGGAGAAGAAAAAAAGTTTTCTTGTCATTGTCTAATAAGACCGGAAAAACTGATGTATTTAATCTATATATGGCGTTTTCACAAAGAAACTGCAGAATTTCTTCCTTTTTCTGATAATTGTTTCCACTTATTTGGCTAAGGGTTTGTGAAGCAGTCTTTGTACGGATCTCGTCTCTCTCTGGTCTAAATTTGCAAACTCCATTGAATCAAAATGATCCCATACCAGATTAACCATTACAACACTGAAGGTTAGAAAGAAAAAAATTAATATCGTCTAAGAAAAAGTTCTTTTTGATTGCTCTTGGTTAACATTTACAAACAAGCGCCATAAAACCATTGCATTACAAATGCTAGCAAAGATATCACTTGCTGATAACGAAGATGGAAACGGCTGGTTTTCGTACTACAAAAAGGCGATTGTATTTAGTTCCAGTGATAGTTTGACTATAGGCATTCGGTTCTCATGTGGGTATCGTGATGGACAATCCTTGCTGGTCAGGTTCTCTCGTTTTCCTAACTTCATTCACCAGTCTTTTTACATCATTCTTTCTTTATGTCCTTATTTCTGTGGAACCCAAGATCGCAGTGCTTGACTTTCTTATCACCCAAATTTCACATAATCTAATCTAATGTAATACAGTGATAATTAGTAGTCTTGTAAAAAGACTTAATTTATCTTAGGAGATTATATCTAGTCAGTTTTCTTCATAATTTTTCTAACTGTGTGGAGAAAAGAATGTAGCAATCTGTAAATTCATTGGATTAAAAAAATTGCCGAGTTCTCTGTCTTTCATCAACGAATCGTTTGTATCAGGCCCTTTTCGTTCTGCAAAGTAATCATAACTTTCTTTTGAGCGATAACTTTTAAAATAATCCTCAACTTCTGCCAAAACTTAGTCGATTCTCAAAATCTTTGCGTAGCAGATAATGGGGATTTTGCTGACTAATGTATTCCATTTTACAAAATGCTTGTTGTACGTATTTCAGGACAGCTTTTCCTAACTATTCCATGTCTTTATTATGAACAGGAAGCCATCGCGAATGATTGTTCGAAATAAAGAAACACACTTCCATTTCTTTAAGACCTGAAGTGTATAGATGAAAATTTCTGTTTCTCAAGGCATATTATAAATGGAAGATGTATTAAGATACAGGACATTTATTTATTTTAACATATAGTGGTTTTCAGCATTACAGGCGACTTTTTTTTTTTAATTTATGGTTTTTAAGGATAATCTGATGCGTTCCACTTTACCATTGATGTCTCTGACGACAATAACAGACTTTGAAAATGAACTGAAATTGGACATTACTGAGCTCCAACATAAGTAATAACAGTGATACAATAAATGTTCGGCTTAAGTGATCTGCTGCTTTCATGTTCTATATTTTGCGTAAATTGAAATTAGTTTAGAGTAATAAGTTGCTCCCCGAGACGTGTTCCCCTTACCTGGCTTAACGACAATCATCACTAGTCCCACTAAATTTAGTGCCTACAGATTTAGAATTATCCACTATCAAACTGTTATGTCTTCTCTGTATCTTACGATGACAAAAATATTCGTCATTATTTTGTATAGTTCATTTTGAAAAGTTGTTTTGTTTTCAGTTCTAACAAAATAAATCCCATGAAAGAAATATATATAATCAAACTGACCTGTTGAAATATTGACCTTTTTTTTTTTTTAAAGTTAAAGCTTTAAGACATGTTTTTTGCTTAATTTTGCCTAGTTTTTTACTTAATCCTAATTAATTAATATACGATGATTTAAAATTCATGACTAGGAAATTAATAGAGGAATAAGAGAATTGGGATTTAAAAAAAACAGATTTTCAAAAAAATAACTTCATGGCAATTGAAGAGAAATCAAATTTTTAATTTGGAAGATGGTAAAAGAAAAATTAAGTAATGTGAAGGGGTTACATATTAGGGAATAAAAATATGTAAAGATGGAAATCAAGATGATATTATTTATGGAAGAATAAATAAAGAAAAAGCCGCTATATCAAAATTAAACAATATTTTAGGGTAGTGGTCGGCAACCTTTTGTTGTAAGAGGGCTAAATATGTTATATGGGGATTACTGCGGGCCGCACTTGGGCCAAAAAGAAAAATCTTATTTTAACAACCAAAAAAAAAAAGGAAAATCTTATTTTAACAACCAAACAAGAAAAAAAAAATCTTCCACGCCTCGCGGGCCGCATCAAAACGCTTCGTGGGCCGCGGGTTGCCGACCGCTGTTTTAGGGGATCGAAATATCACTAAAAAACGAAAACAAATATTTATAAAGCAATTGTAAAAAAGGACAATAACTTTTGGAGCTGAAACAGCTTTTAAAACACACACACACACAAACGAAATTAATTTCAGCAGAAATGGATTTTAGCGACGTGGTCAGCAAGAAAAAAAATATCAGAAATACTTTAATTAGAGAAAAGATGAATGCACAAAATGCAAGTGTGGATTAAATAAAAATGCAGTAATTAAAATGGTATGGACATGTGAAAAAGATGACAGAAGAAAGAATTTCGAAAACTACTCTCAAATGAATTCCACCTGAAAAAAGAAGGGAAGACCAAAAATAAGATGGATGAAAGGAATTTGAAGAATGATGAGAGAAAGGTTTAACTGATGGTGACCGGAAATAGAATGGAAGAAAGCAATTGTTTAATATGAGCACAGGAAGATGCTGTATTATTATTACTATAGCTGAATAATAATAATAATAATAATAATAATAATAATAATAGTAATAATAATTAAGCTGTATTAATAGATACCATATGCCATCTAGTAAACAAATCAATAAATTTCATTAAGAAATATTAGAAAAATACATTCTTATGAGATTTACTTCTACAGTCCTTACCTGGAATCATTGTTATACATTTTGCTCCAGCAGTGGCAACTTCTTTTAGAATGGAAGAAGTGTAACAGTCTTCACTGGCATCTGAATAAGGTGGACACTATAAGAAAGAAACATTATTCATTATTAATAAATATGATTTAACTTTTTATTAGTAATCAAATTGTAAAAATTAAAATAAAAGCATTCAATTTTCATTTTAGTTTTCTGCCTCATATTTATCTAAAACAAAAGTTCTTTCATTGTCTGAAATAATATTTATGGTTGTTCGATAAGTATCTTCATTCCGTTTTAATAGGGGAAGGTATTGTACCTCGGTCATATGAGTACCTTGGACCTATATTGATTGTAAGGCTATCTGTTGGGTTGGTTAAAAATTAATACAAGCAGTGCATGGATTTTCTACCATAGGCCTCTGGCAAGTTGTTCTCGTTAATGAGGGATGCAATGTATTGCTAGAAAAAAAGTTACTTTTCACCTATTAAAAGTAAGTGTTTTTCAGGTAATACTTTTCCTTTTATAATTGTAACTATTTGTTTTATGTGAAAATGGTAGGCAGGTCTTATAAAGCATTGTGTTAGCTACAGAAACATGTATTTCAAACTTCATTTTGGTTAAGCTCCAAATGGTTGGTAGCCATTGTTTGAAACATGACCAAGTGTTGTACCTTGAACCTAGAGAAAGTGGTGTATCTCGGACCGGTTCGAAGTACAACACTATTGTCACAAACAGTACAAATGTATAAACTTTCGTATGTTCAAATAATTAAATAACTATCAATATTCATTTCTTAAAACTAAAGGTATGTCTACCAGCAAAAAGACAAAAAAACCTCATAAATATAACTCCATACCTCTCTCTTAAGTCAATCCTCTTCACGTTAAATAGTAAATTCATTACTTCATCTCCATTAAATTATTTATTTAAAAAATAATAAAATAAATAAAGCAAATTTTCGGAATGATTCTTTATTCCTTTTTCAAGCTTAAAGACTAATAACGAAATGAATGCTTTATTTATTTAATTACTTTTTAAATAAATAATTTATTCAAGACGGGAAAAACCTCAAGGTTGTAAAAGAGAAATTGATTTGCAGCTCGGAAATCCGAAGCAGAAGTAGGCTTAGATAAAGCCACGTTTTGTGAAGAATCTGTTATGTCAGAAGAGGATTTTGCTGAACTAGACGATGCAGATAATGAAAAATTGAAGTGTTTGTCTTGGTAAAACTCACAACTAAAAATAAATGTTAAATATTTCATAGCATAAATAATGGAAATTCATGAAACTCACTATAAGGTTCAGTATTTGAAAAGAGATCAAAATTCTCAAAAATTCACTAAAGAAGACAATTCAGTATATGACATTGACAAAAGATAATGTGATATTTAAACTTCCACATCCAACATTCACTGGAGGATCAGATCGCCATTTAAAAAAATTAACATTCGGAGAAAACCTTTTCCAATTCAATGTTTGATGAACTGATTGATTAAATTATCAGTTTTTATGATTAGTTAAGATTTCATTTTAAGACTAAGAAAACTAGTACATAGCCTTCAAGTTTCCATTAAGAATTTTACTTTTCCAAAAATTGCCGAAGCATAACGAAGTTTTGTTTGAAATTAGCAAGAACTATAGAAAAAACACAGAATTAGCAGTTCTTTAAAAATCATCCGATTTCACTAAGATTCTACCGAAATGTAGCATTAAGTTAATGCTTCTCAATAACACGGAAAACATTCAATATGAGTAATGTTCAGTGATTTTGAAAATCATCTTTAAAGGCATTGTTTTTGTCTACTTACTGTAGTTTAGCTACTATTGAACTCAATAAATTTTAATTTATTTTTAATTTGAGTTTTGCTTCAAAACCCAAAACCTGGTCGTAGGTAGAAATATGTAGGACCGAGGTACAACAAATGTGATGTACTTCAGTCCTAGTGTAAACTTTTTTTAAAATAAAAAATTCACAGAAAGAAGTGCATTATAAACTCCATGACAATATATGTAGTGTATAAAATAACAAAGTTTTCATGGCTTATTTTTTATCCTTTTCTTTAGTAATTATAACCATGTAAAAAATTAAAATGCCAAAAACGGTCCAAGGTACAACACCTTCCCCTACTAAAGAATAAACTTTGCAAAATACGGAGTATATAATTAGGTCTAAGGAAAATAATTTAAAGATTTTTTTTTGTGTTGTTGCGGGGAACAAAAGTAGACAAAAAACTATATATAACAATGAGCGGTGGAGGCTAAAGCGACCTAACATAAAAGGTACGCTCTCCCCAAAGATTCCTGAGCTCGGGGGGGGGGGGGGGAAGAAAAATCGAAAATTTATTCTCAGACAATGAATTCTTCTCTCCACTTTAAAACCAATGAGGTTTTCTTCTAGTAAAGATTTTGATACGAGTGCAATTATAGATCTAAGATGCCTACATTTTTATTTTTAAAATAAGTAATAGAATGTTTTAAACAGTTTGATTAAATGATTAAATGTTTGATTAAGAACCAGTATTTCATTTCATTTTCATTTCTTTTATTTTCTTTTAAATTATCTCAAAGGTCACCTTCACTGACACTTGTCTACAAAAAAATTCTGCTTTTTTTTCATTAATCCATCTGGATATACCTGTAAAAAATAACTAAGCAAGTGAAATAAAATGCATTCATTTTGTATGTATTTTTAGTATAACACTTAAAATCATACGTAATGTCATGATAAAAAAAGAGACATCTTTAGTAAATAATATCAATGTTAAAATATAATTAAAAACAAATCAATAAGAAATTGTTGTGGAATCAAATTAACTGTCAATTGTATTCATTTGTTATTTAGGATACAACTAAATAAAATACTGGGTTTTTCAGCATTATAGATCAAAATTACAAAACCTTATCAGTAAAGTAACTTCAGTTTCAGTTCCTCGCTTGACATTGCAATTTCTTCTGTTATGTTATTCTTATCTAAATTATAAAATAAGTCTCTCTCAACATTCATTAAAATTAAAGGACAGAACTTGTTTTGGCTTAATAAAGATCTTAGTCTGTTTTTTATAACCTTTAATTTAGAAAACACACGTTCACTTGTCACTTGGGTGCATGGAAGACTCATTACAAATTTAAATGCAATGTATAAATTGCTGAACAGTCCAGACTGAGAAGAAAGTTCATACAGGACTGGAAATGCACAAGATAAGCATTTGGAACATTTACTTTTAATCCCACAATGCGATTTGCTCTCTTATTTCTTCTTATTGAAATTCTTGTTCGGATACAGAACTTTGACTTGTGTAGTCATTAGTTTCTTTTTGTTGTGATCAGTCTCCTAACTTTTGAATAATAGGGACAAAATTTGTGTATTGACTAGCAAACTGCTTGAGTTCTGTCAATAACTAATTTCTATCCACATTTGCCGGACGAGAAATTGTCTGTAAAATACTAGTAGGAAAATTTTCTATTTCCATTTTCGCTATTTCTTCGTACTTTTTAGGGTCCATCCAAGAACAATCATCAAATAAGGTTTAGTTTGAAACAAACATCTCTTCAATACTTTTATTTGTACAACCTAGAACATTGAAATAAAATAATTTAACTTTCTGAAGAGGCGAAAAATCCTTAGCTTCGCCACCATCTTCCCAGGTACAGTATCTTCTTTTTTTTTTTTTTTTGGAGATTTGTTTTTCTGGAAAATCGTCTATAATCTCAATTTCTCCAACTAAGCTTTTACATTTTTGTACAATTTTTAAAATTGTCTTCATTTCTTTTTTCTTGAACTTGCTCCAGTAATGTATTAACAAGACTCCATGCCATCGAATAATCTACGGTTTTACTCAGAAGAAAGGTGAACACAGGAGAAGTGAAAGGTCTGATCAATCAGAGAACGTGTTAAAAATGTGGTTTTGCAATCAAAGCTGCCTATTGTTACATCTAACAATACTGATTAAAAGTTTACAAGCTTGCATGATTCAATATTATCATAGTTCAACTCCATGATGAACGACAGAGCTTTGTGTTTGCTCCACCATCTATTTGCTCCTATTTGTTTTAATCGGTATAATTTTGCACAACCAGAATGATTTTTTGTTTGTTTGTTTTTCCCAAATTGCCATTTTTTTGAGGAGTCCCTTTATTTCAGATTTTTAATCTTTTAGAACTTCTGTTCCGAGTTTTTAAAGTAATTTTTGTCCTTTCGTCTGCGGGACCTTAATTAAAGGCCCTCATGTCTCCCGGGGCCATTAAGTCCCCCCAACATCCTCGGGCCCTTCGGGCCTCGGCGATCGCCAACCAGCCGACCTTGCCAGACCAACCCTGACAGGAACCCGCTAGGTCAACAAACCCTTGACTACCTGAAAGATCAGATATCGTACAAATGCGCCTTTCAAAAACCCTTCACCCCTCCTGGATGGGAAAGACAACTCTGAATATATGTATCGTGTTTAACAATCTCAGAAAAAAATTATTTTCATTAATTATTATTATTATTATTATTATTATTATTATTATTATGTTTGTATTTCAAACCTTGGGTTTCCCCAGCAAAAACAATATGGCAGGTCAAGGACCAAAGCACATATTGCCAAGTGTAAAGACGTGTGCAAGAAAGATTAGGGATTTATTATTATTATTATTATTATTATTATTATTATTATTATTATTATTATTTATTTTCATTTTTTGCTTATAAAAGAAAAGGGGAAATTTATTTTTGTATAATAACGATTTATGAAAAACTGAAGTCTAATGACACAAAACAAAGACCATTTTGATAGATTTCATGGGGGCAGGGAACCAGAAAATAGAAACAATTTTCAGTCAGGAAAAACCGTGTATACCAGTGTTATCATATTAATATTTATTAGCTATATTTCGCTAGAGGAACAGCAACATCTTTTACTTCGGCATTTTCGAAAACCTTAATCTAATTGTTTTCTAAAATGTTAGGCCTGTAAAGCTGTGATTGATTCGCTAAGGCGATGTAGGAGCTAATAAACGTTACTATTTATCAGGAATAAGGCGTATTTGTCTTTTAAATTCACTTAAAAAAAAAAATTATTTTGATAAATACAGCCACTTGTTAGGATTTGTTTTTGTTTTTGTTTTTGTTTTTGTTTTTTTAAATATATCATTTTTGTTGAATCCTACTAGTAAAACAGGAATCTGAATATTTCGTTTAATGTTAAATGAAGGATTAGAATTGTATAACTTTTAAAGAAACTGTAATTTCCGCGACCATTTTGTCCTAATTTGGTTGATTTGCGTTTTCAGATCAGTTCAAAGCAAAGAATGGAAAGAACAATAAATGGAAACTTACAAAGGAATAAATTTTAAAATGTTTGGTTTCCAGGCCTTCGAAATCCCACAGCGTTGTCAGGTTTTGTCCAGGAAGTTGTATTAAATCAGAGAAATAAACATTGTCAGCGTCTTTATTGAGCTTTTTATATTCTTGAATGAGATGCTCAACACCTTTACCGAATGGATAATCCTTACAAAAAGTCAATGCTTGAGTTTTGATTTTGGACCTTTCTTCCAAGGTGAGTCTTATCGCAGGGTTACCGTCTACTAAATCTACGAAGCAGATGCCAATTTTGTAAGCAGTAAAACCAAATAAAATCAAAGTAAACACTGACCAAAATGCCATCGGAATCCTACCCTGGGATTTACTCAGATTTTTCAATACAGTAACCGAAGAACTCTGTTTTGGTGCGTTTCTTGATTCTAGAGGAACCTTCAGTTTCATTTGTGTATTTGGTTTCTTTGGTTTAATGTCATTAATATTTTTTACCTGTTTTCCTCTGTATTTGGCAATCTGAAATATATAAATAAAAATTCGAAATTATTAAATTTTTTAGTAAAAAATTTCTTTTGTTTTGATTCCTGTTAAATTACTTACAAATTACATGTAAACAAATCTAAAACCTTATGACAATTCACTTAAGGAGTTAGTGGAATTGTGAAGAGTATCTTTGGTGAGCTCGGAAAAGAAATTGTTATAGAGATATTAATACGCAATGAGAATAGGATTAAATAAGATCTTAAGGCTATTTAAATTTTAATTTATATCTGTTGCATACGTTTACTAGTCTTACAATATATAATATAGTACATAGAAGCAATAAAGCAGTTTAACGTACGTTCAGTAATTAGTGTTAAAATTAAATGTGGCCAATGCACATATTAAAAGATAAAAAGTTAAAACATTAAAAAAGATAAAAAATACAGTTTCAACTCGACACCGCGAGCCGTTACTTGCAAACGGCTCGCGGTGTCGAGCTGAAACTGTAGTTTTTATCTTTTTTAATGTTTTAACTTTTTATCTTTTAATATGTGCGTTGGCCACATTTAATTTTAACACCAATATTACTTGTGAATGTGGGTGGCTTGATAGCCGAGCACGTCGACCTGAAAGATCTATTGTGCTATCCCACGGAAAGAAGGACAGACGGAGAGAAAGACTGAGAAAGGATGGTGTGAGAAATGCAGGGGAAACGGGTAAAACCCGGGAAAACCTGCCCAGCACGGATCGCCAACATCAACTAAACCCACATGAGAACCGAACCCGGTACTCAGAGGTGAGAGGCCAGTGTCTTAGAACACCAATATTATATAGTGTTTTAGAAATTTACAACGATTTTTTTATGGATTACTTAGTCATAACTTAGTCAACTTTATATATTTCTCTTACAAATACAATTAGGTGATTCCTCCTTATTATACCAAAAAATCGAGATATCAAACATCAATTTTAGGATTAAAGAAATAATAGCTTAAAACACAGATGTTCCCTTTGGATAAAGACGTTCCCTTAAAATGAAAATGTCATTCATCTATGTATTTTAGTTTGATTACTTTTGATGTTTTTATTTTCTCTTAGCGTATTTGTAAAAATTTGGAAATAAGATTCCATCGAATTCATACTATCGTCCACTTGCTTATAAGTAATTTGCAGTTATAAGTTAATAGAAAAAAGAAAAGCGAAACATTGTAAAACTAAATATTAGCGAAGTCCAAACACAATTAACTTCTATTTTGATTTTAACTTACAGTTTTATACATGATTTTGCCAAACATTTCCACCAGTTCCAGGCAAACAATTGCGTTTAAATTCAGCCACAGACAAACATTTCCACAAAGTTGAGCAAAGAGATTGTCAGGTGTCCAAGAAAAATATTCCCTGAAAACTAAAAACATATTATTGAAGAACACAAAGCGATACGTATTTGCAGGAATAATTATTATAAAGGAATCGATCATCGTCGACAGAGAATATTCATGACATTTTCTTTGGCAAGTGAAGCATAATTGAGAAACCTTCTTAATTAGCTGCAGATAAGTTTTTAAAGTAGTTTTCACTTCTTTTGAGACAGAACACAATGGCTTCTTCAATTTCTCCATGAAAGGAAGCCTGAAAACAAAATGAAATCAATTTTATAATATAAAATAACACTTTCTTTATAGCGAATATTTTTAATATGTTTTTTAAATTCTACTCCCGCCCCCAAAAAAGCTTTTAATGGCTAAATTTATCAAAATTATTCCTTTCTATTCCTTCCTTTCTGCATCATGTGACCTTTTAACAATTACTACTAACTAGCACTAGAGATTGATTGCTGATGAAATATACTTAGTAACACAATAATATAGTTTAATAAAGGATCACGTTTATTTTTTATCAGCCTTCTATCCAATTGTTTTAAAATGTTTAAAATATATAAATAATCTGTAATGTATTTAACAAACAAAAATCATACAAGGGTGAATGATAAATTTTCCTACACCATCTAATATTCCTCCATATTTCAGCTGGTATTTTGAGCCTACTTTGGGAGAATTGAAAACAACACTATTGAATCCATGCCAGTAATATGTCCAATCTCAGGTTTTCGAAAAGGGCTGCAGTGAATTATTCCAGACAGGGACTTATATCAACTTCTTAGATCTCCGGTCGCAGTGCTTGGCTTCTCTGCCACCCACATTCACTACATAACATAACATAACATATATCAATTTCTCCTAAAGAAGACTCATGGTGCCGAGTAAAAAATACTGTGCAGCATTATCTGGAGTATCAAAATTTCTCATTCACTTTATTATTATTTACATATATTAATTAACATGGCCGACTCCTCCATCAGATCTGAATTACCTCTTTGCATAAAAACATCAAGACAGAAAGTTTTAAATTTTGATTAAATAAATAATATATATCATAATATACCGCATGTTAATCATCCACGGTGTCGAGATTCCGATCATTACTGTCGTATTCTTACCGATCCTTTTGGGAGCTATTGTGATAGCGATCAAAAATCGATAGCTATTGCATTTGTCCTGTACGTCCGTCCGTGTCTGTCCACCCCTAACAACTCCCGAAAGGAAGGTCGGATCGACAAATGGATTTTACCATCGTGTTCAGAGGCCCAAATAGTCTAGGAATGGGGAATTTTCTTGGGTTAACGCCCCCCTATGTTCGAGATATTTGGCAGTTTTCATTGAATTTCCGCTATTAGCTTAAATATTAGAAATGCAAGCATCTCATTTCAGTTGTCAGTTATAGCTCGATAGTTAAAATTTCGAACTCATACAGTTCAGGTTGTTGGTTCAAACTTCTATATCTTGCATTTTTTTTTTAATCTTTTTTTCTCAATGTCCGCGTGGATTTTATTTTTCTTATTTTCCTAAAGTTTTTTTTAATTTTTTTCCTAACTTGTTTTCCTTTTTTTATTATTATTTTTAATGTTTTATATTATTACGGGTCGCCCTTAAATTTATGAATTTAAATTATATTCACTTGACTTTGACAATTATATTATATAAAAGCGTTATTCTGTCTGTCATTGTCATAAGACTTTATCTTTTTCCAATTTTGTGACCAGACATTGATTGGTCATGTAAATGGAAAAAATTTAGAGCTTTTTAAGACAAACAAAATGCTATAAAAATCTTTCGAAAAAAGTTTTTGGTTTCCAAGATGGTGTCTTTTAAAGGGTCAAATTTTGACTTTTTCTCAATTTAAACGAAAAGCATAAAAGTTGCAAGAGAATATTATATTGAGAAAATGTTGGTATTTGAAAGTTCTATCGAACGGTATATCAGTCATTAACAAACGTTTCTGCGTTTGCAAGATACATCCAAAAATGAAGTGTTTTTGCGGCAACCCCCCCCCCCGTGTGAGTGCCAACGCGCAATACACCTGAGTTAAGCGGAGAAGCCCACAACGAGCTGGTAAGTCGTGTATTATCCGATGTCCGTATTATTATGTAAAATTTTCCCAAGTTTTTGACCTCGAGGACCCTGTGCGAAAAGAGGGAGGAGGGGGAAACTGCAAAAATTTCGACCTTTCTCCGGTTTTTCCTCAATAATTTTTTTCCCTTACGTCCTACGGCAAAAGCATCCCTATACTATTTCCTACAACTTTCACTATTCAAACATGTTTGTATGTAAATTCGTTATCGAGATATGGCGCTTCGAAAAAAAATGTCATTTTTCAAAATTTGCAAAAAAATGCCCAAAAATGCAGAATTTCACCTTATTTCTTCTGTTATACCCGAATTATGATGAAATGTTGTTGTAGTTATGGTTCCTGGTTACAATCACTAACTTTGGACACCCCCCCCCCAACCCCACCCCCGCTCTCCCCCTTTCCCCACCCAACTCCAATTCACAAAAGTTAATTTTCTTCTCTGATGGAAGCCAATCATATTCACATCATGTTGTTATTGATATTAGTAACTTTTCGGATCGGTACCCTCCCCCCCAACTACAAAATTATCCCAGGGCATGTTTAAAAAAAAGACGTAGTCCTTTCGTGGAAAAAATTAATGAAATTAACAATATTAAGGTATTCACAAGGCATACATTATATTGAGGTATATAGATATTATTATTGAAAGGTACTCATATATACATGTACATATCATAGTAGGTACTCATTTGTACTCATTACAGTTTGTGTCGGGATTTCTTAGCCGTTGATTCTGCTTCTAACAACTCGTCGTCCTCCTGAGCGATCAAGCTGTCAATGACGTCCTCGCCGTCATCGTATTCATCTACTATGTCTGGTGAGTCCTCCTCGTTCAAATCATTTGCGGTGGCGTTTTCGCAGGAGTGGCCTGTGCAGTGCTTGCACATTGCTGAGCACCCGGAGACCTGCTTTCTTGTAGCTGCAAGCTCCGGTGCTATTGCCTTTGCTGCACTTGCAGGAAACAATCTGGAGGATGTCATCCGGCGCAGCATTTCTGGTTGTGGGGATTGGTAGTACCCCTCGCGTGGTTAGGCTCCAGCCCCAAACTGATGGGAGAAGTTCATTGCCTAACCACGCCTGTACTTGCTGGTAAGTGCGGAGGGAGTGGTACTTGGCAGCGTCCCTTGGTGGTGGTTGGCGTGGTGGTTGCAATTTAGCCTTCGTCACTGATCGTGTGAATAATCGGTACCGCAGGTCGTCGGGGTTGTCATTGTTAATGTCGCCTCCATAAACTGCTACCAGGAACTATTCTCCAGAGTCGCTGATCTGCTGAGGAGTAGCGTTTGGTGTGAGAAACGGAGCCACTGCTGCAGAGAGGGAAGTATTCTACATGTAGGTGCTGCAAATTTTGTTCTTCCCCAATCCATACGGTGCTGACGTGGTATCACAACCATTCACTACGTGGAGGAAAAGTATGTCCTTGGGGGGGAAAGGAGCAGGAACTTGGCGAGTAGAGAACACTGGGACCACTGGCTCTTCCACTTTTATGAAGATAGATGTTCTTTGTGGACATACCTAATGCTGTCAACAGAAAAAGTATATCCACATCTTCAGCAGTAATGATGACGCTGCCGAATTCGCTGGCCTTGGATATGGCGGTGTTGACGATCATCACGTCGGCGTCCTCATATGCCTGCTTCACTTCGATGCTAGCATCCACCATTCGTGTCATCAACATCGAAATGAATGCGCTCCTATTGTGATTGTTTGCCAAGAACTTTTCTTGTGCTATGGTCACCATGATAGATGAGGAGAACACGGCTTTCGTTGCTAATTGTAATGCAGAACGGCGAGCTCGTTCTCCGGCTTTGGTGCTTTGATAGCCGGCGTTAGTGGGGTATCCATCAAATACAACAATAACATTGCTACCAAAGTGTCTCTGCACGTAGTTGATGTACGTAGAGCACAGCATCTCGAATGTGATTGTGGGAGTTTTGTTCCACACCATTTTATGTAATAGGTATCCTCCATCTATCACTTTGCATTTCCTGTTGCCAAGGTTGACTTCCTGTATGGGAGTGAAGAGTGAGTACATTGCAGACTTTGTTCCCTTGAGCATTCCCTCCTCATTGAGAGTGACATGGGGAAGGGTGCGAGTTCAAACTTGAAGAGTTCTTTCAGATCTTCTTCAGATTTTTTGGCTATGCAGACACGCTGGAAGAGAGTGAGAGGATCGACAGTGAATTTTTTACCAGCAATTTTCAACGAGTAGGCAACGGAAGCTAGAGTCACGACCTTATCCTTCCGTTTCAGTTTCAATTCTTCAAATTTTCCCCCCACCACTTTCTTCTTGCATGATATGCCTATTTCTCGTGCTATGTGACAGTTCACTTCGCCATGACCAATGATTCCTGTGCTCAGAGAAACTATCGCCTGGATGTGAAGGAATGGGGGGGTGTTCAGTGAATCATGCGCGCAGTTTCCCAATGTCCGTGTTGTCTCTCACTACTCGGGTTCGTCTCATGTCCACATGCTGTTCAGATGTCTCTGAGCGAACATCAGCGAACAATTCTATTTACTCACAAATGCTTTGAAGGCACAGCCTGCCCAATGTCCATCTAGCAAGCACCAATCACTTACACCGCGTCCACAAGTGAGTCCTCCATAGCTTTTCATAGCAATTGTGAAAATTGTAGTAAGTAAGTCGACAATGTAATATTGTGGTAGTGTGAAACCGGGGTGTCGGAAGCCTTACTTCCATACCATAGGTACCTGTGACCCAGCAGCCCTGGGATAATTTTGTAGTTGGGGGGGGGGGGTACCGATCCGGAAAGTTACTAATATCAATAACAACATGATGTGAATATGGTTGGCTTCCATCAGAGAAGAAAATTAGCTTTTGTGAATTAGGGTTGGGTGGGGAAAG
>JAFIDM010009631.1:218029233-218048614 GCA_023159025.1 Thereuonema tuberculata | reverse complement strand
CCTTGGGGGGGAAAGGAGCAGGAACTTGGCGAGTAGAGAACACTGGGACCACTGGCTCTTCCACTTTTATGAAGATAGATGTTCTTTGTGGACATACCTAATGCTGTCAACAGAAAAAGTATATCCACATCTTCAGCAGTAATGATGACGCTGCCGAATTCGCTGGCCTTGGATATGGCGGTGTTGACGATCATCACGTCGGCGTCCTCATATGCCTGCTTCACTTCGATGCTAGCATCCACCATTCGTGTCATCAACATCGAAATGAATGCGCTCCTATTGTGATTGTTTGCCAAGAACTTTTCTTGTGCTATGGTCACCATGATAGATGAGGAGAACACGACTTTGGTTGCTAATTGTAATGCAGAACGGCGAGCTCGTTCTGCGGCTTTGGTGCTTTGAAAGCCGGCGTTAGTGGGGTATCCATCAAATACAACAATCACATTGCTACCAAAGTGTCTCTGCACGTAGTTGATGTACGTAGAGCACAGCATCTCGAATGTGATTGTGGGAGTTTTGTTCCACACCATTTTATGTAATAGGTATCCTCCATCTATCACTTTGCATTTCCTGTTGCCAAGGTTGACTTCCTGTATGGGAGTGAAGAGTGAGTACATTGCAGACTTTGTTCCCTTGAGCATTCCCTCCTCATTGAGAGTGACATGGGGAAGGGTGCGAGTTCAAACTTGAAGAGTTCTTTCAGATCTTCTTCAGATTTTTTGGCTATGCAGACACGCTGGAAGAGAGTGAGAGGATCGACAGTGAATTTTTTACCAGCAATTTTCAACGAGTAGGCAACGGAAGCTAGAGTCACGACCTTATCCTTCCGTTTCAGTTTCAATTCTTCAAATTTTCCCCCCACCACTTTCTTCTTGCATGATATGCCTATTTCTCGTGCTATGTGACAGTTCACTTCGCCATGACCAATGATTCCTGTGCTCAGAGAAACTATCGCCTGGATGTGAAGGAATGGGGGGGTGTTCAGTGAATCATGCGCGCAGTTTCCCAATGTCCGTGTTGTCTCTCACTACTCGGGTTCGTCTCATGTCCACATGCTGTTCAGATGTCTCTGAGCGAACATCAGCGAACAATTCTATTTACTCACAAATGCTTTGAAGGCACAGCCTGCCCAATGTCCATCTAGCAAGCACCAATCACTTACACCGCGTCCACAAGTGAGTCCTCCATAGCTTTTCATAGCAATTGTGAAAATTGTAGTAAGTAAGTCGACAATGTAATATTGTGGTAGTGTGAAACCGGGGTGTCGGAAGCCTTACTTCCATACCATAGGTACCTGTGACCCAGCAGCCCTGGGATAATTTTGTAGTTGGGGGGGGGGGGTACCGATCCGGAAAGTTACTAATATCAATAACAACATGATGTGAATATGGTTGGCTTCCATCAGAGAAGAAAATTAGCTTTTGTGAATTAGGGTTGGGTGGGGAAAGGGGGGAGCGGGGATGGGGTTGGGGGGGGGGTGTCCAAAGTTAGTTATTGTAACCAGGAACCATAATTACAATAACATTTCATCATAATTCGGGTATTACAGAAGAAATAAGGTGAAATACTGCATTTTTGGGCATTTTTTTTGCGAATTTTGAAAAATAACATTTTTTTCGAAGCACCATATCTAGATAACGAATTGACATACAAACATGTTTGAATAGTGAAAGTTGTAGGAAATTTAACGTTCTACAAAATAGTATAGGGATGCTTTTGCTGTAGGACGTAAGGGAAAAAAGTTATTGGGGAAAAACCTGAGAAAGGTCGAAATTTTTGGAGGTTTCCCCCTCCCCCCTCTTTTCGCACAGGGTCCTCAAGGTCAAAAACTTGAGAAAATGTTAATTAACCATCCATGAACAATATCCCAAAGTTTCATTAACTTCCGACCTTTTTCCACCTAACCCCACTTTTTCCTACCTGTCGACTGGACTAACAAGGGTTCCGGAGCGACGGTACCCGTCTAGTTAGATATAATTGTTTTTCTTATTTTTCAAAAGATTATTCATTTACAATCAGTGATACCTTACAAGAGGAAACAAGACACTCATGATTCTTTGTTTCTAATATAATATTATTCTCTTTGACGAAAATAGTTCTTTATCTAAAAATTAATAGGGTAAGGTAAGGTATATTCGTGATATTTTGTTATGAAGTCAAAATTCATACTGAATGATGAAAGGTAAACAACGAATAAGACTCCACATTTTTAGATCGTATTTTGTACAATAATATTCTGTTCTAGTAGTTACTCTACGAACAATTTGTATTCGGTTAACATGACGGTTAGACATGATTTTAAGGGTATCAGGGAACCAAATGTATGCCAGGAAAACATTTTCCACACCGTTACACCTCCACGACCAGCTTGTAGAGTTAGCACCCGATACGACGGATCCATGAACTCATTTTATTTTTCATATGCCATGGATGCTTCAGACCGTCAACTTTCCTTTCGCATTATGAAAAAGGAAGTTAATTCATGAAAAAGGAAGTTAAGTCAAAAAGAAAGTTAATTCATCAGGCAGGCAAGTTATTTTCCAATCATCAATGATTCAGTGCTGATATTCTCCTGTCCACAGGAAGTAGTTCAGGAGGAAGAAAGATGCACTTTCTTCTTTTTCACAAACAAAATCGATACCAGACATGGTCATCGACTATTTTAGTTCATTGTGAGTACGATGCATTATGCGTTCCAGATGAATGTCTATATTTCAAGGTTGAAGTCTAATGAGAATTGCCTGGTCGCGGCCCAAATATCAGTTTACACAATTATCGTATCCTCCTCTGATCTTATGATCCCCATCCGAATTTTATTCATAGGATTGCTGATTTTTTTCCCCCACCAAACTCGTTAAACTAGACAGCCCGGGACAGCAGCCGTTTGAGAGATGATCGATGCAGCACGCTTAGTACTAACTATCATGCCAAGTTCAAAAACTAATCATGTTACTCGCTTTCCTCATTGTAACGATTTCTCTACACTTAAATGATGCTGGAAGCCCTTTTTGGCCCAAACCGGAGATCATGTGACATGTTTCATATTGGAACGAACCGATTTGATAAGGAGATGTGGTGTATCTAATTAAGTAGTATCTCAGTGTACAGAGCAATAAGTTGCATAAATTATCCTTTTAGAAGAGCTTTGGAAGTAAATAAATCCTATAAAATTATATAAGGATTTATAGAATCCTTTATCATTAAATTAAATCATTTTCACTTTTCCGGAAGAATTTTAACAAAGAAAATAACTTAAATATTATTGAATTAAACATTTTATAATTTGACTCAAAATTTGAGCTTTGGGTGCAATAATTAACGAATTGTTTTTCCTCAGCATTTCAATGAGTAAGAAAATATTGATTCTACCTGCATTGTATTTCGTGATCCATTACAGAATCCATGCATTTCTCTTTGCACTGATACATTTCCTCATCCTGAAGACATGGTTTCGATTTTGTATTTAGATACACATGCTAATTTAAAGGAATGAAAATTAGAATTGATAACAAAGAATTTCTGTAGAATAATTTCCTAAAATTAATTTGGTGTAGTGTTAAAACTTTCACTAATTGAGTTTTTGAATTAATCAAAATCAAAACAGAATACCTAATGCCTGCTTTACACAAACAAGTCAACTTCCAGTGTCATCGTTTGCTATCGTTGATCTCGCGATTAAAAATGCCCCACTGGAGATGTTGATTTTGCAGCTTTATTTTTTAGCTATTAATTCTTGACTCATCTTACAACAGAGTTAAAAAAAAAGAAATGAAAAAGTCATAGAAGAAGAGAAGATGGTGGATGGAAGCTATACACAAAGGAAAACTAGATACCAGCGTGAATTAGCTCTGTTGCAGTCTTTAAAATAAATTTTTCTCGCCGCTGGGCGAGCTGGTGTCTAGTTTCTGCTAAAACTTGCTTCAAATTAGATCATGCTGTATTTCGATTAAAGTGGCAAGTTTCGATCTAATATATGTTCTTCAAGCAATTTGCCGGTTTGGGACAAGTTTTGTGTAAAGCATCCATTAGGCAAACAATCGATAAGTCCTAAATATTTAATGGAAATTAATCAAAATTGTAAAAGGTGTACGAAGTTAATAGTCATCTTCTCAATTTGACCTTTTTTCTACTAAAACCTAATAGAAATAAATTAATAATTGTGGAAATTAAGTAAAAATTAATTGAAGCATTGATTGATTTGAACAATGACACGCAGCGCGTGAGAAGATTAGCACGAGAAAGTGTGACGATGTTCCAAAAGATAATAATAGATGAATTCTTCAAAGATGGTTGGTATTTTTTTTTTTAACTTATGAACTTGAATTTCAAAGAATGAACATTATTTAAAGAACTGTTTGCAAACCGATAATTTAATAAGAACCGATAATTAAATGAGAAGAATTGTCAAGTGATATTGAAAGATTAAAGTGAATTCGTATTTCAATATTGAAGAGATTGCGAAGAAGAATAAATATTTCTTTATCCGATATTTTTGTTTAAGTTTATTATATATTGTGGTTTGTTTATAAAGTACATATCTGCTACTAAACAAGTTAGTAAATTATATATAAAAGTAACAATAATATGGTTATAGACACCAGACAACGTCATCAACTGCGCCGCAGACACAATGTATTTGATTATAAACTTCAGGCAAGCATTTTCAAATGCGCAACAGGAACAATTTATTGGTTGTAAAAACGAATCTTCAATTGAGAACCAATATAGAAAAACTATTACTGAATAAAAGTATTAGGCCAGTCAATATCGACACAAAAAAAGACAAACATCGCAAACGCGCATGTATCTACGATTTTTTTTTATATGTTGTTAGGACCTCTGAGAGTAGTTTATACCCAAGTTTGCAACCCTGAAAACCCTGTGCTACTCCCGTGGTGCTCGAAAAACTGCGAGATTCTGGCACTTGTTTCAGGTTTTGCGAAAAAAACTACCGTAAGGAAGCGTTTTTGGGGAATCTTTAAGGTATGTCTTTGTAAAGCAAACTAAATTTGCTACAATTTGAGCCCAACCCGAGCTCTTGAGGTCCATTGGTTGCCGAGAAACAGCCAGTCAAAAATGAGCAATTGTTTCCAAAAAGTGAAAAGTTATCGGTAGGGTCATTTTCCAAGACACGTACCGGCTAAACGATTGGTCCTACAGAAAAGTCATGAGAGAGGAATTTGTAGAGAATTGAATTAGCTTCAAGTTGATTCCAAAATGGTGCCTTTAGGCCTCATAGTTTTCTCAAAAACCAAATAATAGTAAAACATCGGATTTTGGGAAAATGATGAAAACATGGTACTGAATAATGTTGGTATGGATTTCGTTAAAAAAAGTGCAAGAAAGTGAATTTAACATTTTTGATGTAACATATGGCTTCAAAGAAACATACAGTAAACAAACAAAAGTAAACATAAAATAAACAACGTAAATATAAATGTAAACAAGAATGATTTACACAGTAAAGCATAAATACCGCAGTAGTTTAGAACTTCGCCCTTTTGGAAAGGCCTGGTCTCATCCAGTGTGGATGGGAGGGAGGGGAAGACGACGTTTTCTGGAGGTGGAGGTGGGTCGTCATATTGTGTTGGGTCGTCCACATCCTCGTCCTCCTCGTCCAGGACGATCGGGGTGATGTTTGTGCAACTTCGCCCTTGGCAAAAGGAGCATAAGATAGAGCACTTGAGTTTTTTTCTACAAGTGCACGACCCTAAGCACCCTTTCTTGCATTTGCAAGCCACCATTCTAAGCAGTGTCTGAGGAGCGGGCTCTGTGCACATTGTGACGGGCATGAAACCTTGTTCGCTGGTGGTCCATCTCCAGTCACACGGGTTTTTGTCGACTCCCAACCATTTTTGCAACTGGTGGTAGGTCCTCCAAGAATGATATTGTCTCTGTGGTTGGGGGAGGCGGGCAAGGTTGACTTTGGCCGTTGCTGCCGATTTTACAAATGCTGAGTATCGCAGGGTGTTCAGCGTTTCCTCATCTCCTTCATAGAGGTTCATCAAGATCTTCTCGCCAGCATTTCCTATGTCTTCCTGGTTGGAGTTTGGATCAAAGAAAATGCTGGCGAGGTCTATCCAGTGGGCGTTTTGTTTGAGGACATTGCACCACTTCATCTTGCCTTGCCAGGAAAGGGCAGAGGTGGTGTCACACTCACTGATGGCATGCTGGAACACAACCATTCCTCGTGGACCCTGCATTTCTCCACACGTGAAGGAATTTGCTGGATATTGGACCCACTTCTGCCGCCTTTCTGGAAGTATACGTTCGTCTGTTCAGAGCTTAAGCCGTTGAGGAGGACCAGTAGGTCGACGTCCTCCCCAATGATGAAAGCTTGGTCGAACGATGAGCTTTTGGAGAGAGCAGTCCTCACTATATCAGCATAGGCATCTTCTTGAGATTGATGTACCTCGATTTCCAGCCTCTCTGAATTTGAGAGATTACGCATCATGGTGATCAGTTGACGTTTGTTACATTCATTTGAGAGCAGTTTTGCTTGGGGAACTTTGATGGGTGTTGCTAGAGAGAGAAACAGAGCGTCGCAGGCGTTCAGCTGATTTAGTGCTCATCCCGCTTCCGAGGATTTTATTCCCTAAACAATAGATCCGACTGCCAGGGATCTGGCACAAACGATTTCTATAGAAGGGCACCAGTACAAAAATTTTGTAACCTTTTTCATGCTGTCCCTTTTTCACTTAGGCATTGCCCACAGTTTTCGGTCTCACTTACACGTCTACAAATAATTCCGAGAGAGTAAGGAGACCCGTAGCGGTACTCGCCCATATTATCGTTAGATTTGTGGAGTACCTTAGCGGGACTCATCTGTATTCCAGGGTTATTATGTATTCTGTATGTATTCATGTATTGTGTATATTTCAATGTATGATTTTGCATGTATGTTTAGTTGCAGCCTTACATCTCAAACATTAAATTCGAATAAACTGAAACTAGTGCCAGAATTTCGCAGTTTTCGAGCACCACGGGAGCAGCACAGGGTTTCAGGGTTGCAAACTTGGGTATAAACTACTCTCAGGGGTACTAACAACATATTAAAAAATCGTAGATACATGCGCGTTTACGATATTTGCCTTTTTTTGTGTCGATATTGACTGGCCTAACATTTTTTTAACGACATCCATACCAACATTATTCAGTACCATGTTTTCATCATTTTCCAAAATCCGATGTTTTACTATTTTTTGGTTTTTGCGGAAACTATGAGGCCTAAAGACACCATTTTGGAATCAACTTGAAGCTAATTCAATTCTCTACAAATTCCTCTCTCATGACTTTTCTGTAGGACCAATCGTTTAGCCGGTACGTGTCTTGGAAAATGACCCTACCGATAAATTTTCACTTTTTGGAAACAATTGCCCATTTTTGACTGGCTGTTTCTCGGCAACCAATAGACCTAGAGAGCTCGGGTTGGGCTCAAATTGATGATAATAAGATAGAGGAAACTAGTAATATTTTTATAGATGAAAGTAAACCCGGATATAAACTTCTAGAGAACAAAAACACGAAGGTAGAAGATTATGAGAACCTCATGAAATTCTTCACATCAAATAATGATGAAGATTCGTCAAACGATGACGATACTGGAGAACGTGTAACCGAAGATGAAGCTGAACCAAGTTCGAACGATGATGCAAAAGAAGAATCAAGAGAAAAGATAGAATCTAGTTGTGAATCTGAAGAAGTGAATTCAGAAACAGAAGAAAACAACGAAGAGAAATATATGAAATTAAGAAGAAGCAATATTCGTAGATATCACACATTAAAAGGTATTAAAGAAATAAGTGAAGATGAACCCAGATCATACTCAGAAGCTTTACAAAGTAAAGAAAAAGATCTGTGGAATAATGCTATAAAAGAAAAGATATCGAGCATAGAAAAGCATGAAACCTGGAAATCAGTTATATTACCCAATCATGTGATACCATTAACAAAATGGGTATTTAGACGAAAAGTTAACACAAGTGGAAATATTCTAAAATATAAAGCAAGGCTTGTGGTAAATGGGTACATACAATTTAGAAGAAATTAAAGACTTTATAGGCATAACTTTCTTTTACAATGAAGAAAAAGTATCAATAAAACTAAGCCTGGAACACTTTATAGATGAAATGGTTAAAGAACGTAATCTAGAAGACACATGGATTATCAGTTCCTGTGGATCCCAATTATAAGAAAATAATTAAAATGGAAGATAAGACAGTTAACTGAACAGGAAGAAAAGAAGTTTAGAAGTATTTTAGGCAGTCTAAATTACATATCTAATGGAACAAGACCAGATATCAATTATGGAGTGAACTTGTTATCAATAAAACCCAATAATCCTATAAATAAGATTATGAACAAATAAAAAAACTTATTTAGATATTTAAAGAATACTAAGGATATAAGTTTAGTCTACCAAAAAAGTAACCAACAGTTATATATAAGGGGCATTCAAAAAGAAACGAGCTGGAGGCCTAGGAACAGAAACCAGTACCGGTATGTCAGAAGTATTGGCCCTGGCTGTTAAGGCACTTGTCCCCTTGCAATACAAGGCAGTGAATGGCTGTCTCGTAAAATTCCCGGGGCTGCATTGTGAATCAGTTCCGGAAGTACTGCATGACATCGCCGTCCGAAATGAATCGTTTGCCCCACAGGTGAGCTTGCCTGTGGAGCAGAATGACCTCACAGGTGAGCTTGCCTGTGAGGTCATTCTGCTCCACGAAAATGCAAGGCCCCATATCACGGCACTCTTGCAGAAATTCAAGTGGGAGGTTCTCGATCACCCTCCATACAGTCCAGACCTCTCTCCCTGCGATTACGCCATTTTTTTGGTCCCCTTCAAAAGGCTCTGAGGGGCAAACCTTCACCTCGGACGACGATGTCATGCAGTACTTGCGGAACTGATTCACAATGCAGCCCCGGGAATTTTACGAGACAGCCATTCACCGCCTTGTGTTGCAGGGGGAGAAGTGCCTTAACAGCCAGGGCCAATACTTCTGACATACCGGTACTGGTTTCTGTTCCTAGGCCTCCAGCTTGTTTCTTTTTGAATGCCCCTTATACATTTATCGATGCAAGTTGGATTGACGATCCTAAAGAAAAATCCACAAGTGGATTCGTCAGTATTTTGGCAAATGGAGCCATAAGTTGGAAGACAAAGAAACAAGAGTTAGTACTCAGTCCACTCAGGAAGCGGAATATATAGCATTATCAACCACGTGCAATCAAGTACAAGCATTATAGAATATACTTGGTACATTCTTTAATGCTTGTTAAAGAACTTGGTATGCATGAATATATTAGTAAGCCTACTTCTATATACTGCGATAATGTGGCAGCTATTAAGATATCGGAAGATAACTACACACACAAGAAAAGGAGACACATCAGATTAAGCTACTAAATTGTTAAGGAATGTGTAACAACAAAGGAGATAAAATATGTAAATACTAAGAAAAACAGAGCAGGTGTATTTACAAAACCTTTAAGTTGATCGTATTTGAAGAAAATGTGTCAAAACTAGGATTGAGGAAGTAAGATATAGAATTACAAGAAGAAAATGAATACCAGACCCTTACTTACACAAATAATCAATGTGGGGAAGGTATTGTGGAAATTAGATAAAAATTAAAGCATTGATTGATTTGAACAATGACACGCAGCGCGTGAGAAGATTAGCACGAGAAAGCGTGACGATGTTCCAAAAGATAATGAAAGATGAATTCTTCAAAGATGGTTTGATATTTAACTTATGAACTTGAATTCAAAGAATGAACATTATTTTAAAGAACTGTTTGTGAACTATTTAAAGAACTGTTTGCAAACCGATAATTAAATAAGAAGAATTGTCAAGTGATATTGAAAGTTTGAAGCGGATTCGTATTTCAATATTGAAGAGCTTACGAAGAATAAGTATTTCCAAATGGAGAGAGAAATTCGCCAACCGGACAGTAAATATGCCTTCGCACATTGAGCCAACATCAACGGGAATTCTGTACAGCTGTTTCAATGTACGAAGGCATATTTATTGTCCGGTTGGCGAATTTCTCTCTCCATTTATGAATAATTACGGACGTTAAACTTGCTTTCAATAAGTATTTCTTTATCCATTATTTTTTGTTTAAGTTTATTGTATATTGTGTTTGTTTATAAAGCACATATCTGCTACTAAACAAGTTAATAAATTATATATAAAAGTAACAATTATTATTAAATAATAAATAACTTATGCTTTTGTTAAATATACCTCCTTCACTGTAAGAAAAACATTATAGCTACTGTACTTTCGAAAGTGAAATCCATCTTCTTCTGTCAAATACTGTACTTCCCTCTCATCAGAGAAGAAAAAGGCCTAAGAACAAATAAACGAAGAAATTGTTAAAAAGGAAAGCTAAAATTGTTCTGGTTTTCAGTTATTTTAAGACAAGAATTTATGTTGTTTTTTTTGTGTTTTTTTTTAAGACATATTATTAACAGTTTCGAATTCAGTTTATTAGAAGAATTTTTTTTGTTAATTAAAGACAAAAATCACTTTTATATTATAAAAAAGTGCTTCTGCATTTATTTTCTGTTACAATATAGATTAAAAATAAGTAATACAAACCTACCTTTTTTCTAATTTGAATTAGAAATTGGGTGAATGATTGACATTTGAAAAGACATTAATTTTTTTTATCTTTAGATAAAATCTTGATATTATCTTTATCTTTAGATCTTGATATTATTTCAAAGTGAGGATATTTTCTTAAGTGAATGGAAGCATCTAAAATCCGACTTTCTACTGGCTAAGTCTCTACAAAACGTTAAATAAAAAAGCGGGATCTTTCTATATTTGAAAACTGACAAGTCTCACTCGGAAACAAATTCATAAGACTCTTCGTTTTCGAGAGTTATCTTCATCAATGGTAATTCAAGTTTAGAAAACATTTATAACTATTATTATATTGACTATTTTATATATTTGTTTTGAATAGCGTTATCTGTGACCAAAACATCATGGAAAACTTTCAATTAAACTTTCAATTGAACTTTGAATTAAATCTTAACTTTCGATTAACTTCAATTAAATCCTAAAACATATGGATTACCTATTTCATAATGTTCCGTAGTAGTTTCCTTTATCCAACTCATAAACAGTGAAGCAGACAGTGGCACTGTCTGCTTCACTGTCTTTTATTTTCATAATCCAGTTCTTGTTTTTGTCACCTCTTGAATAACACTATCTTAAATTATTCCTCACCTACTTTTTTTTTCTATGTAAATTGTAAGGATATATATATATACACTGGTGGTGACAAATGAACACCCCTAAGGAAGTAAATGGGAAGCACCGTATTTGCATGTGTTACTGGTAGAGGACAGTAAATGCGATGATCAAAAGCGCAGCACAGCGGAAGAATTAGAAAGCGAGTACTGACCGTGGACAATCCGAGCCCCGATCAGCAGTTTCTCACTTGCCGCAAGAGTGGTCCAGCACCGTACTATATGCCAAAGTGGTGGTGAACGTTGGTGAGCGTTCGTCAACTCCCCTGGCCAGCACGATCACCAGACCTGTCCCATTGAGCATGCGTGGAACTCGATTGGACGGCCTCTGGCCCGGCGACAAACCTTCATTAACTACGCCACCAAGTGGAATGTGCATGGACCACCATTCCCCAGGATGATATTCGTCTCCATGCGAGAGTTATACTGTCTGAAGAATATATCTATTGGATTGTTTCACCATCTAAAGCTTTTCTAACGTAGAGCATCTGGAAGTAAGTTAAATTCATCTAAAATATATTTTACAATAATAAAAAACTTTAACTTACATGCGAAAGCACAGAAACAACGCTCGATCCGCTTGCGAACTAAAAACACTATGTTTGCGTAAAAACCAAAACACTATGTTTGCACATGCCTAACTGGAAGGATATGACATAAGAACTCTACCACTTTGATAATCTATCCTGAAATTATCCAACAAAATTGGGCTTTCGGAGTTCCGAACTTCTCTTGGCTGTCAATCTTTGCAGCTCGGAGTCCCAAATATAAAACAAAACGAGGAACTTTCTGTGATCCAGTGTTGATTCGAATGCTTGACACGAATTACATTTAAAAAAATAAAAAAGCACTCAACAGAAATGTAATGCATCGATATAATTACTCTGTGAAACGTGAAAAAGGCGAACTTGCATTTTTTCTCCTGTTTTTCTAATTTAATGAAATGTAGCTCAATTACTTAAAGAATAAAATGGTTAGTATTTTTCTATCTGTTCTTCTTACCGTTATAAGATTTTCTGATGTGGTCTTGCCGTTTGTCGTTGTAATCACATAGAATCGATTGTTAGATGGAAAATGTGGCATCATTTGAACTAGAAATGGAGACAAAAATATAAGATAGTGTCTTCCTTTAATAATCTTATATCCATTACAAATAAGAACAATCTACATGTGTTAAATAACTATTCGGCAATTGAAAGAGTATTACGAAAAAATTGGTAAATACTTAACAAACTTGAATTGATAAGATTTATTGCTATCATTGCTACATTGGAATTAAATCTCTTCAGTAGTAAAACGTTCTTTGAAATTATTATCTAAGCAACATCTAAAAATAATGTTCTAAAGAAACATTTTGATCTTTTGTAGTAATTTTCGTATCCAATATGTTATTTGATTTTCAGTGTGTTTCATTTTAAACTAATATAAAATTAAATATCAGTAAAAGAAAATGTGCAATCTTTTTTGTCATTTTTTAAATATCCATTTTGTTTAGGATATTACTACATATATTTATGTTGTATCAGAGATTCAGATCTCAAAAATAAGAATTATTATAAATTCTGTTGTTCAGATTTGGGAATTCGAATGTTTTCCAAAAGTTACAAATAACTTTTCCATCATTTGCGCTTTTATTATTTCTTATTATAATATCTAAAATCAAGGTTAATTTCACGGAGGGCAATCAGTAATTGTCTCGCATTCCAGAGGTAATTATAACATTTTTCATGTATAGACCATCTGTGCTAGCAAGGAATAGTGCATTATGTCCAAAAACATGGTTTTTGGGAAAATAAATTTTAAACTTGCAGCAGACCCCTTGTTACGAAGTTAACTCAAGTTTCACAGTTGAATGATCTTGCCTACAAAGCGAGTAGGACTTAACGTTCTGTACACAGAGGTAGCCTGTGAAATTTTGTGTGGGTCAGTAGCATTATCTCATTTTGCCCACTTTTGGACATAACGCACTATTCCTTGCAGACACAGATATAATCGATGAGAGACATTAAATCTTTAACTTTCTAGAAGTAACACGGTTACACTTGACTGCAATGATTCACATTGTATTATACATAAGATACCCCAACACTTATTAATCAATTAGCTCTAATACAGATGAATTTAAATGTAATGAAATATAGCCCATTTCATTAAAATATAGATTTAATGCAATCATTGCATGAATAGTTGAGCTAATAAGAGATTTGTTAATTCGGCTGTCTGGACGTGGGTGCAATGTTGGTCTTTGAGTAATTCTTTTTCTCTCTTCTATGTTCATTTTTTTTTCCAAAAATAAGATGTAGCTTCCTAGATTGTGACTATAGGCAAAATTTATTTGGCGAAATAGTTGCGTATCATGCTTATCCTTGTAACTAAAAAATGTCAGCCTCGAACCCGGACTTTAGACTAAAAAAGAAAAAAAAAGAAGCAATATTCAACCTTTAGCCAGTGTCCATTAAAATAGATATCAAAATCACTTCACTTTCTTAAACTTTAAGACAAAAGTTTAAATATCAAGGTTCCCGTTGTGCCCTGCGTTATTCCTTAAGTATTTAGGTAAATTTTGTAGTAGACTAACTGGATTAAATGAACTTGGAAAAAGGATATACTACACTTTCAAATTTAAAAAATTACCTACATTCACATAATAAAGAAACAACCGGTTTCACTAAGGGACCTTAGCGTTATCAAGCAGTAACAGAAAACAAAAGGCGAGGATTATATACATTTCTAATCCATGAAAATTAAATCGGTAAATAGAAAGTAAGAATCGAAATGACATAAGGATCATCACATTCTAACTGGGTGGTATGGGTCTCCTAATGTCACTCAATGTATCGCGGAATATGATGATCCTTCAGCAGATTCGTGCTTTCCTGATTACGTCATTTCGATTCTTACTTTCTATTGATCGATGTTAATTTCCACGGATTAGAAATATTTATATATAACCCTCGCCTTTTGTTTTCTCAACCGCTTGATAACGTTAAGGCCCCTTAGTGAAACTAGTTGCTATTAAATTATATGAATAAATGTAATTTTTTAATTTTGAGAGTATGTTATGTCGTTTTTCCGAGGAAATTATCGCACACACGTTAAATTTGTTCTCAAGTAAGAAGAAAGTCTTGAAGTGATTAAATCGTTAACTAATTAACAATATCTAATAGTTTCATTCATAAACTTTAAAATTACTTTTTAGATCTTAAAAAAATCTTTAGGGAACGTTCTATCTTACATTGCACTGCAACACATCTTCCATATACTGTTAACACTTCTTTGCTGTAGAAAGTCTTTGTACAGGGTTTCTCAAAATAATGACACTTGAAAGAGAAATCAAAATTAATTATTTATCCTCGCATTAAAGTAAACCTAAAATGGACTAATTTTAGTTTGAAAGATGGACTGAAATTCTAAAAAATGTGTTATTCAGTTTTACGTAACTTAAGGTAAAAATATCAGGGAACAAAAAGATAACAAAGAGTTTCTACTCACACTGAATTGAAAATCAAAATCTTCAGCTTTGAATCCAGCCATTTGCCATAAACCACTAATATTCTGATACTGTTTATCAACTAATTGAAAAATATCACTGAAAGTTTCATTTAATGCTTTATAATAATTTAATGTATCAACGAAATCTTGAAAAAACTCAAATGGTTTATAAGGGCAAAGGAGAAGATTGGGAAATAGAATTGTTTCATTAATTCTGAATTCAGTAGCCACAGCTGGAACTGAGCGATACTGGAGAATGGTATCTATACTCTGGTATCCACAGATACCCACAGACAGAATAAGAAAAATTAACCAGACAATTTTGATTCCTTTGCTCGTTGAACTGTTAAAAATCCTGTCCAGTCCAGGTATTCCAGGTGGTACAAATGTTTGTGATTTTGATTGATCTAAATGCATTTGAGATTTCAGTACTGTACGCCTTCTATTAGAGAGAAAATATTGATGTAAAAATAGCCGAAGTGTTTTTCTATTTTTTTTCCGTCTCAAGACCGCTAGGGCCTTTGCTTTTTGAAAATGCTTCGTATTTCTTCTGCGGGAAGAAAGGATACGTACTTGACTTGAGAAAGGAATTTTCTGTTTCTTACTGAGATTTTTACAAAGATCCATCTTAAGAACGTCATCTTTGAATGTGAATTTTGTTAAAAATTGTGTTGAAGTATTTCCTGGTTCGTATTTCTTATCTCGTTGAAACGAACCTCTTTTGGACATTGAGGAATCTGAATTCAAACCAAACAAAAGTCTTGAATGTCGAGTAGAATTAGCATATTTAGGACTGTCTGTAAATTGTTTATTCCCTGCTTGCATTTTGAAATGAATTTAAAGTCGAAAGATGCAGTTGACACAGAATGACATATTTTGTTAATTTAACACAATTGTGTTATTTTTAAGAAAAATATTTACATGCTCAGATAGCATTATTATTCCTGATTTTAATAATTATTATAATTAATACAGCATCCTAGTTTTGTTTCTCATCAATTAAACGCTGTATAGTAACTATTCAGCTGAAAATAATCTGAAACACAAAAAAGAGAAGAGAAATTTTAGACAGCACAGGCACTCAACACAACATGTATTTCTCAAAACCTTACCAAATAAATTTAAGAATTGCGAAAAGAATATTTACTGATGACAAATGATGCTGAAATCAGTACTGCTATTTATAGGTTGGTTATTAGACTCGTAAGGATTCAAGATATAATTAATGCTAATATGCAATAAGGAAAAAAATCTTTTGTTATTTTAAGTACTATATTTTAAATATAGCCATATATCAAAACTATGATTTCTGAAAACCAGGTAAAGATTTTTTTTACAGAATTAACTGGACTATTTTAAGTTAAGTTTGTTTGTGATTTGAGTCAACTTTCGACGATGATTCCATAAAATAGTAAATGAAAATAAATGAAATGATTAAAGAGGAAATGGCAGTCTGTGCTACAAAATAGATCCAAAGAATTGAGATTTATTCCTTTTCCGAGTTTAGAGAAAAAGAAAACTCATAAATTCGCTCGTAAACGATAGTGATAATATGGGTATGGTTTAAAATGGGGGTAACTGTCTATTCGTATTCATTGAATACTATTAAATAAATACAATTGTTAAGCCTTTCGGAGTAAATGGTCTGTATCCGCTTTAGTATTATTTTAGATTATTCATATTTTTAATAGCTATAATCAGTCACTGAGTAGTTATACAATTTTTTAAAAATATCGACAAGGTCAGTGACAAATTCTACGAAGATAAAGCGATAAAAAATATTCAATAAACATAGAAACGGTAATGCATCGTTTATGTAATGCATTATTACATTAGATGTACGTATGATAAATTAATGCAAAAAAATACTTTATGTAACCGAAGCGTACATTAGTAATACTGTGTACACTTATTGTATGTAACAGCCAAAAATCACAAAGAAAAAAGATTCTAATTTTATTGCACATGAGAATAAACATCAAAGCGTACAAACAGGTAAAAGCTGATGCAGAAATAAGTGTTCACCTGTAACAGGCATCAAATTAAATGTTTGAAATGTCTCATTACAGCCGGTCAAAGGTCGGCATAGTGAATTCTAATCCGCTAACAAATTATATGCTTGTTCCACATTAACTCAAATCGTTGTTTATCTGCTCTTCCAGCAGCACTCGTAGATACGTCTGATTGATAAACAATATTTTATATATGGACCCAAAGATAAAACTCCAGAGGACTTAAAATCTGGGAACTGTTCAGGTCACATAGCAGGGCCATACAAACAAATCCAGCATTGTGGAAAGTGATAATTGAGGAAAGCACGGACTGCATGATAAAAATGGGCCTTGCATGAACGACAAGCCTTCTCGTTTCAAGAGTAATGGCTTCCAGCATCTCGGTTACGCATCTTTGAAGGAGAAAGGAGGAAGTAGGAACCTGCATCTTCATTCCTGATGTCTCGTCAAATATTCGATTTTCTTTTTCGGGTGTTGCAATAGTTCTGGGCCTTCCACTGTTTTCGTTGATTCAAATTTGCCCTTATCTCTAAGGTGTCGATCAACAAATTTTGAATGGTGAGATATGCACCTGTTTGGGAATTATTCTTGTATAGCCCATGTACATCATGCTCATTTCCATGAGCCTGCCCAAAGATCAAATGCATTTCTACGATTTTAGAAAATGATAGAAAATAAAATCTCCTACTGTTAGCAGTTAAGCAACAGTAAAAATAACTGTAGGGGAAACTAACGAAAGGAATTTTTTTATATTGATATTTAGTAACACATTTCAAGCTTTCACATGATGAAAGCTTGTAATAATGACTACTTTCTCGCCATTCAGTGCAAGCTGGCTGCATATTGAAACAAACAAAACAATTACATAACACATTATTCACGTTTCGCTTCATCAAATAGTCTCTATGTTCACTATCTGTATACGAAAATATTGGACATTTTTTACTAATTTGTTTTTGTAGAACTTGTCACTGACGTTTGTCGTTATCTTTAAACAAAGTCTTACATTAGTTAATCATTATATGATTATAAACATTAGAGTATCGCATTAGTAGGAACAAAACAGTTAACGACTGCATTGATATTGTAGCTATTCCGGAATATTGTATTAACTATTCGGAATATTCAACAGATTGAAAATTTTAAACAGTATTTAACAATGATTAAAGAAAATTATTCAAGGAATGCTTAAGTTATACTGAAAAGTGGATGAAATAACACAAAAGCTAAATTGCTCTAAAAGGTTTTACCCCAATTATTCCGGTCAAACCATCCATCCAAGAAACTTGTAGTCTTTTAGTGATTGCTTTTGAGTTGCTTAATGTTTAATTTTCTTGTTGGTCTACCTTCTTGTTATCATGAGTTTCTACTGCGGGAAAAGAATAAAGGTAATGAATACTAACACACGCATTATCAGTTTATCATATAAATTTGATTTTATATTTTTATACGAATTTCTTTTCTCATGAAGTTTGAATAACTTTACAACTCAAGTCATTATGTTTCTATGTGAAGCTGGTCACCAACTGTGTTAGGAAAAAAGATATTGCAAGCATTGAAGTCCAAAATTTTTTGAACTTACCTTTGTAATTCAAATGAAAGAATTGCTGTGAATATTTTTTAAATTTAATTCTCTCTTGGAACAACGTCTTTGATTTAACGTAATATAAATGTCATTGAGAATGAATTGAGAAATTCCTTCTATCTCAGCATAAAAAGGTAAACCGTGTAAGATGCTATTGCTTGCGATTTCTTAATATTAATAAAGATAAAGATTTAGGTTTTCTCTAGTAAAACAACGGCTGCCTTCTAGAAATTATTATTAGCTTGTATGATAAACTGAAAGCAGTCAGCTATGGGATTACTCTGTAGAATCGATCCTTCTTGTTATTGAACCGCTGAATAAAACATTGTAATATTTTATTTATACCGTCTGTCTTTATAAAGGCCTAATAAATTGAAATAGCCAGTCATAAATAATAAAAAAACTCTTTGAATATGCAGTCGTAAATTATAAATCATCATTTCTTAATACTTTTAAGCATGTACTTCCTATAATCTTTTATATACAGACTAGCAGCAATGCCTGTCGGACAGGCATAAAAAAATCTGAAAAATCAATTTATTATCAACTATCAACTATAAAGTAAATATCTTTTTATAAACTACATTTTTTTTAAAAACAGCATCAGATCCTTCTATCAGATGTCCTTGATCTATTCGGTCAAGAATTTTGATTTTGACGTCGCAAGCACGTCATGCTCGAGAAATAGCAACATATAACTGTCCATGACTAAAAACAGGCTCTGGTAAATAAATACCAACCATATCTAAAGTTTATTGAGAACCCTTGGATCTATCTTAATAGCTTAATTATATCGAGTTACAGACAGACAGACAGACGAACTTAGCCAATTATATAAGTTGATATTTGATTTGATTGATGATTTGATTTGAAATAAATACCAACCATACCTAAAGTTTGTCCTTGTAAATAAATTTTACTAAAAGTAAGAATGGAATAATTATTATTTTTGACTCTAAACGCCGATTGGATCTATCTTAATAGCTTAATTATATCGAGTTACAGACAGACAGACAGACGAACTTAG
>JAFIDM010009631.1:217973012-217989118 GCA_023159025.1 Thereuonema tuberculata | reverse complement strand
GCCTATTGGGATTATTGCCTTTTATCAAGTGAATTATTTTGAGAAGATATTTAATGCCTCACCTCCAAAATTACACTGAACCATCTACAAATTCTCAAAAATTAATGCAAGTTCTGAAAAATTAATATCAATTTTTTATTTTATATTAGGCGTACATATGATTACAATACTATGCATTAAGAAAATTCACAAAATTTGTTACCTATTTTAATCTTCTACACAAAGTTAATGTTATTAAAATTATCATCATTCAAGTGATTACAGGTCATATTACTATCGTTCTTACAAGTTAGCCTTTGACAGAAATGCTTCATCTTTTCTAATTACATCAAAAAATGCTTGACTAATGTGGTTTGGCATTTCATTTGGATCATTCACAAAGAATGATCCAAAAGCTTACCCATGATTTCTCTACAAATTCAAACTTGTCACTATTACTTTGTCTAAGATTAGCTTAGAAGCTAGAAAATTTCTCATAGGAACTGTCAAAATTGAAACTTGTAGAAATTTGAGTAAATTTCAATGTATCAATAATTCCTTCAAAAACAGAAAATTCACCTTTTCGAGATCCATTACTTTCAGGCGTTTGAAAATATTATTTTCTGAAAAATCATAATATTTTTCGAGGTACTTTACACAGGCTCCATAAAAATCTTTTAGTTATTCTTTGCTGCTTTTTAGGAAGATCTGTCATCATTGATTTTACATCCATGCCCAAAAAATTATCCTGAACCTATTGAAGAGTTTTTCTTAATTTAATTTAACCATCACATCATATATTTCAGTGATTTGCAAATTACTTCTTTCTAAAACCAGAATTTTTCATGAAAAATCTTGCAAGCATTACAGAAAAAGGCGAAATATATTTTTAACATTTCACCCTTTAATGCATTTTCATCTTTAAAAAATAGTTTGAGATTGACCGGACAGTCTAAATCTGAGATACTTCCAAAATAGCTGGAAATAATTCAAAATTTTTGAATGCAGGACAGATGCAGGAAATGCCACACTACACATGAGACGATCGACCACATAATATCAGGCTATCCCCTTCTGTCCCAAACGTCGATCGTTCATCAACAGCTAGCACACAAACACTCACTTATTAAGAACACGGTACCATACTACAAGTACACATCACAAAGCGTACTAGAGTCAACCTCACATAAGCTGTACTGGGACCGCCCCATTCACACAGGCAAAGCTACACACCACAACAGACCTGACATCACACTTTTTGATAAGGTCAACAAACAGACCTATCTCATTGATATTGCAGAGCCTATCAGCAAGAACATGCAGAAAACTCACGCAGACAAGATAAGTAAATATACAGACCTAGCACACGAGCTCCGGAAGCAGTGGAGGCAGGACCGAGTACGTGTTGTACCCATCGTCCTGTCCGCCACTGGTCTGGTGCCTCACACATTGCACCACAGCCTCAGCACACTAGAACTTCATAAAACACTTACGCACAACTCCAGAAGGCTGTGGTACTCAACACGACATGCATAGTTAGGAAATTTATGGACACAACCATACATCCCTAACTATTCTTCGAAATTTTTTTTTTAAACACTTAGCAATATGTGCTTTGGTCCTTGACCGGCCATATTGTCTTAGCTGGGGAAACCCATGGTTTGAAACTTTTTCGAGATATTAATAAACACAAACACAAACACAAAAACACACAAACACTCACTTATTAAGAACACGGTCCCATAAAGCGTACTAGAGTCACCCTCACATAAGCTGTACTGGGACCGTCCCATTCACACAGACAAAACTATACACCACAACAGACCTGACATCACACTTGTTGATAAGGTCAACAAACAGACCTACCTCATTGATATTGCTGTTTGGGGAGACCAAGGGTTCATGATCGCGATACAGGACCAAGTCATCCCCACACGCAACTACAAGAAACACATTCTACACCACACAAACACACATGACGACAGATGCAGGAAATGCCACACTACGCATGAGACGATCGACCACATAATATCAGGCTGTCCCCTTCTCTCCCAAACAGAATACCTCCACCGACACAATCAGGTAGCGTCGATCGTTCATCAACAGCTAGCACACAATAATCCACTAGCTAGCACACTCACTTATTCAGAACAAGATCCCATACTACAAGTACACATCATAAAGCATACTAGAGTCACCCTCACATAAGCTGTACTGGGACCGTCCCATTCATACAGACAAAACTATACACCACAACAGACCTGACATCACACTTGTTGATAAGGTCAACAAACAGACCTACCTCATTGATATTGCAATGCCTATCAGCAAGAAAATGCAGAAAACTCACGCAGACAACATCAGTAAATACACTGATCTAGCACACGAGCTCCAGAAGCAGTGGGGGCAGGACCGAGTACGTGTTGTACCCATCGTCCTGTCCGCTACTGGTCTGGTGCCTCACACATTGCACCACAGCCTCAACACACTAGGACTTCATAAAAACACTTATGCACAACTCCAGAAGGCTGTGGTGCTCAACACGCTTAGTTCGGAAATTTATGGACGCAAGCACACATCCCTAACCATTCTTCAATACATTTTTTTTTTGATACTTGGCAATATGTGCTTTGGTCCTGACCCGCTATATTGTCTTGGCTGGGGAAACCCATGGTTTGAAACTTTTTTCGATAATAATAATAATAATGATGATGATGATGATGAAATAGGTCTACCTTCCAGCAAGCTCCTTCACAAGGATCAAAATATCTTGTGAAGGAGTTTGGTGGAAGGTAGGTAGGCCTGTTTCATCATCATTATTATTATTGAAACTGACTGGAATTTTCTTGACTTTTTAATGTGTTTAGAAAACCTTCCACACTCTTAGGAATTAACACCAATAATAATGGCTCTGCTTTCCTTCTACCACATGATTTACCACATATTTACCACATGAATTTACTTGCAGTTGTGGACTCCTCCCAAAAATGTCTCGTAAGCTTCACAGTAATCAAAGCTATTCAGTTTACGTCATGTTTCACATTGTGAAAACATAATACAAGTTCACTTGCAATCACTGAATTTTGTTCACTACTTTATTCTTTAACCAGAAAATTTTTAATTTTATTTTTCGATTGTTGTTGCTGCACTGAGCTTTTGTGAACTCCTGTAGAAATATATTGTTTAATATCAGATTCGTCATCATTAACGATAGAAAACTCCTCTTTCCAATATACGCAATGCTCTTAAAAACTATTGTTTCTGACAGATGTAATCCATGTGAACTGTTCCTCCCATTTTTTTGTAAGTGTATGCAAATATATTCTCTTTACTCAGATGCGAACCAATAGTTCGTAAACGAACGAATTTTGTCTCCACTTCATCTGAACGGAGAGCAAATTACAAAATTTTTATCATAGTATTCATATTATCTTTCGAAAAGAAATAAAGTTTACATTTAATACATTTATACGTCAGAATATATCAAAACTAAAAAGTATTTTAAAACAAGATTTTTTTCAAAATTTCTCAGCATCGGCTGTGTTTGCATGGAATTCTTGGATCGCCGATCTCTCCATATTAAAGAATTGAAGAATTGCTCCTAGCTATTGGAAGAAATTCGAAAATTTAATATCTTCGGATGCATCTTGCTGTATTTCAATGTAAAGATTATTTCCTGTCAAATAATGATCTTATTTTTGTAGTAATAGCTTTTTGATGGTTTTCAATGCAGTTGAATTGAGAACTGTCAGTAGGAAACTATGAATGATGTCACCAGTCACGTTTTCAATCCTTAACTCTAATTGGTTTGATTCGTGGTGAAGCATGCCTTCCCATTTTCTATCTTTATCGAATCAAGTACCACAATGAAACTACCCGACAATGTTCGAAGGTGTTCGGGTAGCTTTAGTCTTGCCGTTGCCATTTTGATCATATTCTTCGAACGATCAAGAAGACACCATCAGTTTAACTTGCCAAGAAAAGATCAAGAACGGATAACTGTTGTTTTGTAGTGGGTTCTAGAACATTGTGGGATTCTTGAAAATGAAAATGTCGATCTTTTTAATAAACACAGATAATACCTCCCTCAGAAAAAGATTATAACTCAGCCTTCTATCTCATCATTACATCTATTAATCATCAACGGAGTTTAACCAAGTGAAAATAGTAGAATCAATGGAGAGGCTATAAGGATGTTTTGTATCTTTTACAATTCCTATTTGTTGGGTGGGTGCTGTAAATTCTAAAGTTTTCACAGAACGCAAAGACGATCCATGAATGCATTTCATCGTAACACTTGCATTGTTCTTGTAAGTGTGGGCTATCGGAGCCTCTGGAAAGAAGAGTGCACAGTTGCGGAATTTCACAGTGCAAAATGGCAGAACTAACAATTAAAGTAAATAAGGAACAAACTGCGTTAAGTTGTCATCGAACGGATTATGGTTTAGCTGTTCCCAATCGGATTGAGGAGATACTGTATAGCAATCGATATTACTATTTGTTCATAAGCTTTTCATATCTATGTAAAACTATACACGTTATGCTGCGTAAAAAGTGTCACCATCTTTTAACTGGGTTTTGAAAACATCTACTCGAAGCAAGGTCCGGAACCCTAGACTCCTAAGGGATGATTTGAGGCTCCACTCAAAATATTCTTTTTGTTTTTTGTTTTTTTTTTTAAATTGGGTTGAAAGTCCAGCACTTCTTGGTACTTTGGATTTCGTTGAAATTTTGGACATGATTTTCGTAATAAAAAAGGCTGTCGATCCATTTATAAATCCTTCCACAACATTAACATAGAATCTTCTTCTGATGTTAAGCAAATAAAGAACTTTTGGAGAACAGGAGATAAATATGTAAAAAAGGTACTTTAATTAACTTTATTCATGTGCATATTATAAATAACTAATAAAAGATTAACAAACTATTTTCGATCAAATAAGAAATTTTAGTCAGGAATGTAGTGGAGTAGAACAGGAAAGATGCATAGAATATTTGAGATCCATCTATTTATTTATAAAAAAATAATGACTGTATAATGAATGGAACTGAACATTGGCCTCCTCCTACAGGCGGATCTAACCTGACTAAGTGACAACAAACTAACAAGAAAAAGAAGCATAAAACCGCACACAATTAAAGGTTCACTGAGCTATTTTTGGATTTTCCGTGCCGGAAACCCAAGACAGATCCGTTTCGAGATTCCCATCTCTCATCGGTTTGTTTCTTTTGGTTCTACTGACAATTGAGTGCTGGACGAACCCATCCGATGAGAGATGGGAATCTCGAGACGGATCTGTCTTGGATTTCCGGCACGGAAAATCCAAAAATAGCTCAGTGAACCTTTAATTGGACGGGTGGCAAAAGCCACAGCACAGACTCCAGTCCCGGAGAAACTAGAAGTACGTCTGACAGTTGGTCGGGTGGTAGGAGCCACAGAACAGTCTCCAGCTAAGGAGTTAAGAAGAGTACGTTTGGAAGTTGGGCGGGTGACGACCGCCACAGCAGAGTCTCCAGTTACGAAGGAGCAAGTAGTTCGTTTTGGCGACAGCCAGTCGCAATTGAGAAGTTCACTCAAAAGTGAAGGACAGTTAGCCCGAGAGGCTAAGAAGCGTTTTGGTTGGACGAAGGACCACACCGTTCTCCCCAAATAATAGAAGATTCTTCCAGCCAGGAAGGAGAGGGATATCTACGGTTACGAAGAAGCCATTCGTTCCCGCAGAAAGTGCACCGGAGTCCGCAGCCTTACCGAGTCGACCAGGCCTAAAGTGTACGGTTACGAAGAAGCCATTCGTTGCCGCAGAAAGTGCACCGGAGCCCGCAGCATTACGGAGGCGACCGAACCCAGGAAGACGCGAACTATGGGAGAAGCAGTTTCCTAGCCGCATCAGAGTCACCTTTCGCCGCCAAGACCCTGCGACGACCGGGCATCTACAGGAAAGTGAACTGCAGCCGTGAAGTTCTGCAATCAACGTGCAGTGTGAACAGGGCAACCCTGAGCTCAAGAGAAGGACAAATAGAATTTGGTGCAGATTTTGAGTTGAACAATAAAGAAATAAAATTTGATTTAACCCATTCTGTTCTCCATTCACACAGGTGAAGCCATAGTCTCGATCATGGCAGTAAAGTCCCCCCTAGCCGCCGGCAGTGAGTTGAAGTACATCCCCGAGCCCCACATGCCGATAGCATTTATTGGCACCCGAATAAGGATACGATACTCCACGGTAGCAATATGTCCTTCCCGCACGTTAAATTTGACTATTATGTATATGTTTTCTTTATAAGTTAATCCTTTACATGCTAAGCCTAGTGCTAGCGGGAATTAGTTTTTGCCCTTTTTATTCTTAATTTATATTTTGATGTTTTTTAGTTTAAGGGCCATTGTTTTGTCGACTTGTTCTTTGTTTATGTTTCTTTTGGTTCTACTGAGTTATTGAGTGCTGGACGAACCCAACCGATGAGAGATGGGAATCTCGAAACGGATCTGTCTTGGGTTTCCGGCACAGAAAATCCAAAAATAGCTCAGTGAACCTTTAATTGTGTGCGGTTTTATGCTTCTTTTTCTTGTTATATGTTCTTCCCGCACGTTAAATTTGACTGTTATGACAACAAACTATTTAATTCTTTTGCAATTAAATGATGTCAAATTGTCCTTCCAATTCAGGTTTCGGTACCTTACATCCGTTGCTGAAGCCCAAACTAATTAAAAAGTGTTGGTTGAAAACTGGTTAAATTTGAATATCAAAAAAAAAAAAAAATATGAAACACCCAGTTTTGCTGCACGAAGAAAGATTATTTAGGAGACTAAATACTAAAAACATCATAGAATATTTGAGATCCATCAACTAATAAAGGATACCAAAATTAAAACCATGGAACCTTAAATCCTCTGCTGAACCCCACAACTAATAATATTGGTTACATAAAAGCATTGACTGACTTTAAAGACGAAAAACAGTATAAGGAATAATCAGCTGAATTTATCATTTTTGATAGAAGATGCCCCTCCTCATCTTGTGATCTGCAGATACTTTTTCATTGCCGTTTATTATTGTATTCAGAGGTTGATGACGCCCAGGGAAAATAAACAAATGGCTCGTTTAACAAAGCTCGTTTGATATTTTATATTGGCACTGAAATTTTAACAGAAAATTTAATATTGGTACTCAAACGGATTGCTAATTTCATAATTGGCAGTCCTTGGCCTGTCCTAAGTTTAATTATCTTATTTTTTGTAAGTTTAAGAACAAAATAAACTTTCCAAAACTTAAGATTTAAACCAATGACGGATGTAATGTTTACCTCCGTCTGATATCACAACGCCTGCTCTTAAACAGAACTTGATGTTTAATAAATCACATTCTAGTTAGCGGCCCCTAGGTTACAGATTGCCTGTAAAACATAGGGGACCGCTCGTGCTTTTATGCTTGCTGGATGTCACACTCTGTAGTGGCCAAACCTTTAGAGATATTAGAATAAAACCTTCACCATTGTGTTCAGCATCAAAAAGTAGGTGACCACGTCCAAAAAATCAGACCTCTAGGATCACTCCCTGACCAGAAATTGGGGGGGGGGGTCAAAAGTAATTGGGGGATCCAGTGCTTGCTGGATGTCACACTCTGTAGTGGCCAAAAGGTTAGAGATATTAGAATAAAACCATCACCATTGTGTTCAGCATCAAAAAGTAGGTGACCATGTCCAAAAAATCAGACCTCTAGAACTACTCCCTGACCGGAAGTTAGGGGAGAGTCAAAAGTGGTCGCATCCAATAAAATTTTGTTTGTGAAATTTTGTTTATATAATTTTGTTTACAAAATTGTGCATATTATGGGGCCGCTTTGCTTTTGATACTGTCAAAAAGCATTAATTATCTTGTTTTTATCCATTTGATGATAACAGATATTTCGACATTTCTAATCTTCTAAGAAATTCTTTGGTGTCCCATTTTGCTGTTCTTTTGGATGCACTGACAGACTCTCAATATTTATAGGATAAATGCGTAGACAATAACAATTCCCCATTATAGTAAGAAATTTTCGAAGATCTTCTGTATCTGTAAATAAGGTCTAACTCTGTCCGAGTTCCAGCTTTATAGTGTACAGGTGGCCACTTCTGAAAAGACCTGATCTGTTGAATTCAAAAGGTAGTGTACGATATTTTCCATTGCGATTGTACTTGTATGTTGTACTGTGTATCGAGCAATACAAATGGATAAGTAAAAATTTCCTTTCCGCTTATTTCGAATTTGATTAGATTTCGAAGCCAAATGAAATATTTTGTACAACTTCGCTGAATTTCGGATAACGCTCGGAATCAATGTGGAGCCTTAGTCGAAATTTACGACCCCTTACCCAAATTGATGCGTTTTAGGTCTGTAAAGCTAATGTGGAGCCTGTAAAGCTAATGTGGAGCCTGTAAAGCTAAAATTAACAAATAAAAAACTCACCAAAAAAAAGATATTGGTGAGAATATTCATGTGCCAGCGTTTCGCGGCATCAATGAATTTTTAGCACATAAAAGACAAAAATAAGCTCATGTAAATATTAATAAATAACAATGTGTGAGACCAAGTATTTACAGAAGTGATATTCTAGACAGCTGTTTCACGCTGATCCGCGATCATCAGCTAAGAATAGTCACCAGTAAACAACGAGGTTTCGATACACAGGCCAATAGGAAATATCATCGGAATCAGTGCAAAGCTTTTCAAGCCTGCAAAGCTAAAATAAACAATAAAAAGAAATTGGTGAAAAAATTCATGTGCCAGCCTTTCGCGGCCTCAACGAGACCTCGCTGTTTGCTGGTGACTGCTCCTAGCTGATGATCGCCCTATAAGCGTGAAACAGTTGTTCTAGGAAGCCACTTTGTAAACACTTGGTGTCACCCATTGTTATTTATAGATAACCCTGTTTGTGCAGAGTGCTTCTCTTGCTCCGGAAATAGGCTCGCTGTGCGGCAGTGCTAATGGTCCATCCATCTGCTTCTAAATTTGGTACATCTACTAACCTCTTTCAATATGATATCCTCTATTTTTGTTCTTCACGAAGGAGAGTATGTTCTTCATTTGCTTTTCGTAATGAAATGAAAATTTTAATGACTAGTAAAACAAACTAAATAATATCCACTCTTGGACTATGTTTGAAACGAAATTACCTGTTGAAGCTTCTTTTATTTTAAAAATTTCTCATTTCCCCCAAAACAATCAATTTATGCTGTCAAACCAATAACAATATTTTCATCTTTTACATAGAAGTAATTAAACATTAAAGTAATTTTCGTCAAATAAGAAATTTCAGATAGGAGTGCAATGCAGCTGGGCTGGAAAGGTTTATTGTATGCTTGATGTATGATATTGTTAACAGACTGAGTCGGGATAATTTCTAAAAATTATTTAAAATAGACGGGGCAGTGAGTTTAGGATATCTAGTATATTTTTTTATTATTTTAATCAATCCGAGTGGTAAAGTGCTTAGCTGCGAGTTGGAGGAGGCGGGTTCGACCCCGACTTCGGCGGGGATTTTGCACGCTCTATTCTACTTCAAACGGGTGCTAGGGACTACCCAGCCTTCTCTAGAATGGGTAACGGGGTTTCTTTTCCTTGGGTAAAGGCAGGCGAGCGCCGGGCATACCATCAGACCTCATTTAAGTTCCGTTGGTCAAAGAAACGTTGGAGCCTTACCTTCACCGTCCTATGGGTCGTGGTCCTTGGGACAAACCTAATCTAATCTAACCAATACGAATTATCCAATTACTGAGCTGACGATGGTTTCCATTTGATTCTTTTAAATACTATCTTTCTATTGATCTGATCATCGCATTTCTTTTTAGTGTCGTAAAACTTTAAAAAATAAGAGGGGGTGATTCAAAAAAGAAAGGAAGACTTTCTTTACTTTCATGAGGGCTAAACACACCACAGAGAAACTAACATGGCATGTGGAGGCATCTGCATTCATACTGTGCAACAGATGGAGTCGGAACATAACATTTTGTCTTGACCACAGTCTTATTGATTTGCACTATATTTCACGGCGATGACTTAAATATGACTTATATATATATATATATATATATATATAATATACCTTTATTTTGATCAGCTCTCACACTACGAAGCACAAGGAAGTTTTTCTTTGTAAATTCAAATTTTGTAGTAATCTCAAGTCTAAAACGGGTAATATAGTATTTTCTTTTCTGTAAGTGAATTTACTTTTTCTTTTACTTGTGAATTCTAAGTCTACATTCTCCTGAAAACCTGAAAATATTATGTTACTATATTCATAGTTTTATTTCAATCGATTAAATCGCATCTCTTTGAATCTCTATCGCAGTGAAATCTTCGAAGTTTATTTCTTCTAACAGAAAGAAAAATAATTGTCCATTCCAACATCAGTGTGAATTGAGGAGTTAAGTGTTTCACTAGTACAAGGTTGTTAAAATTAAAGTTCCTCTACTTAGAGGGCTCTGAAGCACGTTCTAAGGCTCCAAATGGAAAGAAATTTGGTCAACAGGTACTTCAAACGATGCGCTCGTCGTTTATTAAAAGAAAGAATAGCACAAAAAAGGCAAATTGATGGCGCTGTAGCAATAGCTAACCATAATTAACGTAAAAACAATAACATGTGTTACTCGAAAAACCTCACTTAAATAATGCAGCTACTGTACTAAAGACAAGAAACAATCCCGTCAAATTGGACTAGATTAAGGTTCCGCTCAACTTCCGGAGCGAAGAGTTTGTTCACTGGCGACATGTTGCTCTCTAATTGGAGATCGTATCACGGTAGCGCATAATGTTGACTCGCAGTTCTGTAAAAGGAAAGACGGCTCTTCAAAAGCATTTGATGCTTCCCGGCACTTCATGAGCTATGCCAACGTTGCACGAAAAACTCGATTAGTGAAGTTGTTTGTCAGAACAATAACAATGCAGTGGCGGCTGTTAGAGAATTCCGGCGTGTGAAGCATATAAGGCTTGGACCAATATCTGCTCGCATTATCCACAAAATGATTGAAAAATTAGAAGCAACAGGACAACTTGGCGTTCTACCAGGTAGAGGTCGAAAATGAGTGGACTGTGTTCATGTTGAAGTCACGGCTGTCGTTGATTTGTCATATCAATCACCATGTGACTTCTGGTTATATTTTTTTTTGAAGAACCAGGTGTATCGTGAAAGATGTCAAATTCTGTCAAATCTAAAGGACACCACTAGACGTCATGTTCTAGGAATTCCAACAGACGTATTGCGTTCTGCGATAGAAAATGTCGTTTTGCGAATGGAAAACGTTGTTGACAACAACAACGGAGAACACATTGCACATTTGTAACGCTGTTCAAGCGATTTGTAGCGTTATAGCGCCATCTATTTGTCATTTTTTGTACTATTTGTTTTTTTAATAAACGGTGAAATATCGTTTGAAGTACCTGTTGTCTAAATTTTTTTCCATTTGGAGCCTTACGATACGCTACAGAGCCCTCTACGTAGAGGAAGTTTAATTTTAACAATCCTGTATTTACGATCATTCACCTTTGATCATAAATACATATATCTGATTCAATTCCAAGATGAAATTGATTTTGCATGTTTGGGGCCCCAGAATAAAGAATTTTTAATCCATCTCAATGAAGTTATCAACCTTACGACAAAACAAGGCCGCGCGGTTGGCGATGTCACTAAGACACTGGCCTCTCACCTCTGAGTCCCGGGTTCGGTTCTCATGTGGGTTTCGTTGATGGTGGCAATCGCGCTGGGCAGGTTTTTCCGGGGTTCTCCCGTTTCCCCTGCATTTCTTACACCATCCTTTCTCAGTCTTTCTCTCAGTCTGTCCTTCTTTCCGTGAGATAGTACAAAAGATCTTTCAGGTCGACGTGCTCGGCAGTCATGCCACCCACTTTCAATTAATCTAATCTATGACAAAACAATAATCGACTCTATGCTGTCAACGACCATTGCTTAGATTAAATCTTAATTTCTCAAAACGTCAAATATATTTTGATTTTAAGTGGTTTTATAATATATGGGTGGGATTTATTGAATAAAGTTCATTCAATGTAAGAGATTTAATCGATCATGTCGTTGTTTTAGGAAATTAATTTGCAGACAAACGTTTACAAAAAAACGTTCTTAAAAATCAATTTTACATTTTGCTTTATTAATTCTAGAACGCCAAACGCTCTAATTGTTATTGAAACAGAATAAAAAGTTAAAGAATTCATGTGGTATAAGAGTGGATTAAGATTAGGTTAATTGTAAATATCACTTGTTTAGCAACATTTTGAATTATAAATCATTCTTTACTTAAGGAAATTTCCAAACTTTTTTGTTGTCTTCAATAAAGTATTAAGGTGTTTTTCAAATTATACTTTGCTAATTTTCGGCCTTCATTGTATTATCCATAATGAATTACTCTCATTATTCATATCTGTTCTTAAATAAATTTACAAGAGAATTGTTACAAAATAAATTCCATTTGAAACATCTTTTATTACTCGAGTTTTCTTACAAATTATTGAAAATTAAACATTACTGATTGTTTTTATTCTGCATTTGATAAACTTACTACAGTATATTCGAAAAAACGCAGAAGATTTATCACTGTGATACTCTAAACTTTACAATGCTATTTAAAATTATTACGGAGAATATCTAAAATATCTTAAATACATTGACGGTTGTCCAATCTAAGACAACAGTCTAAAGAATCTTAAGATTTGGCTTGGAGAAATCTTGCGTAACCAGTTCTGGATTTGAATTAGGTTCGTCAATCATAGTATTTTCATTAACATGATTTTCGTTTCGTTTCATAAAGTTTCTTCCACATAATGGCCTTCTAGAACTAGCTCTCGATAAATAAAATACACATAACCTCCTGGGAAAAATTTAATTCTAAAATAATAGAACCTCTGTAGTGAGATTTCGTTGCTAAATGTAGTTCTGATTCGAACTTCTACTCGAATCGGTAAGTTCGAATCTCCCAATTGTTAACTTAAATCTCCCAAGAACTATTTCACCTAACAAACCAACGTTTCAGAAATACCATTCTCTTACAAAAAAAACGATCAGAGAAAGAAAGTGTACAAAATGCATTACGAAGAAGTGTAGGAGATTTAATGAAAAGAAACCAAGAATGTAAATAGCAGCCAGCAACAACTACTAAAAGGAGAAAGAAATCGTAAACACTGCAAAGCAAACAATAGTGGGCTCGTGAAGAGAGAACAGTAGAAAGGCTCCTATCCCAAAAATCACGATCTCAAGAGAATCCGATGAAAATGTCTATTAAATTTATCAATGAGAAATGTCCTTACCAGTTACGAATCGAATTTGTTATCAAGAATTACCAAAGAATTATCCGTTTCACTGATGCACAGAACAATGTATTCGAGTATTTTCAATCTCCACAATTAAAGTACATCAGCTGGTAAACTATAGAACTCAAATATATCTTCTTTGATCATCATATAAAGGCTACTTAAACCATCTCATTAGATTAGAACAACCAACTACATATTACTGATTGCAGATTTAGTGAAACAGTGTTTGTGTAGAAAACTAGTATTCGAAAATAGAAATCGAAAATCAAAGTAATCAATGAACCTAAGCAATATCCAACAGAAAGACCAAGTGAAGAGGAATTGGCAGCTACTGGAAAAATCTCGTGCTATAGGTAACTTACCACAAAGACCATAGCAATGTTCCACAAGAAAGTAGAACTCACAAAGAGAAAAGAGTCCAAAATGGTGTGTAACTATGAGATAGAGACAGGGCTGAAATAAAGATGACGCTTTACCTGAAGAAGAGTATCTTGTGTCCGTGAGAAAGGCCTTGAGAACTCAAACACTAATTGGAAATAGAAATAACAACTGGTGATCCCAATAAGCTTTAAAAGGCAAAACATAATCCAGGTAAGCAACAATCTAGGGTCATTCCATGCCAAGTGGTGTAATATTAAAAAAAGTTCCCGCCATCATGTCTCCATTTTGTTCAAATTTTAGCTGCAGCACCGGTAAGGTGTTAAACTAAGTTCCCCAAAATTTGAGATCCCAAGCTTCAATAGTTGTTGATCTAGTCCCCCTATCTGAAGGGTAGTCCATGTTCGCGCAACATTGAACAAATGCCACATTTGGGGTCTAATAAAATTGAAATTAACTTATAAAAATGAATAAAAATTTGAGATCCTATACAATTTTTCCTGCCGATTCCAATAAAATTAATTTTAACATTATGGATGCAAAATTCAGTCAAACAAGTTGACTCAAAGTGTGCATAAAAATTTGTTGTGACTTCCCGCCACAAAATTTGACAATATTTAGACAATAATAACTTCCAGGCAAAAAAAGGTATGGACTTAAAATTTTGAACAAGCACTATGCTTGGGCTAGACATGTCACTGCCAATTTGCAACTATCTAGCATCTACAGTCGCCCTGCAGGATCTCTTCAAATTTGGCAATGTTGGCACGCGTGGTAAAATTTACAAAGTTTAAAGTCAATTATTGGGTCGGTGCATAATTATCAGGCGTTTTTGTAGGCGGGTTTTTTGGTAATAAAAATTGCTTTTTTGTTTACTTTTTTTAATAAAAATAGTATTTTAGTTTCAGATGATAAAAATGCATGTAAATAATCATACTCATATTCGTCATATTACTAGTTGCTCGACCATTTTTAAAAAAATTGATTTTTTACTGTTGTTACCCCTATACATAAGTACTTCAAAACAGACATTATTATTATTATTATTTTTTGATTTCGTTTAAAAATTGCGTCCTTTTATGTTTTAGAATTTCCGGCATTTTGGCCTTCGCAGACAGTTGCGGTAATTCTCAGCTAACACAGGTATCTAACTCAAAAATCAACTCAAATATCAAACTCAAAATTTTTTTCACAGATACCTCTCATAAAGTTCTCTTTATACTGTAAATATCAATTTTTTATTAGGTCCCCAGCAGAGATATTGGGGCTCAAACTTTGAAAAAAAAGAGCATTTTGAAAGCGCTATAACTTAATTAGGAAGCCAGTAACAGAGCTGAAATATTTTTGCTAAACCTTTGGATGTATATCTTTTCTCAAAAAAATGTATAGCTTTGCTATTTCATTCCTTCCTGCTCAAAAAAAAGAAACCAAGAACTTTGATTTTTGTTCAAAAGCGAACATAAGTTTCAGTTCCAAATTTAAGCCACTTCTGTTAGAGATATGGTAAAAAAGTATAGGAAATAAAATGTAGTTTAGAATGTGCTGAAAATAACGATTTTTACCACAGCTTTCTATCGTTTTTCTTAGCTGAGTTATCGAAATTACCCCAACTGTCTGCAAAGTCCAAAATGCCGCAAACCCTAAAAAAAAAATGGACGCTATTTTTAAAAACGTAATCAAATAAAAAAAAATAATGCCTGTTTTAATTACTCATGTATAGGGGTAACAACAGTAAAAAAACCATTTTTTTTTAAAATGGTCGAGCAACTAGTGCTGATGGGCCGTTTGGTATGGATTGCCCTAAAAGAAGTGCAAATGAATTTATAATTATATCAATAATTTTAAGTGACTATTAAGACTCAAATTCATAGAAATTGGAAAGAGCACAATTTTGCTGAAGCAAAGATAGCCACAATCAGGCTTGGGATCCTGCAGTAAACATATCGTAATCAGGATGCAATATGTCACACACACACACACACACACACACACATTTTAACATACTTTGACCTGCTTAAATGGCTAATTAATGGCCGCATTGCAAAAAAAAAAAAATACATCAGTATTGTAGAGCAACGTTTTTTCTTTCAGATGATACTATTCACAAGCAGATTCAGGTAGACTATTTTTTAATAATTGGCTTTAAACTTTGTAAATTTTACCACGCGTGCCAACATTGCCAAATTTGAAGAGATCCTGCAGGGCGACTGTAGATGCTAGATATTTGCAAATTTGGCAGTAACATGTCTAGCCCAAGCATAGTGCTTGTTCAAAATTTCAAGTCCATACCTTTTTTTGCCTGGAAGTTGTTAGAGTCTAAATATTGTCAAATTTTGTGGCGGGAAGTCACAACAAATTTTTATGCACAACTTATTTGACTGAATTTTGCATCCATAATGTTAAAATTAATTTTATTGGAATCAGCAGGAAAAATTGTATAGGATCT
>JAFIDM010009631.1:217942214-217966693 GCA_023159025.1 Thereuonema tuberculata | reverse complement strand
AATTCGGGTAGTTTCTAGCGCCAGAGCTCTGTATTTCTTTATTTTTTTCATGTTCTTTTTCCTGGACTCGACAGTCCCCAGGGATGGCTATATCAATCAAAGTCGCTTCTTGTTGCTCAAATCACAGTCTGTCATGTGTGTTGGCTGTAATGTGCTGGTCCGTTTGTATACTAAAGTCCCAAAGAATTTTAATCTGGCCATTATCCAGGACCTTTTGTACAGTGTGTTGCCAGGATTTTTCCAAAGTAGGGAATCCAAATTTGTGGCACAGGGCCCAGTGGATTTTCCTGGTCACATCGTCATGTCTCTTTTTATATTCCGTATGAGCAATTGTTGAGCACTCACATATTAGGTAGTTTACTGTTTCTTCACGGTTGTTACACAGTCTACATAGGCTATTTTCACTAGTACCCTGTATTTTGGCCTTCATGACATTTGTCTGAAGGGCCTGCTCCGGTGCAGCAAAGAGCAGACCCTCAGTCTCTTTGCACAGTGTCATACTTTAGCCAGTTCGAAGTGAGGTCCTTGTTATGTTTGTTGTCAATTCCTTTGAAATAGGAATATATATATATATATATATATATGCTAAAAATGTGTGCATGTTGTGTGTGTGAATTTGCTTAATATTATCTGCACTTAAATTACTTATTTGGCTACAGAACACAGCGAAACATCTGATAGTTGGTACTTCAAGACTCATGACTCACCAGTTAACGAGAATATTTCGTTAAATTTAGTTTAATTTATTATAAAGGTTGAGGAAAATCACGTGAAATAATATTTTTGAAATCAAATCTTGTCTGCAATTTTCAATTAATCACAGCAGGAAAATATTTTTTTTTAAAACTTAGAAAAGTAAACTTTTGAAGGACTGGGAAAATTGTATTTTATTTAAAGTTAAAATATCCCTCATTAGGCCTATGTGGCCCCTGGAAGGTAAGGCTCATTGGGTTTCGTGATCAACGGGACTAAGTTGAGGTCGGGTGGTCAGTCGGACGTACGTCCGCCTTTAATCCCAGGTAAAGAAGCACGGTATCCATTGGACAGATGGCTGGGTAGACCCTAGGACCCGTTTGAAGGAAAATGAAGCGTGGAAAAATCGAATCCGCAGTTAAGCGCCCTTACCCACTCGGCTACCAGGCCCACTGTATTTTATTTAAATATGTCTAAATTATATAGTTTCATGTTTAAATCGTTTCCTCAAAAGTTTCAGTAGATCGTTTACTGGTTCACATGACAAAAAAGCCAAAAAAACAAACAAACTCCAAATGAAACCCCCCCAAATGCTGTTAAATTTGAATGAATCAACAACAATTCATTTCTTGTAAATATATCATTATCAATAAATTAAATAATGAATGAATGTACAAATAAGCAATGAAATTAATGAAAAGAAATTGTAAAACTATCACTTCATTATCAAAAAACATATATTGTAGAGAAAAAAATCTGAAATTCTAGTTTCTATATTTTTCAGTTGAGCTTAAAAAAGAGGAACCGAAATAAATGAGCTTCCATGAAAATTCAATGTAACTGGAGCGTATTATTTTAATTTAAATTTGTAATAAAAAAATCAGAGATAAATTATAATCTTTCATTTGTGTTTTTTGTTTGAGTTCTGGTTGTAATGTGTAATGTGTAATGCAAGTATTTTTATATTAATAATATTAATTATCTGTTTTATTGAACATCAACACGAAAATGATTAATATTCTTATTTTTGATTCATTTGCTTAATGTTTGAATTCATTGAATAATCTTCCTGACACAGATAACTTGATGATTAATTATTCAATATTCAATATTTACAAGTTTCTGTTGCTACATATCTGCATCGTGTTTTGTTCCTAAAAGATACACATTAACAGCAAAACACATTAATCAATCATTTAGTTTCCTCTTATAAGAATTTATTCATTCTGTCAGAGACACTCGTCTCTTCCCAAGTGAATTTAAAAGTTTAGAGAAATAAAAATTAATCCATCGATTAGTAATTCATCACTTCTGAAACTTAAAAGATGTTGTTAGAAATGAAAAACTCCACCTTCTGGGAGAAAATAATTAATTTATCAATTTGTAATTAGGAATAACAGAAACAAAAATAACTGAAAAAAAATTAGTTGGCAAATATGCTCGTTAAGTTTTCTGAAAAGTTTATTCCCTAAAGATTTTCCCTTTAAATGAGGAAAGTTAAAATTGAAAGAAACTATTGTGTTGTGCAGACGGTTTGTGTTTATTTGGTTTGCTTACTTTTTATTTATTTATTTATTTTTGTTGTTTACTCTTTTATTTAATTCAGTTATTTTTAGTTTTATTTGCCAAAGACTCCATTGTTTCAACATGAGTTCCATCACTGTTTCGATGGCAGAAATTCCACTTCTGCTCCCATTGTTTCTCAATAGCGAATCTAATCCAATACTTGTGAATATAATTGTATAAGAAAGAACTAAAATTCCTGCTTTTGATTTTGATGTTTTAATTCTTCTTTTAGTCGAAGGATCTTTATGCTTAAGATTTAGTTCTGAATCTTATCAGAAACCTCTGGACAGATAAGTGGGCAGAAAAACTCTGAACACATTTTTGTAAATACCATAAAGAAAAACAAATTATAAATTTATTAATGCTTTCATTAAAACAAAAATCTAAATTTTCATTTAATTATTCATAAGAAAGAATTGAAATTTAAAATTAACAAGATAATTAATGCTTTTAGACAGTGTCAAAAGCAAAGTGACCCCATAATATGCACAATTTTATAACAAACTTTTATAAACACAACTTTATCGGAAGCGAACACTATTGAACCCCAACTACCGGTCAGGGAGTGATCCTAGAGGTCTGATTTTTTGGACGTGGTCCCCTACTTTTTGATGCTGACCACAATAGGTGGTTTCGGTCCCCTATGTTTTACAGGCAAGCTGTAACCTAAGGGAGCTAACATTGCTTTTATGCTGTCTGGATGGCAAACTCTCTAGCGGCCAAACGGTTAGAGATATTCAAATGAAGCCTTCACCATTGTGTTCAGCATCAAAAAATAGGTGACCACATGTAAAAAATCAGACGTCTACGACCACTCCCTGAACCCCTAAGGCATTGCCTTCCTTTTAAAAACGCCTTTAAAAACAGAAAACGCTTGGGGGATCAGGAAGTGGTCCCAGAGGTCTGATTTTTGTACGTGGTCACCTACTTTTTTGATGCTGAACACAATGGGGAAAGTTTCATTCTAATATCTCTAACAGTTTGGCCGCTATAGAGTGTGACATACAGATAGGACAAAAGCAAGAGCGGTCCCTAGCGGTTTTACAGGCAAGCTGTTAACTTCGGGGCGCTAAAAACTGAGAATTTGAATATTTTTTAAGTTTCAGCTTTTGTTCGAATTTTCGTTAGTTTTTTTTGCTTGAGGAAATTAACTTCCATCAATTTTTGTTTTTACATTTTAGTGCTAAAACTTACAAAGAAAAAAGATACTCTTTTTAATATAATAATGTTTTAATTACTTTAATTTCTTTTGAAAAACTGGTTCAATTATTTCGTCGGATTATAACTTCGGATGTGCAGATCTTTGCTCATCAAAAATAATAAAGTATTTACGTTGTATAATATAAAATTAATTTTACAATAATTTGAATTTTCTTCTCAGGTTTTAGTTGCAAGTTATGAGTGTTGTATACTAATAACCAATAGACTCAATACAAATTAGAGAAACACAACTTATAAACAGCAGATTAAAACTTTATTATTGCAAAGTCGGAAATACTCAACTAGAAATTTAAGGTAACTATTACTATAAAGGTAAATATTTCTTGAACCTAAATAACGAGAGTCCAGTTACTAAATGGTGAAACATTACTTTTACTATAAATTAATAGTGTTGTGATATCAGCTAGAGAGAGGGATGTGTCAAGAGAGATCAAGAAGGATGAACGATTGAAAATCTGCTCCGAGAATCAAAAAAGAAATAAAAGATGAGGTTAAACTTAAAATGGTAAACATGTTTTTACCATAAAGATAAAATCTCAAAAATCAAGGTTGCAGAGGATCTTGAAAACCATGAAGAAATTTAAGGAAGTCTCACATCAAGGTTTATTGGAAGCCGATAATTTAAGATCACAAAGGTAAGGAAATAAAAGCTCAGATCAAAGGAACGTTTTTCTGGATGTACTGTATAATTGTAAATGAACCTTTTCGTAATAATTTAAAGTAACTAAATTTGAATAACTCATCTAAACTGAAAACAGAAGTTGTTTGAAGACTAAATATAAAGGATGTGAACTTATATCTTAATATTTAACCAAAACAACTAATATTCTGATATAAGAGCGGTCCGGAAGCTGCAATGCAGACTGGAGGAACCGGTTCAATTTCCGGAGATGGTCGAGAACTTTTCCGCGACTGTTACTCCTCCAGAAGGACCCTATGGTTCACCATGCTCTTTATCAATGGGTACTGGGTAAATTAACCAAAATTAATTTGTAATTTAAAATTTTAGTTAGATCTATAGAAATTTTCACGGATAAAATAATATAATTTTTGCTCGAACATTTAATTTTATGAAACCTAAAAATTTAAAAATAATAATTTAGTTTTTGATTAAATATTGGAAGAAACAACCCATTTTGTAATTATAAAATATTTAATCCACAAGAATCGCATATTTATTTCAATATTATTATTATTATTATTAATTTCATTAAGACGGAGACTAATTTTAAGAAAGGGTCTAATAATAATTTTTCCTAATATATCTTTGTGATTTTTGTTAGGTGCAAGTAACATGGCCGCCATTCCAAGAATTAATTTATTAGCAGCTATTATTTGTCTATTAAAGATAATAATTTTTTGATAAAAAGTAACTTTTTGAGGATTAAATTTTTCAACTTTTTTTCTTAGTGCTCAGTTAGTCGATGCAAAAATGGCCAATGCTGGTAGTATGGACACATTGCCAACCAGCCGTTAATCGAAAAGGTATCCAAAAAATAAAGCTAGAATATCAAACTATGAAGTAGAAAGTGTACATGGCTACCAAAGTTTGCAGGATAACGTAATCACAGAGCCCAGGGAACTCCGTCATTTGAGTTTTGACAACGAATCGAGAATTTGTTATAATATTGTTGTTATTATAATATTATTGTTGTTGTTGTCTTTTATTTCATTGCATGCAATTGATGATTATTGTTCATATATCACTTGCTGTAGTTATTCTAAGCTCGTTCCAGACACCCAATGCTTCTTTAATTAAACTGATAATTAAGAGATTTTTCGAGATGGGCTGTAATCAGGTAAAATGGCCACAGTCATCATCATCATCATCATTTTCCCTAGCTGGCGGGTGGTGGGGGTTTTCCTCTCAACCAGTACGCTGCTGTGGGTGCCTTTGAACATTGAACTTTACAAATGATCTTCCTCCAATCATGGCGGTTTGCGGCAAGAACTTTGGCTTCGTCTATTGATATATGAAGGCTTTTCAAGTCTTCCTTGATGATTCCAATCCAAGTTTTCTTTTGGGCACTTCTCTGGGTTTTCCATTTGGTTGGTCGTTCTTTCCATAGAGCTTTGTTTGGAAGTCGGGCATTGTTCATACGACAAACGTGTCCAAACCACTGTAACCTTTTCTTCTGGATTTGTACTTGAATGATTGCCTGATGATCACAACTGTCTCGAATGGATTCGTTTCTGATTCGATCTATTACTGACACTCTCATTACTCGTCTCAGGCACCTCATCTGGAAAATTTCGAGTTTGTTGATGTCGGCTTTGAGGAGTGTCCAGGTCTCAGCGCCATAGAGAAGTATTGGAATTATTGATGTTCGGAAAATACGTATTTCCGTCTTCAGCGAGATGTTGTGAGGTTGTGCGAGATGTTGTGAGGTTCTACTCGAACGAATACATATGCTAATCACTAAAATATGGCGAACTGAGCAAATTCCTTCTCAGTGGAAGCAAGCGGTCATTATTCCTATCCATAAGAAGGGCGATAGAAGTATCTGTAATAATTATAGAGGTATCAGTCTTCTCTCGGCCACTGGCAAGATCCTCATGAAAACAATCCAAAAGAGAATCCAAGACCACCGAGAGCAAACTAGTCGAGAACAACAGGCTGGCTTTCGACCGAGTCGAAGCTGCTGTGATCATATTTTTACCCTTCGGCAATTGATGGAAGAATGGACAAGGTGTGGTAGGAAAGTTATAGTTGTCTTTATTGATTTCAGAGCTGCATTCGACAGTCTTTATTGGCCGGCGCTTTGGAATTCGCTGAAATCTGAGCACATTCCGGATAAGATAACGAGAATTCTCCAAGAAACTTACAAGGGATCCAACAGCTCGATAAAGGTCGGGAATGAAAGTTCTGAATGTTTTGAAATCAACTCTGGTGTTCGCCAAGGCGATGTGGTGTCCCCTTGCTATTCAATATAGTGATTGACATGATCATGAGGAAGGCCTTCAGAGGCCGACCAGGAGTACATTTCGACCAGAACAACTCAATCACGGACCTTTTGTTCGTCGATGATTGCACAATTTTCGCAGAATCTGAACATGATGCTACTGACATTGTCAATGACATTGCCTACATTGCCCATTCCTATGGCCTCCAAATCAACACTGAGAAAACGAAAGCAATGGTCACCGACGGTTCTCCAGTGAAAGTCTACTTAGAACGAAATTTAATTCAACAAGTCTCTTGAATTCAAATATCTCGGCTCCATTGTTCAAGAAAAGAAAACAACAGCAAAGTCTGAAATTAACAGCAGAATAGGCCAGACAACAATTGCTTTCGCTTCCCTTAACTGGTGTCTCTGGAAGAAAAACAACATCTCGCTGAAGACGAAAATGGCCACAGTAGGCCATATTACCAAAACGAGGAATGTACTGGACATAAAAGTCGATAAATCTGTATTTATTTGCTACACATATACCCATGATTGATATTTTTTATATTCTATAAGCTTTGATCATTTAATGATTTTTTTTTTCTAACTCTGTGGATACACACTTGATCTAAATTGTAAATTTGAAATACCGTAATTTTTGTTGTAGGCCCCTGGAAAGTTAATAATTATCTGTGTGAAAATTTTAATGATGTCAAGACACATTTACTTTCAACCCAAAATTATTAATCATTAACAAAAAAATATTTTCCTAAAATAAAGAGATATTTTTCAATTTGGCCACATTACCTTCACAAGGGCATATTACCTGCACAGTGCAAGCTTTTTCAAAGATTGAAAAACAGAACCTTTGGGTTTTAAAAAAAATCTCGAAATATTTTTTTACAGTGAATATCGTAATCATGAAAGAAAAATATTCAAATTAGGGTGGCCGTATTATCTTCAGGTACCTTACATATAGATTATATCTTTTCTCATTAACTCAACTTGGAAAGGTATAAATTATGGACTTTATGGTATTAAAATTCGTGAATACAGGATTGATTACAATAAAAGTGAAAGATTTCTAACCTTCACAACATTAGAGAATCCTCGATGCCACGTTCGATCATGTTCTATCTGATAGACCTTATTTCAAAGTACTGCCCTGCATCTCAATTTCTATTCCAAAAGACTCCTTCTCAGAGAATTCTTATGAATCGCTTCCTATTCCTCTCTACAGGCTTTCCACAAAAAGTCCAACGAACGTGGTCATCTATATTCGTCTTACGAATCTGAATTTTCTCTTACAGCAGTATCCAGAGATGATCATGAAACCTCTCGGAAACTTTCCCTACATTCTCGATACCATTTTTGATAATTTTTTTCACCCTTTGATCTGTAATATATTTCTCTGGGTTTGTTACAGTCACTCAGGTACAAATATGCCTCGTCCAAAGTCGCAACAAAGTTCCATTTATCGCCAGAAAGATAGCTCTCTTATAATTTTCGACAATTGGTACGTCGCTCTGAAACGTGCCTGAGCAGCAGCTTACGAACACGGGATTTGTGACATTTAAACAGTTGCAGTTTCTGGTGAATTATGTTGTGTACCGTTGATTGAGAGACCCTTACTTGTCTTGCAGCAAACCTTTGGGTTTTCGGATTCTCTCCCGTGACTAGTAGCTTCACTTTTACAACCATCTCCGAAGTTTGACGAGGTACGGATTTCTGCCTCAAGGGTCCTGGTTCGTCCAAAGTTGCCGGTGGTTGACTTTTCTTTTTTCATTTAACATAATATGGGAGGTACTTTAATAGTTCCTTACACTGCGGCTTCCTAAGGCCTATTGTGTATCCCAATGTCATTTAATCCTGCTTAAGTTCTAAGATTTTACCTATTTGTAGTATTTTAAGCAGGGGTAGTGACAAATAGCTTGAAGGACTGGGAAAACCCATTCCTAGCATATTGTCTCTCATACTAGCAAGCGTCTCACACTCACTTAGGATGTGTAGTACTGTTTCATCAGCTGGTCCACATCTTCTGCAAGTAGGATTTGAAACAATCTTTAGGTTAAAAAGATGTTTCACTAGATTGCAGTGACCTGTAAACAGCCCTGTCAGTAGTCTAGTCTGGTTCTTATTTAATTTAATAAGTCCCATGGCTCTTTTTCTTAAAGGTTCAGTAATGAAGAGCTTTGAGTGTTTCTGTCCTGGAAGATTACTCCAATAGATCTTTTGCTGATTCCTTACCCAATTACGTATGCCAGTTTTAGAGGTTTCAGCAGAGATCCCACAAACTGGTTGTGGTCCAAAAAATAAGGTTTCAGCTCCTTTTTCTGCTAGTTTATCAGCTAGCTCGTTACCTTCAATCCCTTTATGTCCTGGTACCCATACTAGTTTTACCCAGTTATCTTCTGCAAGACTACTAAGGGTTTGTTTACATTCCCATACTAGTTTAGAGTTAATATTTCAGGAGTTCAGGGCTTTAAGAGCTGCCTGACTATCTGTGAAACTCATTAACAAAAAAAAAGACGCACCTAGAAGGAGTTGTCCGATTGTAATGAAATTTCGTATGCAAAGACATTGGGACCGCCCATGCAAATGATTAAACTTTGGTGTCCAATGAATGAATAGCGAGAGCTACAGCGCATCGGAACTGCGCACTCAGCAGGTGTATATAAGAAGCGATTCTCAATCAGATGGTCAAAATTTCTGTTGCATTGCGAGTTAGGATACCTTTCAACGACTGAAAAAATGCGTAGCCGCAGGATTCGAGCTCATTACGTGCAACTGTCAGAGTTTGAAAGAGGTCGTATCATTGGATTAAAAGAGGCAGGTTTGGCAAATCGGAGAATCGCTCGTCATATGGGTCGAAGTGATGCGGCGATTAGAAGATGCTGGCAAGAATGGGTGGACAATGGCAGATTTCAGCGTCATGAAGGTAGCGGTCGATCTAGGGCCACAGCAGAGCGGGAGGATAGAGTGATTGTCAGATCAGCTGTCACAGCGCCTGAATCGTTAAAAACCATCAGACGTGCGACCCGCACACGAGTGTCCAACATGACCATTCACAGACGGCTGAGAGAGCGACATCTACGCTCGTACCAACCGCTACGCCACCTGCCACTCACGTCTGCACACCGTCGGGCCAGATTACAGTGGTGCTTGGCTCGATCCGGTTGAATGATGCTTACTGGGGACGTATAGTGTTTAGCGACGAATCCCACTTCCAACTGTGTCCTGACGATCGTCGCAGACGTGTCTGGAGACGCCCAGGGCAGCGTGCCGATCCTGATTTCACTATTGCACGCCACACAGGCCCTCAACCAGGAGTTATGGTCTGGGGTGCCATTTCCCTTGATAGCCGGACCCCTTTGGTCGTCATTAGCGGCACATTTACAGCACAGCGGTACGTCGACGACATTCTGAGACCTGTTTTGCTACCCTTCCTTTTACAGTATTCTTTTTTTTCAGTAAGATAATGCCAGACCACATACTATGACCTGTCTTGCAGCTTGTGAAACACTTCCTTGGCCAGCCAGATCCCCAGATCTCTCTCCAATCGACCATGTCTGGGATATGATGGGAAGGCGACAGCATCCACCAGGGAATGTGGATGACCTAGTCCCGCAATTGGAGCAAATTTGGCAAAAAAATACCGCAGGAGACCATCAGGGAGCTTTATTACTGTATAACACGTCGTGTGGCAGCTTGCATTCAGGGTAGAGGTGGGTCAACACCTTATTGAGCTCGTTACTTTGTAACTCTGTAACTCTGAAATAAATCATTCAATTTGTCTGAAATTTTAATCATTTTCTATTCTGTACATAATCTTCCTCTCCACCAATTTTTGTCTCCATACGACAACTCCTTCTAGGTTCGTCCTTTTTTTTGTTAATGAATGTATATAAATGTTCCTATTTCTTCAGTTACGACTTATATTTTCATAAAGCACATTGCAAAATGGCATATGTTTCAGCTTAGAATACTGTTGAGTAGATTCCTAGGCTTAGACAAATTTCTTTCCTTGGTTTCATCCCTTGAATTACAGCTCCTGTTTTCCCACTTTGTTTAGATCCATCTGTGAATCAGATAATCCCATTGACATCAGTGTTTTTTTTGTCATTATTCCATTCTTCTTGGCTAGGAATGATAATGCGAAAAAGTTTGATAAATGAAATCCTTCGCAATCGGTCCAGAGTTGCCGGTGGTTGACTTTTCTTTTTTCATTTAAGACGTTGCTCATCCCTCGTTTAATGTGCAATCCTCGGGTTTTGCAGATGCTTATAGTCTTAGAATATGAAAATTTGGCATCGGAAAGGGCAGTAATATAGTCCTCCCAAAATCGGTCTATTATAGGTGGCATTGTAACTGACACACTGTTACCAATTAATGGGATATTTAGATACTAATGCCTTTATAACCTTGGACGAATCGGATGTGCACCTAACGTAACCTGAGATTTTGCATATTGAAATCTTTCACTTGTAACGTAATTAACCCTGTTTATTTGTTGTTATTTTTAGATTGAATATCTTTGAATATTTTAGTTTTAAAAATTGACTTTGTGTTTATGACGCTTAAATAGTTCAAATTAAAATTACAATTTGTGGAGTTGAGGATACTTTATGCATTAATAGACAATAAATTATAATTTCTTCATTAACAATGAAGCGTCCTGATGATTCCTATTAAATGAATTTCATTCTAAAGCTCCTCTAAATCATTCATAGTAGTAGAGACTTGCCTAAATCGTACCTGCTCTTAAATCGTACCTCCTTCATATTTCGGGCGCTTTGCGGCAAACACGGCCATTCGCGGTAGATATCGTAACTAACATTCTGTCATATTGGCTCGCGTCGTCAACAAAGCTGTGCCTTACTTGAAAATAATCGAAAAGTTTTTTCTGCATTTTTTTACTAATATTTTGGTCATATTCGTAAGGTCGTTACATGCTTAATGTAATACTTACATATTCTTGACTGATATTCATCGTTAGATAGGATTTGTAATGCAATGTTGATATAATTTTTGAAATCCCGAATAGCCGTTTCTTGTTTTCGAATGGCGTTGTTTGTGTTTTTGGTATTGCGCTTATTTCGTACCTGCGAATGTACTCTTTAGGAATATAGAGTATGATTTAAGAATATGTATCTTTTTAATAAATTATTTATCTTATGTCGGCTAGATTTAGTTTTATGTAAATATAAATTAGTGTTTCAACATTATGCTAAATAAAATAGTATAGATTATTATGTTTTGATGAAGGCAATATTAAAGAAAAAAAAGGCATTGCAGAAATAATTGTAATGTTATGCTTTTACCCTCCCACACGACATATAGGCTTCAACCAATGTCAACCCAATTTCAATCAAGCTTCTTTAAACTAAACGAGCTCTAATCCTAACAAAGTTATAAACTGAAGTAACGTAGATCTCCTTGCAGAAGTTACTTACCCAAAGGCTCTGTGCATGGACACAGCATTAAAGGTCTCCAACTCGTGTGGTCTGTGACCTCCCGACCGAAATAAGATTCGAGAAGAAATTTAGTCACAGTCGAAGAAAATGAGGCACTGAAACTTCACATTAACACCTCAAAATTACCAGCTTCAGTTACAATAAGCCTATCTCGCTTGCACAGATTCTCAACCAATTCAACATGATGACTATTCTCAGAACCAAGATTCAGCAGATATCAACTGTTTTTCACGACTATTAATCAAGGAACAACTGCTGTCCAGATAATACAATATAAACCTCAGTTTAAAAAAAATTAAACAACAAGAAAACTAAAACTAAATATTAAAACAGAAAATTCTCGCTAAGTGATCAAAAATAATAATAAAAGGAAAATGCAACAGAAGTCTGAAAAAGAAGCTAGAACAGGAAAGGTGAACGAGAAGAGATTGGTTCTGCAGGGTTTGCAAAGAAACCAGAGAAGAAAACATTATTGACTGCACACAGTGTAAAAACCTGGCTTCGTGATCTTTGTGCCGGGTCGATAAACAACCTGTAAATTACATACGTGACATTTGCAAATAGTCGTGAGTGGTTTTGTGAAGTAGACATTTCTTATCATCAAAGAAAAAATAAGATAACACACAATAACTAACAACAAAATTTCACTGAGCTGATCTTATCTGATTTTAGATTATTTGCTGGGTAACTGAGGACGACGCCGTTTCAGGTTTCACCACCTTCTGCAGCTCAGTCCCGACCCAGCATACCTCAGCTCAGTGAAAGAAACAATACATCAAAAGAACAAACATTTAAAAGAATTACCCCTCATTTCACTAATATCAAAAAATTAAATAAACAATAGAAGAGGGAAATTTTGTTGTTGGTTATTGTGTGTTATCTTATTTTTTCTTTGATGATATTAACATTGTACACACGTTAATTTTGATTTTATTAGACATTTCTTAAGTACGATTAAGGAAAACTATGGTACGATGCAGAATAAATGTTCTTAAATCGTACTTTTCATCTTTTTAAAGCATTTTTTCTAATGACAGGAGAGTCAATTGCATTGCTAAATTTTGTTTTGCCTTATGTAAGCAGATAAATAAAAGTTTTTAATTTCACTAGTTTCTTTTATTATAAGCAAAGACATTTGACATTAAACACAAAAATCCTTAGAGGGTACGATTTAGGAAGGTCTCCCCTAAAGATCTAAAATTAAAATAATAATAAAAATTGATGAAGTTAAAAATTGGTTGAGAGATGGTTAGAATAATTGGTAAAAAGCAAGAAGGGGAGTAATATCTACATCAAAGATTAAGAAGATAATTGAAATAAGAAAAAAACAAATAAACAAACCGTAAAGATAAAGCTATTCATGCGGAGCTTTTAGGATCAAGCCCACATTATGAAACGTTAATTGTCTCTTTGTCTTCATCTGTGAATTACCTTCATACAAGTTCTCCATACCGGACGACTTTACTTGCTTCTTCGATTCGAATGTTTCCCAAATTCCACTTGTCCATTGACGAATTCACATTTAGTCCTTAAATAATGTTTCCATCATGTACATTTAGTCCTTAAAGTCAGATCCTTGGAGTCGCTCTGATAATTTAGGACACATACGCCCGTCTCTTCCATACCCGATAAATTTACTTGCTTCCTGGATACGAATGTTCCCCAAATCCTATCAGCGAATTTACTCTTGGACCCTGATATCTGATCGTTGGTTTGCTATGCAAAGTTTGTAACATGGTCGCCATCATCCGTCTAATCTGTTTTTATAGAAGATCGCCCATTCTTCCTTTCGTCCTCCTATATCTTTGTTTTCTTTTGGAAACACGTCATTATGCTTAAACATACCGACTCCCACTATTCACAAGTCGACTTAACATTATCTAAAAATCAACAGTTTTTCTTTTTTTTCCTTTTATTTTGAGAAAGGAAAACATAATCACCAAGGTGAAGGGTAGGTTTTAAAACTTTTTTTTTCTTTTTTAATTAGTAATAATTTCGGTTCAGGAAACTACATCACTATATGAGTGAGTACTCATACATATTTTTCTTCTTCTTCTTAGTGTTAGTTCCAAAACACATCTATAACATCATCAATAATAATAACAATCATTTTTCACCAGCGCATCCATAGATGTTAAATAAATTAACAAATAATCCATAGTTACCAATAATTTAACAAACGCCTTCATAGATGTCAATAATTTAACAAGTCACAACATATATAAACCAAAAGCATTATATGACATCACGTAACTGCTACACTGCTAGACCATTTTGTTGCCAGTAACAACTGGATCAATAACGCGCAAATATTATTTAATAAAAGAAATACGCATTACATGGCTCCCCCTACTCAACAGGGATATAAAATTATAACATACATACTGCATTTCCATATTCCAAGACATTGGGATGGTTCACAAATTTCTTAGTTAAAAGGCATCAAGAAGGCTCTTGAATCCACCCTCAACGCTTGAAAGATTATTTTAGTTGATCAACATGGGATCTAATTTCCATTTTACGATTCCGAGGGTCTACAAGGAAATAATTTACGGGTGGAAAGAATTTACTAATAATAGAAATCCATTATAAATCGGACAAACCCTTTAGTTTTCTTCATTTCATCAGAAAAAGGATGTTCCTTTTGTAAAACCTTTTCCTGCAAAGAAAACATCCTTAAGTCATAATTCTTAGTAACCATTTTACGGCACGTGGTTATTTGAGGTTAACCTACATTCTGTTTTCCGTCCAAACCCATTACAATCACATCAATATATTATGGAATTGTTACACTATAAGCTATAAATACTACTGGATGTTGATTCTCAATGAATAGTGAAACAACAAGCCGGAATTCCAAAAAAAAAAAAAATTAGAAAAATAGAAACGCACTTTCCTACTTACTCCTTTCGGTCGAGCTGCTACTCACACAATGATGTTCAGAGATTTCTGTCTACATGGTGACAGGGCAGACCAGAATGCTACCAGAATCACTAACAAAACAACTAACATCAATCAAAAAATAAAGAATTTTCCTCATTCATGTTCAGAGATTAAGTATCTACTTTAAATACACTTATTTACAAGTATGTTGAAATATTAACTGATTGGGGTGATGTGGGAGTAATTACTTATTATAAAAACATTTTTATAAAAAAAATTACTAATTTTATTATTGTAATTTTATTTTAATGCAATTAATGGTGTGCCGATACATAAATAATTTATTAAAATTGTCTTTTTATTTTGTTTATTTTTTATATCGGACAGTTGTAATTTCCCGAGAAGGCGATAAAATGCACAAGAGAGGGAAGGTTACGTTTGAAACGCCGCTACTAAATTAAAATTAACGTATCACCTTTTAATCTAGATTTATGGTTTCGTTTTCGTTACATTTTCTGTTATTACTACTCTATTTGAAAAATTACTTTAAGATTTCTCTATAAATTAATGAACAATCATTCTGCTATTTTGTGAAGTTTCGCATAACGTTTTCCAGCACAGATTATAATTTTATATTAACATATTATGTTGAAGTTATGTATTTTTTTATATATTTTTGCATATCATATAATAGTAATATTGTGTGAATAATGCATATCAAACTTATGATTGCCCCAACGTTGCTTAATTCAAAATCAGTTATTGCCATTATGCTAAGTAAATTTGTTTTTAATATGTGAATATGTGTACCCGATCTATACGAAACATATTAGGAAATAAACACACATGATATCTCTGAATTAATACAGGGTGTCCCAAATTGAAGTATACACTCTTTGAAACGTTATAACTCAGCAACGAAATGAGATAGAAATATAAGGTGTGTTGTATTTTATTTCGTAAACTTCCTTAAGCCCTTACATGTTCAAAATGTCCACCTTCTGTCACACTACACTCCCAACACCAACGTCGAACAGAGCGACTGGATTGTATCCAATGGAATGCTCAATCTGATCTCTTAATTCCGTCAGTGTTTGTGGGTTTGTGGTGTACACCGTGTTCTTTAAAGTTCCCCAAAGGTAGAAGTCGAGAAGGGTTAAATCGGGAGATGGAGGCGGGAACTCCGTCGCACTTCCTCATCGTCCTATCCATCTGTGATTGAATGTGTGTGTGATCGAGGAAAGTTCTCACATCGATATGAAAGTAAGGTGGAGCCCCGTCTAGTTGGAAGTAAACCTTATTTCCATTCTCGAAGAGATCATTAAGACGTGGGATCATGAGTTCCAACATCTGCAGGTAAGTCTGACCCGTGACAGTACGTTCGAAAACGTACGGCCCAAGTAATCCTCTGGAGGACACCACACCTGGAAGATTGACGGCCTTTTCTTCAATGATATTTGGGTTTTCCAATGCACACAATTATGACGATTAATCGTGCTATTAAGTTTGAATGTCGCTTAATCTGACCAAACAATTAAGTCTTGAAAATCCTCCCTTTCGTCACACTTGTGCAGGAACTACTCACAAAATTGTAGTCGCCTATCTGGGTCGTCCTCATTTAGTGCGTGGACAAGTCGCGGAATGTAAGGCTTCCATTTTTGACCTCGCAAAATTCGATGAACACTGGATTTGGCGATACCAATTTCACGAGAATATTGCCTCACTGACTTCTTTGGGGATCGTGCAAAAACCTCCATGACGGCATCAACACTCTCGTTATCAGTGGAACTTCTCTTTCTTCTGCACCGATCTTTCAACATATCTTTCACCGTTCCTTCGGCTTCAAACTTGTCTCGGAGTTTTATTGTTACCCTTGTTGGCGGTGGTGTAACAAATTCAACCCTCCAATGTCGTTGCACCTCAACAGCTTTCTCTACTTTCCAATAACACTTCAGTATCCACTTACGTTCAGCGAATGAAAGTCTCACCGCCATTTTGGTTTCTAAACAAATGAACAACAATGAGCGTGTTGCTATGCTTTTCCAGTGCCGTCTGGATCATACACAACACACCTTATATTTCTATCTCATTTCGTTGCTGATTTATAACGTTTCAAAGAGTGTATATTTCAATTTGGGACACCCTGTATTATATATATATATAAATTTTTAATTTTGTAACTTTAGTTTGCAAGATTATGCTTTGATCATACTATCCTTATTAAAATTGTAATTTGTATTTTCATTTGTAGGCCTATTTGCATTTTCACGAGTTAAATCTTACTCTATTTTTATGTCTTTAGTTGCTAATTATACTTTGTTTAACTTCCAACAACTAAGTACTCTACAGAAATCTTAACAAATTTTGTTTTAATTATCTTTAAAAACATTAACTACTTTCTGAAATTAATGCATTTTAATAGTTTTTAATTCATCCAAAAATACAATAATTATTAGAACAAATCTAATTACATATTCACATAAATAGTGGGAAAGCTAAACTAAGCTATGGTTTACACAGAAAACAATTTGGAGGCCTTACATGTGTTTCACAAATTTATAGTAAGTAATTGATAACAAGAATTTTAAAAGAAAACATTAAAAATAAGCGATTTTGACAGCTTTGTAGTACAATTTACGCTTAAATCTTCACTAATTCTGCTTTTGGCAAATTTGTGAAAGATCGTTTAACTAACATGAATTATAATGAAACGCCACTACTAATTGAATCAATTTGATTGACCTTACTAATAATTGGATAATTCATCATAATTTATAATTAATTTATTACCGTGTCATTTACCTGCGGTTTTAATGAACTAATCCTGATTTTGTGAACATGAGAATCGCTCCCGAATTGATACATACCAAATATCAAAGGTGACAGAAATACTACAAAAAAAATTTGAAGACTTATAGCGTAAATTTTGATCCATTGGCATCAAAGAACGTGAATTAAAAAGAAATGTTACTTAACTTCTTTTAATAACGCATTAAAGCTCCTTACATCATAAAAGAAGTTATTTAATATGATCTAAGAAGATTTTGTTTATTTAGAAATGTTACTTATTTTTGTTATTAATTGTATTCTCAGTAGCTTATCATTGTGCCAATAAATTATATCGCAGTTATTTGTATAGAGTTTAACAATGATAAGAATTTTTCTTCTCTTCTTTTCGTAAAAGAAAATAAACTCAGTTAAGATAAAGTAGTCGAAATAGAAAATGGATGAATTAGATTATTTTACTCTTGCACAATTTTTCGTTGCAAGTATAGCAAAAACATGCTGATATTACGACTGCTCTTAAACGGAATTTCTTCTTTCTATCATATTTTAAAACTTAAATTTAGTTTATCAGATTTTGTTATTCTAATGTTATTCAACTATTTTATTATTACTCTATTGTTATTCTATTGCCATAAAGTTCCTCTATTCTTAATTTTTCTTTACCTTTTCTAGTAATGATTTCGAAATGTAAGGTAGAAAATGAAATGGCTTGCTTAATTACAAAGTAAAGTTGGATAACCATATTTGTAGAGCTCAATTAACAATACATCATCATCATCATCTCAGGGCAATATACCAAATTGTCATCTACCCGTGCTCATCTCCAAAGCCAACTGATTTGTGCATCTTGAATTTTTAATCCTTTCCGCCCTCAAAACAATGATTTTACGCAGGGGCGTATATAAGGGGGGGGGGCCGAGGGGGCCCGGGCCCCTCCCGAAATTATGAAGATATGTCCTCCCAACGTTTTTTTTGGTTGAACAGATAGATTTTCATTGTTTTTTTTGTTTAGTTGAATAGATTTTTTGGCCCGGCCCCCCCCCCCGAAATGTCCTCCCAACGTTTTTTTTTTTTTTTTGGTTGAACAGATAGGTTTCCATGGGGTTTCGGCCCCCCCCCCGAAAATATATTCTATATACGCCACTGATTTTACGTTTTCTTGTGGTTATCATAGATTTGACTGATTTGGCCATCATTTCTCCTAGTTGGAAGTATGTGTCGAAACCAAAAAATATTATATTATATATTAAAATCATTTTGAATATAATCCAATCTAGAAACCCTTGCACTTCTAAGTTAGTAATTCATTTCTACTGCTATTACTTTCTTAAAATCTTCACTCATTACCCAAATTTCCCTTCTATAATTGAAAAAATTGATTCTACGAGCATCTTTCCAACTTATTAATTTGTATCTTTCCTTGTGTGCTTATCCCATCATAATAAATTTAAACATGATACGCTTTTTTTTACTTAGTTCACTTCTCTTTTTTATTTCTTCTTTACCAAAACTTTCTGATTTATTAATCACCATTCCTAAATACTGAGCAATTTCAATCTGTTGATTATTACGACTTTAAAGCTTAATTCTTGCTTTCGTTGCTGTGTCAACAAATATTCAGAATTTTGAAAATTAACTGTAAGACTCCCAAGCCTCATGCTTTCTTTTTTAATCTTTTCACCATGAATTTCAAATCAAAATGATCTTGTGCTATCATCTCCTGAATTCAGCAAAACCTAGAATAAAAAGAAAATGATCATTTATTACAATGCCCAGATTTTGATAGCTTCGTTTCCAATCTTTTAAGATTTGTTGTATATAAAAATTGAACAAATATCGGTCACAGGCTACAACTCTTGTTTTAATCCTTTCTTAGGTGCTACGGATTTTCTTAGATCCTTTCCTTCGCGTATATGACAAGTATTTTAAAAAAAATTTCTTATTGAATACGAACAGGGATCTTGTTCCTGCAACAACTGAAAGTCTTGTTCCAGAAGCTGTTGCAAAACAAAAATATTTATCCATGCAAGATCTTCCTGCTCTAAAATTACTTTGATTTTCTCCAATTTTATTTACAATTGCTCCCTCCAGCTTTATTTCTAATACTTTAAACAGAGTCTATTAATATTCACTCCTCAGAAATTTTTAGCATGTCTTCTGTCGCTTTTCTGAAATATCTATACAATATGACTAATTTTCTATTCTTTGGGTGTTTATTTTCTTTCATTGAAAAGATTCATAATTCTATCTTTCAATATTTTAGTCGCAGCTTTAATCAGTTCATTTGGAATCATACCAGATTCAGATGATTTGTTATTTTTAAGCAATTAAATTGCTATTTGCATGTCTATTGTAATGGACTAATGCCAAATGTTGGAGAGGAAATAAAATGATTAGTCTACTGTATTCGATCTTCTGTTAATAAAGCTTTATAATGATTTCCTAAATCTGAAATGGCGACTTGTTAAAAAGACTTGTTAATTTTAATTTGTTTTGAAAAATTTTAAATATTAGCTACAACTAAATAAACTTATCTAACAAATATCGGGAAAAAAAAAAGAGTTATTATGCAATAACTTTATTGCAATCACATGTGGAAAGAAAATTATAAAAAATATCGGCCAAAAAAGTTAACGTTTGATAAATTTATTGCAATCACATGTGGAATCACACTAACATCACAGATACGGATACCCGTGCCCTCCATCGCCTTGCTCTACAAATTGCATTCGCTGAAGAACACACTCGACAGCCGAACGCAACTGATATGCATTGATTTGTGTCACATGTTGCGAAATTCTTTCTTTTAATACAGCTAAGTTCGGAACATTGCCTTGATAAAAGAGGCTCTTTAAGTAGCCCCAAAGACAAAAATTACAAGGGTTCAGATCTGGTGATTGGGGCGACCATGCCGTGGAAAATGATGTGCTAATTAACTTCAACAATTCCTCTTCATCTTCTTCTAAGGTTTTTGTCTCCATTTCAGGCAGCGTGATCGCAGGTTCGAAGTAATTTCAGGGCTTGATGGAGCTTCGTCCTTTTCTTCTGCCATCGGAATTTAGAGTACAGAATATTGTGATATACAGAAGTGAAAGTGCTTGGTCCTTGGACGATGAAATGGTGACTTTCCCGCTGCGATGATAACGTCACCATTTCATCGTCCAAGGACCAAGCACTTTCACTTCTGTATATCACAATCTTCTGAAATATAAATTCAGATGGCAGAAGAAAAGGACGAAGCTCCATCAAGCCTTGAAATTAACTTCGAACCTGTGATCAGGCTGCCTGAAGTGGAGACAAAAACCTTAGATCTGCTAATTACTTTGTCGAACAAAAATGATGTCCTTTTCTTCTGCCATCTGAATTTAGATTTCAGAAGATTGTGATATACAGAAGTGTAAGCGCTTGGTCCTTGGATGATGAAATGGCGACGTTATCATCGCAGCGGGAAAGTCACCATTTTCGGCTTTCACAGGTAAAGTTATGTGAGGGGTTGCATCGTCTTGCATGAGGATTGTGGTATCAACACGATTCCTCTGTCTAAGTGGGATTACAAAGCTCCGGATCATACCATTCACAGAACATGTCACTGACCCCGATGCTTTGTTTTCTTCAAAGAAGTAAAAACCAATGATGAAGGATGCTGTGAAGCCAAATCGAAGCGTCAGCTTTGGTGAATGCAATGGAATGTGATAATAAATGTGTGAATTACTGTCAGACCAAATACGGCAGATATGAGTGTTTCACCATTCAAATGGAAATGAGCCTCATCAGTCCACACTATTCTTCAAGGCCATGCATCATCCACCATCATCCGAGCAACGAATGGCAAATGCTTACCGCAAATGCTTAACGCATATCATAATCACCAGAAACCAATTGTTGACTGTGGAATATTTTATATTGCTAAAGCCTCATAGTGCTAAAGACGTTTCGCACACACTCTCCACACTGTCGTATACGGCTTGTCCAATTCCCCTGATATTCCAAGTGAGCTACTGCTATCATGTGCATTTGCGATTCCCTGCTCCACTATTGCAGTTGCAATCGCGTCTGTTCTCTGTAGTCCATTTGGCTTGGGACGTCGTCCGGATTTTACAGCAAAACTTCCTGTCTCTTCAAAACGAAAAATCATTTCCCGAAGATTAGTTATCGTCAGTGGACTTCTACGTAAACCTTTTTAACTGCCGAATTGCCTTAAGTGCAGCAGAAGCACTGCTGTTTTGTTGACCGAAGAGTTTAACAAGTTACGCGCGATCCGGTAAGGTGAGCTTCATGACTCTTCGCTAGTCGTGGATTTGTGAAAAATGTGACTCCTTTTGTAGGCGGAGGTTGTTCGATTACGTCGCAATATGCAAATTACGGGAAGGCAGCGCCGAAAGTCACCCTTACAAGGAAACCTCTCGAACCCTAAAAAAAAAAAAAAAAAATTAGATTTTAATGAAATTTTGCAGAATGAATCTGTAGATTGTGTTTATTAAATTAAATAAATCTTCATTGCGGAATCGATGCGGAAGATGTCTAAAATGAGCCTTTAAAAACCTCAAAAATCGGTCATTTTACCTTTCAAAAACCAGATGGCGCTAATGACTTGTTACTAACCAAGACCAGCCTTTTAATAGGAAAGTAAAGTAGCGCCATCTGTTGAGTTCTGATGTAACCTTATTCAGCGAAGATCGTTGATATAAATGAAAGGTTTCCAAAATTCGGAAAGATTCTTAAACGCAAACTGGAATAGAATCAAATATAAGGGGAAACCTTCGCCATGAATTAGCTATGATATATAATACAAAGATACATGATCAATAAATCAATTTCATTAGTAGGTTAGCAGCGTAACATCATAAAAAACAGACAGCATGAATTGAAATCTAACGAATTTTAATACATTTCTATGAATTAAAAGTACTGATGGTTTACTTCAATAAAATATTTTATGTATTGGGTCCATTATTAAACAATCTTCTCTATATTTACTTTGGCACTATTTTTTATTTCTTTAACAGCATAAAAATGAGAGGTGCATAGAAGGTTCTGTTGTAGTCAAGTGCATAGAATTGACAGCTTATAACTTCGAGAATCATGATTCAAATCCGTGGAAAGGATTTTATGCTTTTAATAAATATTTTTTATTTATTTATTGTATTGATGTATTGTTTATTTTGCTATTTCAAATTTAAAAGAGTTTTTATTATTTCAAATTTAAAAGATTTTTTATTATTTCAATTTTTGCTTACATTTCTTTATTGACTAAATCACTCGCATAAGACAATAAAAGATCTTAACATAAAGATAAACAAAGGAAAAAAATTACCACAAAAAAAAAAAGAGAAAAAGAACGACAAAAGAGCTTACGATTAGGAAAAAAAAATAAAATGAGAAAATAATATTTATTAAAAAATAAAATCCTTGGTTAGTAACAAGTCATTAGTGCCATCTGGGTTTTGAAAGGTAAAACGACCGATTTTTGAGGATTATAAAGGCCCATTTTAGATATCTTCTAGCCGTGTCCGCAGCTAAGATTTATTTCATTTAATAAACACAATCTAAAGATTCATTCTGCAAAGTTTCATTAAAATCTGGGTTTTATAGTTCGAGAGATTCAATTGAGTGGCGGAAATTTGAATTATTTCGTTTTCTTCAGAAATCGAAATCCCATATTTAGGACAGTATATGTACAAAATTTGGTCGCGATTCGTTCAGTAGTTTTTTCTATAAAGAGGTCTAATAACCTCTTTAATCTCGATCACCCGGTATAAGAAGAACCGACCACAAGTACAGATTTCCATAGTTCCTTCATTCCAAATAGTAGTCAAATGAAATGTTGATAGTAGTCATTTCCATTTCGTTAAACTCTTTGATACACTGTGATTTTATAGGAATATTTTGCCCTGAGTCTATTTGGAAGTTTCTTTAGATGCTGGCCTGGCTTTCGAGTTTAATCAGTGGAAACCATATCAAAAGCTACATAGGATATAAAATTGTTGACCAACCTTTGAACAAATTGAAACAAAGTCAAATCATTTTTTTGGTTCCATGTTTTCTCATTTGTTTCTCGTAATAAGAAATTTATAATATCGTTATTTCCGGAGAACAAACAAGGGTTTCCAGTTATCACGAGAGAAAACGACAAATTTTTTTTTGAATATCTGTGGATTCCCTTCCAGAAACTATACGGAAAAATAGCCTATCTTGAAATAGTGCACATTTGCATTATTAAGTTGGAGGCCACACGACTGAGAAAACAAGATAAATAGCAAAAAAAAAAAAAAAAAAAATTAATGAAAGTCAAGTTTTCTAACTCTCTATTATATTTCTAACATTCTAACTCTAATTCCGTTAAGTTCTGGTTTTAAAGAATTAAAATTAATAGATAATATCAAACAGCAATTCAGCCAAGATAAGTAATTCTATTAACCCGCAGTTCTCAGTTCTAATTAGAAGTTTTATCTGGTGTCTCATGATAACTAATATTGAAGAGAAAGAGAAAGTTATCACAAGCAACCAGAAGTTTCATTTTTGTCCCTGCTTTCAAGGGAAACTTGTTTTTAAAAGTTTTAATTAAAAAAGAAATATAAACAAAATTTCATTTAGTGAGTTCGTTCTATATTCATTTTTCTTTATTAGTATGCAATATAATTCAGAAGAAGATAAAAGAAACTGCATAGCAGACAATTTTAAACTAAATTTTATTAATGTTTTGGCAGCAAGTATTATGAGCAAACTTTTAAAGCAGCATCCTAATTTTTAGATACAACATTGAAGTCCCTCAATATCTTCACTATTTTCAACATCGATATTCAAAAAAAACAAAAAAAATCTCGAAATAAAAGAATCATAAAAAAATCTTGAAATAAAAGAATTATAAAAAAATCTCGATATAAAAGAATCATAAAAAAAACTCGAAATAAAAGAATCATGAAAAAAATCTCGTAATAAAAAAAATAATAAAAAAAAATCTCGAAAT
>JAFIDM010009631.1:217910932-217942114 GCA_023159025.1 Thereuonema tuberculata | reverse complement strand
GAAATAAAAGAATCGAAAAAAGAAATCTCGAAATAAAAGAATCATAAGAAAAATCTCGAAATAAAAGAATCATAAAAAAAAAAAAATCTCGAAATAAAAGAATCGTAAAAAAAAAAAAATCTCGAAATAAAAGAATCGAAAAAAGAAATCTCGAAATAAAAGAATCATAAAAAAAATCTCGAAATAAAAGAATCATCAGAAAAATCTCGAAATAAAAAAATCATAAGAAAAATCTCGAAATAAGAGAATCATAAAAAAAATAATCTCGAAATAAAAGAATCATAAAAAAATCTCGAAATAAAAGAAGGCATATAAAAATGTTGAAATAGAAGAATAAAAAAAAAATCTGTCTCTGTGTTTAAATATAATTTTAAAAAGCATAGTAACTTATGCAGAAAATCATAATTGAATCCAATATACTAATAATAGAATGTAACACGCAAAAATCAACACGCTGAGTTTAACTGCAAAGGTAGGGATTTAAACCGATGTTAAACCATAGAGATTTAAAATATATCCATTAATAATTTCAATTAATAATATTTAGAAACTTAATTTTTTTTTTGGAAAACCACAAAAGATTTAAATATGAGTTGATTTACCAAAAATGTCATATTTGTTCTTCTGACATTTACTTAGATTGTACCAGTAATCCAAGTTTTTGTTCATCTAAGAATTGCAAATTTGTTCATTTTATTCAATTACTTTCCCACTATTCAATTACTTTTCTTACAGATTTTACTTTTACCATAGTTGCTGCGACATTGAAAAAACTATTTCAGTATACGTAACCATATAACATGTCTCCATATAGCCTGGAAACATCATTCGGACCATAAGAACCATTAAAATTAAATTATACAAAAAAACTGAACCAAAAAGAAATCAAATGTAAAGGAACGATCTAAACAAACTTACATAATAAAAGGTTTTATGTTTTGAAAGTCTTATTTTTGTTTTCGATTTTGATTAAATTATTTTTAAAAAAATAATGTTTAATTGTGCTCCCTGTAAGTAGGTTTATATCAGTTTCCGAATTTTCAATAGCTGGAGCAATGTTTGCTTGACGGATTCCATTATAAATCACGAAATGTTTTCCACAAGGTTATTAATTCACTTTGCACTTTATGTTGATGAACTGTGAATGGTTGCTAATTTCCAACCCTCCTACAGAAGCGGTAGAAGGACACGGTGATTTGTACACTAGTTCTGGCTTTGTTCAAAGGAATCATTGTGAACGAATTCAATGAATAATAAATATTCACGAGCTTGAACACGTATTGGTTTATATCCTCAATGAAGAATGGGAATTAAGTAATTTCAAAACAGGCAACATAGCCATTCTATAAATAATCATAACTCAAAAATATTATCCTAACCTAGCCATCTTATATAAACCAAAAAAAAAAAATTAAAAATAATATTAGAAAAGAAATTACCAACTACTTTATCACTACTTTTAATAGTTTCAATAAAAATGTTTTTTAAACGAGAAGAAAATTAAAATCAGGGAGCACCTATGTGCTATTATCAAATGAATAATAACTACTACACTGCCTTGCATGCTAATTCCATAAAACATACCATCAATATCACTAATCCTGTCATCTTCGCAACATAGCCTGACGATTATCTTAGAAAGTTCAGGGCACCATAGCTGATTCTTACTAAAAACATCTGATAATAATCAGCCTTTCATAACTAATGCCTTAGCTAATAACTTACACACTCAGTAGTTTCTGCTTCACCATTTCTTATTTAATTTATGGAATCTCCTTCGCTTTAGAACAGAACTTTCCACCTTCACTCCTATCTCAACGTGGTTTCTCCTTGCTACGATTGGTTTTCCGCTGCTCCAACGGGATGTAACTGTAAGCATCTGCACGGATCTTTCGTCTGATGAAAGCTCCCGTAAGGGAGCAGAACCTAGTAACGATTTTTAATGTGGTTTGCTTTATCTTTGTTAATATCTTTAATTTTAGCTAAGTATATTTCATATCTTATTTTGTTAAGTAATGAATGGATCATTTTGAAACGTGGTAAAACAAGATTCATTGCTCGTTGTGTTGGTCTTATTTGTCAATCTTACTCCATGTTTAAATTTATCCACATGGAGCCTAGCGAAAAAATTCTACTTGTAGGGTGCTAGAAATTAATATAGAAAAGAATTGCAAGTGAAACAAATAACTCTCACAAACAATGAGGTTCAAGAGTTAATAAGAACCCAAATTACAATTCAATTTAGATTTTTTTTTGTACTGTGATTTGAATGAAATTACTTTGCTTGTAGGTGAGTATTACAGATATAATCGATATTTACAACTGGAAGTTTGAAGATAGGATGTTTGTATTCAAGAGGTTTCATCATTTTACAAAATGCAATGCCATTTTTCTTTTCTAGTCTTTTTCTTTTAAGTAACATCGAAGCAAGTAAGTAATCAAAGTAAATTACACGTAAAGAACGCGATTTCCGATATAGACTTCCCTTATAATAGTTCAGATAATTACTTGTACTAAATAGGAAAATTTAAGAAGAAAGAAAGTTTTTATCGTGTGGTTTTTCTCCGATTGGCAAAACTAGTAGTAATTTTTTATTATTTTTAGCCTTTTACATAATTTGTCAACTAATTTTCCAAAAAAGAATAAAAGATTTAAAACAAATTGGAAGATAATATTGCGATAGTTAAAAATAGTGAAATTGTTTTCCAACTTCCCGGACCGGCAACATAGTTTTTACATTTCATGTTCCCATTCTAATGGTTTCTTCTTTGATATTGTCTGGCCTTTTTTGTATCCCCATTGCTCTATCTTTTCCTTTTAACTGGATGATCTCTTCGTTGACGTTACATCGGGGGTTTCGCAGGTTAACGACCTGAGAGGCCCCGTTTCCTCTCCTGCCGGGCACAACATCCACCTTATGCTGGTAGACCCTGTTCTTGCCAGTTGCGTGAGCTTTATTCGTCATGTTTGCCATTTTTCTTGGAAAAGACTTACTGAGATGGTTTTCCATTGCCTTCCTCAGGAAACCAATATGGTAAGGCTTCAGACCTGGAAGAGTAGCAGGCTTCCACTGCAAAGCAAGGCCGCTTCTAACTTGAAGTACATACGTGCTGCGAGTTGCCAGAAATGCTGAAAATGTATGTATTAAATTAAATGGAGAAAAGGTGGAACAGGTCAAGCAATACAAATATTTGGGAAGCATAATACAGGAAGACGGCAGATGTAACTTAGATATTAGAGATCGAATTCGTAAGGGTAAATTTGCATTCTATAACAGAAAAAACTTGTTCACAAATCAGATGCATATTGAATTAAGAAAAAGACTTATAAAATGTTACATTTGGAGTATATCCTTGTATGGTTCAGAAACTTGGACTCTGAGAAAGAGAGATGCTGGGATGCTAGAAGCATTTGAAATGTGGCTATGGAGGAGGATGGAGAAAATTAAATGGTCAGACAAGGTGACTAATGACAAAGTTCTCAAAAAAATTGGGGAAGAGGTTGGTTGGTTGGTGTTTAATGGCGCAAAAGCAGCTGCGGCTAAGCTGCGCCATTGGGGAAGAGAGAAGTTTATTAAAGAACATTAGAAGAAGAAAAAAAGAACTGGATTGGTCATGTGCTGAGAGGTGAAAATCTCATGAAGGAAGTATTGGAGGGGAAGATTGAGGGAAAGAGACCAAGAGGAAGAAAGAGAAAAATGATCCTGGATGACCTATTGGTTACAAGTGGATATCAAGGCCTGAAAGAGGAGGCAAGAAATAGAACAACTTGGAGGAAGAGACATTGCTGACCTTATTTGCTGCTTGCCATTGGACCTGTCTATGACAGAACACTGATGATGATGAGTGAAATTGTAAAATATCTAAATAAGTTATCGCCTTTGAATATCCTACAGAATTTACGGTAATTCGTTTAGATACATCCTTTTGGTGAAGACATCAACTTGTCATAAGACTGATGTGGCTGAACCTAGGATAGAATCCTCGCGGGTGGCTTGGATATTTCTTTCTTTTTCAGTGTTTGATGTTTCCCTTTAAAGGACGGCAAAGTTTAACTGTCACCTAGTGGTGTCTTCTAGTCATCCAGCGACTGAAGCATTCTTTGTCCATTAGGAGTACAATCTCTATAACCCTATGTATAACGTATGGGAGTATAATAATAATAATAATAATAATACGAAATTGTAAGTATTTATGTGCGCTGATAAATTTAAAACAATGTATACGCCGTTGTTAATAATAATAATAATAATAATAATAATAATAATAATCATAACCGTCCAATCAATTGCCTCCCCACACTTTACAAACTCCTCACCTCCTGTCTTACAGACAAAATCTACACACACAGCGAAACACATAATATCCTTTCCGAACAGCAGAAGGGCTGTCGCAGGAATTCCCAGGGTTGTAAGGAGCAACTCCTTATTGACTCGGTAATCCTGCGGCAGGCTCATGCGAAGAATAGGAACTTACAAATCGCGTACATCGACTACAAGAAGGCATTTGACTCAGTCTCTCATTCCTGGCTCCTACATACTCTTCATCTCTGCAAGATACACCCCAAGATCACGACATTCCTGGATGTCGCGATGAAGAGTTGGAACACAAAATTACACCAATGCACCTCCAACACCTCCATCATTACAGTCTCCATTCCCATAAGGAGAGGTATTTTCCAGGGAGACTCCTTGAGTCCTCTTTGCTTCTGCTTCGCCTTGAATCCATTAAGCCACATGCTAGACAACACAAAACACGGTTAAAGGCTTACTTCAGGCACTCTGACACCATACAAAATCACACACTTACTCTATATGGATGATATTAAACTCTACGCCACAAACAACGCACAACTTACTAATTTCCTACAAGTCACCAAAAACATTGGGATGGAATTTGGAATTGACAAATGCCGCAAGCCACATACAACACGCGGGAACACATCGAGAGTTTTGAACTGGACCAGGGGTTGGCCATCCAATCCATGGAAGAGGGAGAGACCTATAAGTACCTGGGCTTCCAGCAAGGGCGCATCATTGACAACGCAAACATCAAAAACGCACTCAAGAACACATACCGTGCTCGCATTCACAACATCCTCAAAACACAACTCAACGCCAGAAATAAAATTAAAGCCATTAACACTTTTGCCGTTCCTACACTAACATTACTTCGGCATAATTCCATGGACAAACACTGAACTCGAAGCATTAAAACGCACAACACGCACTACATTCACGAAACATAACATGCACCATCCCCAGTCCGCTACGGAAAGGATAACTCTTCCCCGCAAGGAGGGAGGCCGAGGACTCATCAACCTCATCACCCTACATGAAAATCAAGTACACACACTTAGGGAACACTTCCACCAAAGAGCACAACGCTCCTCCCTCCACTTAGCCTCAAGGCAGACACACACCTCACGCCCCTTGACCTCGAAAACACTTATCTAGCACTCACCATTCCCAACATCCACACTCAGGAGCTGCGTGAATCACGGGCACGTAAGGAATTCCATGGCAGGGCATCGCCACGAACTCAGCCAGCCTCATGTCGACATGAAAGCGTCGAACAGATGGCTGACGAGTGGTGAGCTGTTTGGGGAGACCGAAGGGCTCATGATCGCGATACAGGACCAAGTCATCCCCACACGCAACTACAAGAAACACATTCTACATGATGCAAGCACACATGACGACAGATGCAGGAAATGCCTCACTACGCATGAGATGATCGACCACATAATATCAGGCTGTCCCCTTCTCTCCTAAACAGACTACCTCTACTGACACAATCAGGTTATGTCGATCGTTCATCAACAGCTAGCACACAAACACTCACTTATTAAGAACACGGTCCGTGTACTACAAGTACACAAAGCATATTAGAGTCACCCTCACATAAGTGTATTGGGACCGCCCCATTCACACAGACAAAACTATACATCACAACAGACCTGACATCACACTTGTTGATAAGGTCAGCAAACAGACCTACCTCATTGATATTGCAGTGCCTATCAGCAAGAACATGCAGAAAACTCACGCAGACAAGATCAATAAATACACCGATATAGCACACGAGCTCCAGAAGCAGTGGAGGCAGGACAGAGTACGTGTTGTTCCCATCGTTCTGTCCGCCACTGGTCTGTGCCTCACACATTGCACCACAGCCTCAGCACACTAGGACTTCATAAAAACACTTATGCACAACACCAGAAGGCTGTGGTACTCAACACAACACGCATAGTTAGAAAATTTATGGACATAACCACACATCCCTAACATTTTTGCACACTTTTTTTTTCTCCACTTGACAATATGTGCTTTGGTCCTTGACCGTCATTTTGTCTTTTCTGGGGAAACCCAAGGTTTGAAACTTTACATAATAATAAAAATAAAATTAATAATCTATATTACTAAAATCTTTTATTTCTCTGTCTGTCCGTATGCGCAATTTTCTGTGAGAATGGAAAATAGAAATAATTTTCAGAATGAAACATCCGTGACAGAAATCGAACCTGCAACCTTCTGATTCGAAGTCAGATGTCTTATCCATTAGGCCATAGGGACTACAACTCTCTTCATATTGTTTTTTGACTTATATCTGCTTTCCTTTCCCCCATCAATAAGGAATGTATTCAACCTTCTTTTTTGAATCTCAAGATTGTTTATTTATTTCCCATCCGTCAGTTTATTTGTAATTCGAAACTGACAATTAGAACTATAATTTCCAAAACGTTGGAATATTGTAAATATTCTTACTTAACCATATTCTATGTGATATTGAAAAATATGTGCGTGTACACGGCAGATGCTGGAGTAAAGAAAACAGAGTCAATAAAGAAAGAAGCACTCTTTTTTTGAGGTGGAAAACCGAAAAAATCACTATTTATAATTCAAAAACCATCAATATTTGTAACTCATACGTCACTGAAAAGTGACAATTGCAGTTGAATCAATTATTTCGAAAAGGTAACATGTACGAAAATGCAAATTTTACAGGAGACATAAAAAACTGTTTATTCCATAAACTGTAAGAATATTAATAGTTCTACTGTTACTGTGTGAAAATATATGTGATAAAAATAAGATATGGATTTTCAGCACTGGTTAATGTATTGTGCGTTTAAAATAAAAAAAATATATACAAACTTGCACTTATTGCGTTTTCAAACTAAACTAGATACTGGAATTACAAAAAAATTGCTAAATTTAGAGCAAACTGAACAGAAATGAATTGTTAACAAATCCGGTGACGTACAATTTCCTTTATTATGATCGTCATAACTAAAAGTCTTCCTCTGGTGCTTCATTTTGCTCTGTAGATGGCCAATTTATGATTTGTGACCAATATTCTTTTTTCTCAGCCGGAATGTAGTCCATTAGCTTCTTCAGATCATCTAGCTTCTTATGATTGATGGCAAGTTTGTTGGAATATGCAGGAAAAGAAACAATCTGGTTCACTTTTCCTTACAGAAACATCATTTCCCACGTGGTTTTTGTGGGCTAATCCTTTCACTTTAGCGTCTCGTATAATATTATGTTTATAATTTCCTTTATTCACTATCCCTTTTTTCCTTTTCGGCAATGTTTCAAATTTCTCTTCACTACTCGATGCCATTTCTAACTTGGTAATACACAATAATCAACACAAAACAATAAAAACAGTAACAGATCTCAATATCTTTCCCATTCACAATGCCAGCTGCTCTACTACTATCAGTGTTGTTAGTGTTAAGAGTTCATCATGGTTAGCGCAAGCGCATTTATGCACTTCCGCATGAAGATCCAAGCTGTTTGCTTCGAGAACATAACATCTGACGCACATGGTATGTTTTCGAACTAAACAATTGCATCATTGGTGCCGTAGTGCCTGGAAGAAGCGATAGATGCTACGTTTTCCAACAAAATCTGATGTATAAACAGAAGGAAAACAATATGCCGCAAAAAACGCAAAATTGAAAAAACTGTCTCTTGTTACCTTTTCGAAATAAGTGATTCAATTAAAATGAGAATCAAAAAAGAAAGAAGCAGTACTTCTATTAGGTAGAATACTGAAAAATCACTATTTGTAACTCAGAAACCATCAATATTTGGAACACAAAAGCCACTGAAAAGTGACAATTGGAATAAAAAAGAGACTCAAAAAAGAAAGAAGCAGTATTTCTATTAGGTAGAATACTGAACACTATTGTATTTCAAAAACCACTGAAAAGTATCAATTAGAATAAAAAAAGATAGTCAAGAGAGAAAGAAGCACTATTTCTATTAGGTAGAATACTGAAAAATCACTATTTGTAACTCAAAAACCATCACTATTTCTAACTCGAAAACCACTGAAAAGTATCAATACGAATAAAAAAAAAAAGAGAGTCAAGAAAGAAAGATGCACTATTTCTATTACAGTAGGTAGAATACTGCTCAGAAGTTAGACGTCTTAGCCGTTAGACCACGAGGCCTACATTCTAATCTCTATAAAAAAATAAAAATATATCATAGATGTATGATTTACACGCTGGTTCTAAAAGCAGTCGTAGATTGAGAGAATATAGACATCAAAAATTAAATTAAGGAAAAAAAAAAACTTTTAAAAAGTTTTAGTTTTAGGTTCCTTGATGTAATTTGTGTGTGTGTGTGTGTGTTTCAATAAATAAAAAGTTGTTTTCCGTTACATAAGCGAGGCTTCCGGAGCGAAGCGACGGGTAGCCGACTAGTTTTTATAATTAATAATTGATAATTAATTAACTTTATAAATAATTTTATAATTATAATTTATAATTAATTTTATAATTATAATTTATAATTTATGCTTTTCAAGATATGAACAACGTTTAAAACTAGAATATACTGAAACTTTCTGAAATGAATTCTGGAAATCTAACTGAAGGTTGTTAATTAGGGATAACGATATGCAATTCACCTATCCAAAAGTGAAAAAGATCAAATTTATTTTAAGGGACATCTTAGATTTTAATCCTGTTTCTTAAACTTTGCTAAATGTATTCTTTTATCTTGTCATTGATCTTTTAATCTCCTTGCAATGCTTCTAAAATTCTGAAATTTCGCAAACAATCCCAATTATGGTGCAGTTATATCTTTAATACCCTGGTTTGTCGGAAGAATAAATAGTTATTTGTAATTAGATTTAGCTTTTGTCTCTTTTTTGTGAACGCGCTATCATTTATTAGGTCATTTTTTAGGAAACTTTTTTGATTTGTTTTCCAGTGCATTCTGGGATTAAGTTAATTGCAAAGTTCTGTAAAGAAATTGAAGAAGGAAATATATTGTTTCAGTAAATCAATTTTACAAGAGAAATCGAAGCTCTTGATATTAACTATATTTATTTACGTTATATTGATATATTGCAATTTCGATAGAAATTTGACATGTCAAAACATTTTTGTCTGATTATCTATAATTTTTAGTTTCATCGCTGGTTTTGTTTTTCAGTTTTATGGAAGTCTTTAATTTTTTTTAAGTATATCTAAATAATTTTATTCGTTTTTATTTTTCTTAACTTAAATTTTTATGTTATGTCTCCAATTTTCGAGTAAAATTATTGGGTTTTTTTGCTTTGTTTTTGCTGAGGCGTAGCGAACAGAATAGGTGAAACTTTCGGTGGTCACACACCAAAAAAAAAAAAAAAAAAAAAATGAGAGACTTCTGAAAATATAGTAAATGTTGGTTCTTTGAAACCAGGATATAAGTGTGTTAGGCTATAAAATTTGGGTTTTAAGCTACTTTAAAGGTACGTAGACTGCTATCAAGCAAAATCTATTTCAAACTTTTCCTATTTCTTAGACAAAACTTAATATTGTTTTATTAAAAAAATATGAAAATAAAATATAAAGAAAGAGTTTTAAGAAATACATAGCTTATTAATTAATTTTCTTAACTGCAACAATTTCGGTTGAAATTTTGATTTCAGAATTCAGAAAGTACGTATATTATATTGAACAGATTCTAAGCATTTTGAAAAAACTTAACTTCTACTTTTCAGTCCACTACAGTCTTACTATTTCATTATTTTAAAAAAAAAAACTGATTTTACAAATTGTTTTATAAAATGCAACAATATTTATCAAAGAGAATGAAATATTTATTGGTTAATTCTAAAAGTATTTTTAGAAGCATTTGAACTAGAGTTCCTAATGATGACATCTATAAATGAATTACGTTTTTAAATATTGCTTTGTTTCTTTCTTTCTTCTTATATTCCTATTATTCACCTAGGAAAGAAGATATGAAGACCGTTGTTGTCTCTTGCGACAAAATAATTTCCTTGCCAGTTCTTTTGGAGAGTAGCTTTTGTAGTCTTAAAAAGCAGTCCACTGCCAACCATCATATTTCTAAGACCAAGACAGGAATGAAAGCAATCTCATTACGTGGACGGACATCTTTAAAGAAGAATACAATGCCTCTTTCGATGAAATCTTTTGTATTGAAGAATAAAAAAAAAAAAAATGGAATTTTATCACCCTTGAATTTCATATTCCTAAAAATAACCAAGGAAAACAAAGAATCCGAAATGTCAAAAAAAAAAAATATCAAAGATTCCATTTGTTATAATAAAAAAAAATTATGAAAGCAAAATTAGCACAAAACTTTCTACATTTCTTCGTTAAAGAAGATAATAATTATTTTATGGGGGTTCGGAGTCAGGCAGGCAAGAAATAACTTGTTCCTATTGCTTGTTTGTTAACGGAAATTTTTTGCAATATGCAAAAGAGAAAGTCATATGTCCAGATTAATTCACTTTAAAAGATCGAAAGAAATATTGAGCTTCATTATCTTACAAAGGATATGCATGACCTCGAACGCTGAGAACTGCAAGATAATGTACTTACAATATAAAAAATATCCCAAAAACAGTGGTATGAGTCATCCCCATGCAAAACTTAGCTGTTGTCTGCTAGCGCACTTTGAAGACTTGCATTTTGAAGACCTGCAGTTTGAAGACTGAATAGCTCTGCAACAGTATCAGGTCAGTAGGAAACGTTTGTTGTTCAGATAGCATAATTATTTTAAGCAGAGGAAATATAGCAATATAGTCACGACATTGAAATCTGTGTGTTTTTGGGTCTATTATATTGATATTTTGTTTCTTCGCGCTACCACAGTTCCTCTCTTGGACCTTCAATAGGTGATCATTCAAATGTCTCTCGAGGCATGAGTGCATTTTTGCATGAGAATGACTCATACCACTGTTTTTGGCATGAGCTATGTATATTCTAAGCACATTTTCGTGCGATTCTCAGCGTTCGAGGTCACGCACTTCTCTTGTTAGAGTAAACACAAAGCTTTTACATGTAAATTGCTAGGAAATTACCACTTTCATTTTCATAATTTTATCATAAAATAAAATCATATCCTAAAATTCGTGGCATTATGAATTCATCTGAACAGCCTTAAATATTATCGAAGAGAAAACTCTGTAGCTAAAAATAAGATATCTACTAAAAATGAGATATTCTCTTGACATAATTATTCTTTCAAATTTCAGATCTATTCGTTAGTTCAGTCGTTACGAGGACACATCCATATCAGTCATTTATGCAATAATTTTCTGAGCTTGTTTATTTTCATGGAAGAGTTGAAGAAAAAGTAATTAAGCTTTATGTAAGCAATTTTAAAAGAAAATCAATTTTCTAAATTTCATTAACAGGAAAAAAAAATAAGAAAAGTTTCTGTGCATGCTTTTATTAAGGTTGATGGCGAAGCCTTGAACTTTGCGGAGCAAATCTTTGTTTATCTCTCTAATTGGATTTCTTAGTAGGAACTTTGATTTTTGATCGAAGCCAGCTCTTATTGTTCCTGTGTTCGTTGAACCTGATGATAAAGTTTTCTAATGAAAGTTTTGTCCTCGGGCTCCTATTGTTAGGTTTGACGAGATGCAGAACTTCAATTTTATCAGTGTTGTGTATTCACAGCATTTGTTTGCCCAAGGAAATTAACTCTTTTCACGATGTTCATGGCGACTAATCTTACCGTCTTTATTCTGTGTTTGGGCACCTTGAAAAGAATTACGAAAAACTTCTCAATAAACTTAAAATGTAGACAATCATTTGATAGGTAGGTAAATACTGAGAAATAGTCGATTTAAGTGTTATCTTTTTTTCAAAGCCTTTCTTAAGGTTTTTCGCTTTGAATTAAAACGGAAGATCAACAAGACGTAATTTTTTCCATAAAATTTTATGTTTGACCAAGAAAAAACCTAGAAAATCAGTTTATGAGACATACGTATAACTCAACTCCGGTCAAGCCATAGTCGAAAGAAAACTGCAGAAATCCGCAGAACGAACTACTTATGAAAATTTATCTTTTAAATTCCGTTAAATTTAAATTGCTTATTGTTTTAGCATAAGTAAGAGAATATTAATTAATGAATTAAAAATTTCTTGAACAGAAAGTGATTGAAAAATATTTTTTATAGTATCTGAAAATGCAACTATCCTGTTGCATTATTAATAACGGAAAAAAAAATACGTCCTCCTTACGATGATAATAACAAAAAGAAGTAATCGTGCAAACAAATACAAAACATTCCATTCTAAATTTTACATAACAAAATTAAGTACACATGATTAGATTTTAGTGTATCCTTTCTAAAATGTAATTGTTATTTATGTAATGACATTAAGCCTAAATGAAACACAAAAACTTAATATTTACGTACTCTTCAACATCATCCCACATTTTGAACAATTTAAGGTTACTGACTAACATTGATTACATTCCAAAGTTTACAACTTATGTTTTTGAGCCAATTCACAATACCTTTTTGAGCCAATTCACAATACCGCACCTTTCAGTAAGTAAAAAACATCCCCGGACTAGACATAAAAGTTCACATTTCAAGAATTACTTCACTTATTCCCATCTTAGTGATTAGTGATATCCTGGCAATAGCAATTATCTTCAGGAAAGACCATTTTAAACTAGCCATTCCAATAGGCAATCTCTACGCCATTAGATCGCAATCGACGTATGAGCAGAATATCTTAACATAGATCTTACTTTCGAATAGAGAAAAAGGAAAAAGTAATCGAAGCTTAGAAACAAAAATTTAACTAATTGATTTAATTTCGAACAAAACCTAAAGCATAAAAAATTAACATTAAATTTAAAATTGTAAATGGAAGTGGATGGTTCAGGAAGAAATATCTTAAAAACGTATTACAGAGAAACTTAAGAACTGATCTGCATGTGGGTTCTTCACATATCTTCCTTCGAATTCAAGCAAGTTAAAGAATTGTCGTTGAATCACATTGTTAATGTTTAAAGCAAAGAGAAATTATAGAAGAAGAATAGTGCTCCCGGTAACCAAGTGGTAATAGATTTGACCTCGGACTTTAGGAACTGAATTCGATCCTCCGCGGAGGTCAGGGATTTTTTCCCAAGATGAATTCTCTTCTGGACGCATCCTAGGGTTGATTCAGCCCTCAGTAGAAAGAGAATCGGATTCTTTTCTCGGAGTTAAAGGAGAGCGTTGGTCGGGCAGATCACCTGACACCAACTTAGACCTTTTGGCCAACGGGTCTCTGATTTTTTTTTTTTCGCCGAATCCTGCTTCCCATGTCTACCATGCTGATATTGCGGTTGTTAGTTGCATACGGCTCTGAATAAGAGAAGTTTAATTATGGCCATTAGGTTTATTCTTTTTTTCATTGCTTTTAAATCCAATTTTCATTTTCACTTCTAAGAAAGTTACAAACCGGAGTTTGGAAACTGGAGAGCAATTGTAAATTAATCAAAATTTATCACTGTAGCTTGTAGTAAAGAAATTTCTACAACAATTTAATATTTCAATCAATTAAAAAAGAATATTCTACAATTAGTACTATTAAGCTCAAACTTATATTTATTTAAAGAAGCTGATTTTTTTTTCGATAAGGATACTTTAGCGATAAAAAATACAATATAAAATAATAAGAAAAAAACAAACGGAATTAAGAAATATTAAATAGAAGAATACAACTCATTAACTAATGTTTTTTTTCCTAATCCTTTTGTTTAATTCCATCAAAATCCCTTCTAAGCAATTATTACCAACAGCTTCTTCAGAAGTAGAGCATCCCAACATAGATCTTATAATGAAATTATACAAAATTGTTAAAACGTACAGAAACTATGCAAATTATGTGGAGTGATATAGTTATTTAATTACAAATTAATATTAATAATTTGAGAAAAAATATTGTAAGTAATTGCATAATATAAACATGTCTGTATTCTTATAATTTTGATTTATAGTCCCCATGATATATTTATTTTTTTGTCAACTATTCCTTCAAACATTCATTAGTATAATTTATTAAAATATTCATTAATGTTTATATTTTTTCCCTTACTTAAGCCAGTTTATATAAAAAATAAAAATGTGGTAAAGTGAAGAAATACAAGGCTACAGATGACTAAACAAAAGGTTCTCGCACCCTGAGCTATCATGTCGGGAATCTGGGACAGTTGTTTCAGCCTTATTGGGCTTCTTCAGCCAGATATATCCTTGATGGTAGCTTAAACTCTTTTGAGTCCGGTGGTTGCTGGGACAAAGAATTTGAGACCGTGCGGTGCACGGTTATTTATCATTGTTGCGTTGACTTTGCTCGAGGGCCATTTCGGGGAGCTGAAATGGTTTTCGCATATTTGTCTCGCACTCTGATCTATCATCAAGGGTATATCTGGCTGAAGAAGCCTAATAAGGCTGAAACAGCTGTCCCAGATTCCCGAATGAGAGCTCAGGGTGCAAGCCTTTGTTTACACGGGTGAAGCCTTGTATTTCTTCACTTTATTATACACTCATTACCAAAAAAAAGACATACCTAGAAGGAGTTGTCCGATTGTAATGAAAATTCGTATGCAAAGACATTGGGACCGCCCATGCAAATGATTAAACTTTGGTGTCCAATGAATGAATAGCGAGAGCTACAGCGCATCGGAACTGCGCACTCAGCAGGTGTATATAAGAAGTGATTCTCAATCTGATGGTTAAAATTTCTGTTGCATTGCGAGTTAGGATACCTTTCAACGACTGAAAAAATGCCTCGCCGCAGGATTCGAGCTCATTACGTGCAACTGTCAGAGTTTGAAAGAGGTCGTATCATTGGATTGAAAGAGGCAGGTTGGGCAACTCGGAGAATCGCTCGTCATATGGGTCGAAGTGATGCGGCGATTAGAAGATGCTGGCAGGAATGGGTGAACAATGACAGATTTCAGCGTCATGAAGGTAGTGGTCGACCTAGGGCCACAGCAGAGCGGGAGGATAGAGTGATTGTCAGATCAGCTGTCACAGCGCCTGAATCATCGTTATCAACCATCAGCCGTGTGACCCGCACACGAGTGTCCACCATGACCATTCACAGACGGCTGAGAGAACGACATTTACGCTCGTACCGACCGCTACGCCACCTGCCACTCACGTCTGCACACCGTCGGGCCAGATTACAGTGGTGCTTGGCTCGATCCGGTTGAATGATGCTGACTGGGGACGTATAGTGCTTAGCGATGAATCCCGCTTCTTACTGTGTCCTGACGATCATCGCAGACGTGTCTGGAGACGCCCTGGGCAGCGTGCCGATCCTGCTTTCACTAAAGCACGCCACACAGGCCCTCAATCAGGAATTATGGTCTGGGGTGCCATTTCCCTTGATAGCCGGACCCCTTTGGTCGTCATTAGCGGCTCACTTATAGCACAGCGGTATGTCGACGACATTCTGAGACCTGTTTTGCTACCCTTCCTTTTGTAGTACCCTGGCCTTACTTTTCAGCAAGATAATGCCAGACCACATAGGGCACGTGTTGCTATGACCTGTCTTGCAGCTTGTGAAACACTTCCTTGGCCAGCTAGATCCCCAGATCTCTCTCCAATCGAGCATGTCTGGGATATGATGGGAAGGCGACTGCATCCACCAAGGAATGTGGATGACCTAGCCCGACAATTGGAGCAAATTTGGCAAGAAATACCGCAGGAGACCATCAGGGAGCTTCTTCATTTTATGCCACGTCGTGTATGCAGCTTGCATTCAGGGTAGAGGTTGGTCAACACCTTATTGAGCTCGTTATTTTATAACTCTGTAACTCCGAAATAAATCATTCAATTTGTCTGAAATTTTAATCATTTTCTATTCTGTACATAATCTTCCTCTCCACCAATTTTTGTCTCCATCGGACAACTCCTTCTAGGTCGTCGTTTTTTTTGTTAATGAGTGTATATAGGCTATCTCTGCACGTTAACCTTTAAAAACAAAAATGTGGTATCGTACATTTAATAAAATGTCCTTTACGTACAACTAAAAATCATACAAAACCATTTCTAAACAAACTTTATTTGAACTGAACTAGGAAAGAGTTTTTGTCTTTCGGAAGAGTCAAACGAAATGCAGTAATGTAATTTTTCACACAACATATTTTTAGAAATCATACAATTCAAAATGAATAATATAAATATTGGACAGTAAACCATAACAATAACTTGCATTGGTACCCTAGATTTCGCGTAAAAATTAAATATAATCAACAATCCTTAATAATTTTTCTGACATTTGTTAGATGGTAATAAAATTCTAATAATTTCAATGATTATCTAAATTCTGTAAGATATAATTATTTCACCTCTTATAAGCTAAAAAAGAAATAAAGTTGCATACTTTTTAGAAGTTTTCAACATTTTCTTTCCTCGTTTTTCAATTTATCACTAGTTTTGGATTTTCATTTGAGATGGTAGCCATTTTTATCCAGTCAGAAAATGATAGAATTTAGTTTCTGAATTAGGTTATTACGAAGACAGAATCTGTTTGCTAGAAATGCTACTATGCTGTATCTCATAAAAATAAATAAGTCTTTAACATCTATACAGGAAAATTGAATCAAGCACTTACACCAAAAGCTAGTCAATGATGAACATATGGAGTTAATTTCATTCTCGCTCATTCTCGCGCTTCATATTTTTTTTTATTTTTAGTTTAGGAATAATTGAAATTGGCGTAAGCTCAATGGAAGCAATCTGAAGAAACATAATTCCATCCGAACCCGTTCGCTTTTGAAATGTTTATAATGCTTTTAGCTCAGATAATAACCTGTTTAAAAAAAAATAGCATAAGATTTACAAAAGAGTAATTATATTACAGTAAATCCGTTAAAGTATTTACAGTAATTTAGAATGAAAACAAATTAGAATTCCTTATTCTAAAATTGCATTACTTCTGTGCGGAATACATGATTTTCTTTTCTTTAAATACTGTATCACCAATTCTTGAAAACTCTCATTTTAATCAAATTTATATGTAATTAGAGCTTATTAATAAGTACAAATTAATGCAATGTAAGATTAAATTAAAAACAATGGAAAGTTAAAGTATTCCACTGTAGGACTGTGTGGCCCTTAGGGGTCGCGAGGGGTAAGGCTCCTAGCGTTTCTTGATTAAACGGAACTAAATTGAGATCGGGTAGTTAGACCGATGCCCGGTCGCCTTTAACCTCTAAGAAAGAACCCATACGAATTCTTCAGAGGGGTGGGTGGACCCTAGTATCTGCCTGAATGAGAATCAGTATGGGGGATTCGACCTTCGCTGGGGATTGAACTCGGCTGCTCGAGTCCGCAAACAAGCGGATTAACACTTGGATACCGGACCTATAATTTAAGTTAAAAAACATATTTAATTAAGCTGATTCTTTTCATTGAGAACTATGAAAAGTCAGATGAAGAGAAAGATATTTGAAATTAAATTAACAGATAACAACAAGAAAGAAAATATCACGATATTAATAATTTCTTTTTCAATATTCAGTTCCTCAATTTTTTAAATCTACTTTGTTTTGAAATTGAATTAAAATTCCGAAATAATGATCTTTTAAATCCACGTATGTGTATGGTATTACAAAAATAAAGATATAGGCTATAAATAAATCATATATCTTTCTCTCTTCCAGATAGCTTTTATTGAAAACAACTTTAAAGAATGAAACACTAAATTTTTAAACTTTTCGATTCTCTTATCATGAGATTATCAGAGCGGCCGTTTTTGAGTTGTTATCAGTCGTCAGCAGAAGGTAACTTAAAGGAGCAAATAATCTAGAATTGGCAGAGTTTCTTATCAAACAGAATTGTAGGTGTTTCATTTCAATTATCGATTTAGAAAGAATAGAATAAAGTCATTTGTAAGAAGGCAAAAAAAAAACCAACCAAAAAAAAAAAACCTACCGTACTATGGCATTCATTGACAAGAATGAGGACAAAAACAAACAAAAATCCACGACTGCATGCGCCAGCTGCCAACAATAACTACACAGTCATGGTTATTCCTAACATGTCGTCACTCAGCTATCCATTTCCTTCAAATAGATGATTGTCACAACTTAAATTATTAATCAGTCTTTCATGAAGATCTGTTGTCAATGACTTGGTAAATAAGTCAGCCAAATTGATTTCGGCGCTGATATACTTCACATTAATGTCGCCTTTGGTGATCAGGTCTCTCACGGAATGATAACGAATGGCAATATGTCTGGTACGGTTTTTGTCTACGACATTCTTTGCATGTGATTGTAGCTGGTTTATTATGGTTTATTATTTATACCAAGTTCTTTTAAGAGTTCTAAGATCGATTTCATTTCACGTGAGCATGTAGTTATGCAACGTATTCAGCTTCCATAGTACAAGTGCTACTGTTGTTTGTCTATTACTTCTCCAAGTAATCGGACAACTCCTAACGTTATCCCGTAGCCCACAAAACTTTTTCTGTCACTTGAGTTAGTAGCGCACTCAGCATCACTCCAACCTCGTAACATCATGTTGAATGTTTGATATACAATTCAATTATCTTTTGTACCTTTGAGATACGGTACCAGAATATTAGTTGTACTGCTCGCCAGTACTGTATAGTACTGAGACAGTGCACTAACAGCAAACTGAATGTCAGGAATATCTTAACAAATTCATCAAAACTCCAATTGCTTCTCGGTAAGGGTCCTTTGATTCTGCATCATTATCATCATTAATGTCTTTAATTCCATCGGTGTACGATAAATTTTATTTCGAGTAAGGGAAGCTTGGGCTTTAAATACTTGGACTTTTTGTTGAATAGCACTTTTAAATCTTCCAAAGCTCTAGATTTCTGTATTACAACAATAAAATCAACAACTTAGGTGGACATAGAGGCTGTACCGTTTTTTTAAGATGAAAACATTAGAATCAACTCGTGAACGTTTGAAACCATTACTTATGTTTATTTATTGATCCTACACAAAAAGAAGTCTCTACTTTCGATAACTCGTTTAAGTCTGGGAATACAAATTCTCCAACCATATCCCTTTAACGCATAGCCAACCAGGTAAACTATCCATGCTTTAGGCTGGAGTATTTTCAGTGGTTGAGGAATTTTAACATTAAGTTTTACAACCAATGGATCGTAGATGGCTTGCAGTTGGTTTTCACTTCGTCCATTATTCGATTATTCGGTGACTTTTTTTGTGTGCTTTGTCGAGGTGCATCGATTGCGAATATGGACCGCTGCTGTTGCAAGTTCAGTCCATGCTTTTCTTTGCATATGATAATCTTCCAGAGAAGCTCTCACTAGATCCATTATCGTCCTATTTGCTCATTCTGACAACCCTTTTGTTGAGGTGTGTATGTCATGATATTATTTGTGTTTAATGCCATTATTTTCACAGTGGTCTCGCAGCTGTATATTAACAAATTCTCGCCATAAATCGGCATAAATCGTCTTTAATTTCTAACCTGTTTGTCGTTCTGCTTCTTTATGCCATCTTTTAAAGATTGCTTCATAGATTATTACTTCATAGCATAAACACTAATAATAATGCGAGTAATAAACTATCACTACAAGTTATTTCCGCCCCAGCTTGTCGGGCTACATCAACATGAACTCGTTCTAAAACTTTCATTGTGCCATGATCGGCTATTTTAATAAAATAACATCTTGATTGCTTTCTAATAGCACATGAGTCACATTTTCTTTCTCCTTCAGTTAATTTATTCGATAATTCATGTAATGAATACATGCATAAAACGTTTATGCAAAATTTCTATGGCATTAATTTCAGAAATATTTGTTGTATTTTCAGCTGTCAGTGCAAATGTGCAAAGTTGATCTTCACGTTTTCCTTTCATCACATATGTATGGTTACTTTTACATTATCTGTTATCACAAATTCGTTTTATTGAATATTACCTAGAGATTTCTGTCTGTGTATCACTTATAGATGCACTATTTCATTGTAATCTAGGTAAGACAAGAGCATTCAGTATCTCTGAACATTCTTTAGCTCTGTAAGTACCACTTACACTTTCCATCGCCGTTACTGCTAACTTGGCGCATTTGTCTTTTTGACCACATCCGAATAGATATATGGTGTTGCTCGGATCAAAGCTCCATAATTTCCTAACAAGTGGTTTGTGCCACCAGAATCCAGAATGAATTCAATTATTCCTTATACTTCTGAGTTTGTGTTGCAATGTTAAATAGCTAACGTAGTCGCTTTCTTTTCTGGCTTGTCATTATATGCAGGTTTCTTTACTTCTGTTTTTGTCTTTTGATTTCGCTTGTTTCTTTGTTTGCTGAAACAGTTTGCGTGCAATATATCCTTCACCAGCACAATTGTAACATTTGACTGAACGACTCTTGACATCACGCTTGTGATCTGTTGCCAGGACTACTTCACTGTTGTTATTCACTAAATTTTGGCCAACTAGATCTTCAGATAACGATTTCTGTTTAACGATTAAGGCTTGTAAATTCTGGAGTGGCACTTATATTGTCAAGTCTACTCACCACATTCAACGTGTTTTCCGATAGATCACAAAGGAGTGTCATAGCAAAGTCTTTATCTCTAATATCTTCACCACAGAGTTCACCACATTAATCAGGTCATACTTGCTAAACATTTTCATACTTGCTAAATGTTACAATGGATCCGCATTCTTCTAACGTTGTTCTATACATTTTTTTCTGAAGTTGAACCTTTCGCAATAAATCTATTTTAGGTGCATATAAATCCTCTAACGTGTCCCATATTTCCTGTAGAGTATGACACTGTTGAAAATGCTTTCCTTGTATTGCTGAAATACCTCGGCATAATTTTTCAGTTACCTTTTGTACTTTCAGTCGATGTTGCCATCTTTCAGCTTCTAATACTGGTTCAGACACATTCTGTATTACCATTAGCCTGATTCCATTAAAACAGACTGCATTTCGAAACGCCATATTGGATATTTGCGATCAATTAATTTTTCGATATCCACATTCTTTTCAGCCATTTTCCTCTGAATCGATAAATTTAGTCAAACTGTCTATCTTCATCGCAGTATGTCTGATATCATAACCATTGTAGGTGTTTGATTTCTATTTTCGATTTAGAAAGAATAGGATGAAATCATTTGTGAAAAAACAAAATAAAACTTTAATTTACTATGGCATCCTTTGACAAGAATCAGGACTGAAAAACAACAAAAATGCACATCTGCATGCGCCAACTGCCAACAATAACTACACAGTCACTGTTTATTGCTAACAAGGATTAATTCAAATGTTAACTCCCCTTGCAAAATAAAAAATTAAAAAATTAGAAACGTCTTCGAACATTTTTGAAATCTTGATAAAACTAACTGAAGTGAAAGGATTCTTAATGAATTTTCATTTTCCGATTAAAATGCATGAGGAGACAATATCTGGCTTTAAAAACTAAAATTGAATGTTATTTATTTGAAATTAAATTTCTGCTAATTAAATACAAGTTCAAAACTTGTTTTGCGAAACTTACCTAACTTTTTCATGTGTCTGCTTTAAGCCAAATGTGCATAGATACTTAAGCTTTGGGTATGTCTAAAGGTTACTAAAGAAACATCTAATACATAAGGAACAAAGTCATTCCTAAGATTATTTTCGCTAGGGGTGATATTAAGTGGACATTTGCCGTTTTAGAAGGTCCGACGAAAGAGTCTCCCAGGCTTTTTCTTTAAGTGAAAAAGACGAAACATTCCCTGTGGCCATTGACGAAAGGATGGAAAGGACATTAAAAATTCTTAGAATTTTCCTGGTCTTTCCCTCGAGAAATTTTGCTTCTACTCGAAATGAAAATAAAAAGATTATCTTCATGGACACAAAATGCAGTTAGGAAACTTTACATGTAATCATTCGAGATTAAGTAAAGTTTAAAGATTACTTTTAGGTCATTTTCTGTTTGTTTGTTTTTTTTGCCCTAATGTCAATTTTTTGTAATGTCAATTGCCCTACCCTGCCCTCCCTAAATGACGTCCTTGGACTTAATAAAAGTCTGTTTATTATGAAATACTTACTATAAATGGAATAATTCATAATAATATGTATATACGACAATATATGATTTTTTTTTAATAGTGTAGTTTTACTACTTTCAGTTCAGTATTAAATTTAAAGAGTAAATTATCAAAAAAAAAAAAAAGCTTTAAAAATTTTTGAAATCAACATTGATAATAGTTAATACTTAATCGAGGTTTTATAATTCCAGTTGCAAATTGAGAACATGGCAACAGACAATTTCTGGCAGAGACGACAAAACTGCGAGGGCACGGGGCCGAGTTGTCTCTTCACTTTTGTGAATGGGGTGGGGATCAGAAACCCTCTCAAAAATCTCTCGCCTCCATACCCAATTTCAAAATACCCATTTTAAAAAATAAATGTAAATTTCGCTTCGTCAATATAAAAGAAGTGAATTTGTATATATTTTTGTCAAATTTATTAATTTTGCCAAATCTATTTCTATAAAAATAAAAAAAAAACCACCACCAACAACTTCATTCTTTCTTTATTCTCCTCAGTTCCTTCAAAAGACATCACAACAATTTATCACAGCCATAAATAGAATCCGTGTCCTGCTTAGGAGTTTTTTTTTTAACCTCATTACTCTTTGAAGAAGAGCAAAGAACTGGAAACTATGACTTTCTGTAAATAAAACGAGTGTGGGGAATTTTTGAAAAAATTTTTGAGTGTGGGGAATTCCAGCCATGTTTCTATTTTACAATTTTCTTATTTCTTTTTGAGTCGACATCTTGACAATACATTTTTCAGCATCTTCCAGACGATTCATCATTCACAGGAAATGCACGAACATTTTTTTTTTTTTTTTAATTTAGAAATAATTTATCAATCAAAATATTAATCTGCTTAGAATACATTGGAATAAAACAATTTTTTGTGAAAGTTAAATGTTCAAAAACTCTTGCTTCAGTAATTTATAATTGTAGTTGATAGATTGAATATTTATTTATTTATTTATTTATTTATTTATTTATTTATTTATTGTACGTTTGTTAGAAAGAAGTGTCTGATTTTTTTTTAAAGTCTGATGAATAATTATCTTCATAGGTTAAAAAGAAAAAAGTGCACTGAATTATCCTAAGCAAAAATATTTAAAAAAAATAGAAATCCCAGAACTATATTCAGAAGCAGATTTTTATATAAGAAATTTTGAATAAGATGAAAAAAAGAAAAATTTTAGTTATGAAGTGGTTTTTATTAGTGAAAATATACATATTAAAAACGACAATTTCACAAACATTTTTTTAAAGAAGGATTATTAAAGTTGAAATTTTATATTTATAAGTTTCTGCTAACACACAGTATTAAGCTTAACACTCAAACGGCTTCTTAAATGTATGTGTATGAGACTGTGTGTGTTTTTAATATTTTAATATTTTGAATTTGTGTTAGCAGGAACGCATGGACATAAAATTTCAATTTTAATATTCCTTATTAAAAATGTGTATGTCCTTCAAACTTTTGAATTCATTCCTTATTCTTCATGCTAAAGTGTTTCAATGAAATAGAATCATGTTAAATATGAAATGGCTAAAATATTAAAAAAAATAACTTTATAAATACACAGTAAATGGTATCAAAAAATATTGCACTGTAGTTTGTAGTAAAAAGCTCAGAATAATAAGTAATAAAAACAAGTAATAAGTAATAATAATAAGTAATAAGTAATAAGTTCTTGTTTTTAATTTTCAAGATATTCTGTTATCAAAATTGCTTTAAATAAATGATTATTCAGTTATTTTTTTTTATGTAAATTTCTAAAAATTGGTGAAAAGTAAAAATTGCAGCAAACAATTTCGTCTTAGAACCTAAGTGTGAAGAACAGCTTTTTTTGCGTTATTCTAATTATATAAGTAAGTACAGAATAATACAAATCCGTAGGATGATCACCTCACAAAATACTTTTTTTGTCAAGGATATTTAAGTCAAAATTTTAAAGATTTTAAACAAACATTAAGTGATAAGCAAAAACAATTAATGTCCTGACTTAAGCAAATGTAGGGGACTGCAAACCTTTTATTTATTTTATATATTTCTTTTACCAATGAACCTAAAATTCTGAAAATTTAAACTTGTGAAGCATCTGGGATTTCTATTTTCTTGTTTTTAATTATTAGTAATAAAATAATAATATTTTTTTAGTTTTTAGAAATACTGGGGTCATTATGAAAACAAATATTACAATAATTTTTTACGTCCTTTTTTTTTTTTCTTTTGGAAGAAATAAATTGTTTCTATTACAACGTTAAAAGCAAGGTTTTTTTTTTTTGTTTTTTTCAATTATTATTTAAGATAGGATTTTGGATTTTGTGTACACTTGTTTTTCTTTGAAACAAAGAACACTAAATGCACAAAATTTGTGAAAAAATACACTTGGTATCTTATGCCAAAGTAATGAATCTAAAAGTGACAATATTTCATTATCCTGTAAGTTTGACAGATGAAAAGCAATTAAATGTACCGAAGAAACATGCGATTGATTTGTTTCACATTAGTTATTGAAAACTAATTGAGGACTTTCGATAAAAGTTTACATCAAGTCTGGCGAAAAGTTGTGCAGATCACAGTAAGTAGAAACGGAAAAAAACCCGGAATAGAAAATTACCAGGAGATAGTAAGAAAGGTAGGAAGGGACGAAGTAGGAATTAAGTAGCTCGGTTACCACAGCGGCGCATAAAGAATTTACATCGGAAGAGGCTAAATTAGGAAACTGATCTGATTATCAACAACCAAAAAAAAAACTCGTTTCTAGAATTTCGGGGAGTGGGGAGAGGGGCTAAAATCCCTTCAACTTGTTATCGAACCAAAAAAAAACGAAAAAAAAAAAAATAGGCCTAATCTATACATTTTGAGATTTCGGTCCCCTCAGCCTCCCGTCCTCCCTGCCATTATTCCCAAGGGCTACCGAACTTCGACCAGAACAGCCAGAGATTGAGATCGCGACTACAAAGAAATCAGCGGCATTCCTTTTGGAAATGGAACTTGCCAGAAATATATAAAAAAAATGTATAGTAGTTGTTAGCAGAGGCCTGTTTTTTTATGACAATTATTTGGTTCGGTTAAAAGCCTGTAACGGTTTGGTCCGATTAAATCCAACATAATCATACAATGAGAATCTCGCGAAGAGTTAGAATTTATATCCTCCTCTCCCACTCACAAACCCTTCCAGGAAAATGGGTAGCCGGCTTTGTGTATTTATTGATTTTTGTTTTATAGTAGTGAGACGGGCAGTGGAGTACGGAGATGCGGAAATAAAAGTACATATTCTGCAGTTTCCGTATAGTATTCAAAAAAAAGTAATTATCTTGTTTTTATTGAAGTTCATCACTATTATCAAGAAATGTTTCATTTTTAGCAATATTGTGGCTTCATTAGCAATAAGAAAAATATTATTAACCAACCTATGAAAGGTCAGTGATTTTTTTTTTTACCTCAAAGTTACCAAAGTGGTTCATTCCTTTTTGCCTCTTCTTTAATTTCTTTAAAAAAAATAGCTTCTTTTTTATTTCATTTTAATTTTTTGTTGGGTTTTAAACTAATTTTAACAATGATATTCTAATAGCTTTTGTTTATAAAAGTTTTCTGTTTCTTAAATGCTTTTAAACGTATTTTGTATTTGAATAATCAGAGATATAAAGCAAAGTGTAGAAGTGAATTAAAACTGAAAGCGTCAACAACGACCAGAAACGAATAACATGGAATGCTTTTCACAATACTTTAGCAAGGAAGCGAAGTTATTGATATTTTCTGTAAATTAAAATTTAAATTTCTCAACAAGAACAGTTCCTTTCATCAAGAGCTACTAAACTCCGAGAAAAGGAAGAAAGGGATGCGATTAATTATTTATTCGAAAAATTTCGTTAATTATTAGAAAAACTGAAATTGTTTCAGTGTCAAAGCAGAAAGATCTCTCTCTGTTGAAGAGAACATTTTTCGAGTTCAATTAAATATATTGAAACCATAAAGTTATTTCTGGAAGTTAACGAATGCTTATGAGAATTTGTTTTTATTTATTGTTCTTATTTTATTTAATGAGAAAAACAAATGAGACAGAGAGATTTTGAATCTATTTTCATAAAGTAAATATTAGGAATACTGATCAGCTATGAGGATATGGTAAAATTACAAGGTCAAAAATAGACATTAAAAGAAAAAGAAGATTTCAGACATTGTTTGTACTAAATTTTTTTTTGAATCATATTTTATTATCGGCACAAAATGTTATTTGATCCTTTATGATTCCTGTAGATGTTTTTCGTATTCTTCGTTGTCAGTCGTTTTGAATATTCTTAAATTCGTCTAATTTCGTTTTTATTTTTTGGGGGTTGGGGGGATGTTAGGGAAAATAAACAATGCAGCTATACCTATGTATAGATCTAAGTGTACATCTTATGTATGTAAGTTTGTATCTATCTATCTATATGTTTCAACTTATTTCCTCCTTCAATATGTTGTATAGGTTTATTGCATAGGTTTCATTAATTGAAGTTTTAATTTTATTGAAATGGTTTCCCTCGAAGCCTAGCGATGATTGCATACTTCCTGCTCTATTTAAGATTCTGCTTTATGTTTATTACAAATAAAGTATTGCTCCATTTTTAAGACAATACAATACAAAGTTGTAAAAAAGTTTCCTGTTGTTTTATAATAAAGAACTTTCAGGATTGAGAAAATTCAAGAGATTCTATAGGATTTGTCACATGTATTCTGATACCACGTAACCGTTCATTTTTTTCTAAAATTTTAAAAAATAGTTAGGATTATAATCAGAATCACTAAATATTGCTACGTTTCTTTTTCTTTTTCCTCCTCCTTTTTGTTTTTTTTACAGATTGAAAACGAAATTGAATTCTACTCTATCATGAACTTCTGATATGTAGGTTAGGCCTATCAATGTTTTTTATTACATTTGTATTTACCAACTGTCACATAGGTCTTTAGTGGGATACTTTAACTTAATTAATATAAAATATATGAGTACATACTAGACACGGCATCCGAAATCTAGTGATAAAACTTCTTTCCTTCATAAGTCCAAATTCTAAAAAAAAAAAAAAAAATGACAATTCATGCCATGACATCTGGTCTTTTAAAATGCAGGGACGGCTTAATCCATCCACTCTTTGACAGAGGAATTAGAAATAATTTATTGGGATTTTAGATTGGTGCTCCCTTTCAAGATAAAAGCAATGCAAGGATCGTTACTAGAGAATGCAATCAAGATGGTGCTTTGATAGCAGAGCACATTTCAACCTGTTATCCTTTCTAGGCCTTAATGACAGAAATTTGAAGGCAGTAAAGTTTTATCAGGAGGTGAAAGTAGTGCAGATAAAATGTTATTGGTGCCAATGTACTTAGAAATGCATCGTTCTATGGTGTTATTTAAATATCTCCATTTCGTCTTCAAAGAAAACCGCAATGAATGCATATTTTAGGAAGATTGCATTATATCGGTAATTCCAAAAAACTTCACGCTTCGTCAACATTAATGCCATTTTAATACCAATGTTTTGCTTTTATTATCGTATTAATGTGGTTTTGATCAAAGTTTCATCAGTGATGACAATGACCTCATTTCAGTAAGAATCTCTAGCTCTGCGGAATTTCTTAGAAACATTAATTTTTTTCATCATTAATTGTTAATTACACAGCAATGTTCAAGATGATCTTAAAGAATTCTTGCAACCTTTGTTTCAAGATAGCAGATCGAAAATGTAAACATGTGGTTATACACATTGCTAAAAAGTAGTTTTATTTTGTAAAAAAATAAAATGATAGAATTTAAAAATGCGAAATAAGTAACTTTTTTAATGTGTTATTTTGTTGTGAATTATTCTTCTGAAATAAAAAAAAAATGTTATAAATTTGGTATGTGCTTACAACAGAGCGAGTCAGAGCTTCTCTTGTTATTAATAACTTCTAACTTATACACTGTGAGATTGTGAAACCGGAAACATTTTAGCAACCAGCCAAGATTTCTACAAGTTGACTGATTAAACGAATAATAACAGAGTAAAAATTTGGGAAGGATGAAATAAGCTCCAAAACCTTCCCAAACTTTCAAGCTAAGCCTCAAAAATAGAACTGAGTTGCGATGCTGGTAACAAGATTGGTCAACTATTATCCTGCTTTTTCTGTTCATCTGCTGAATGACAAAAATAATTAATTTTCACGAATATCTTTTCTGTAAAACAAGGGACTGAATATATTCAATGTAATAAAGACTATACTTTTTTTAATGACTAAATAATGTTAAGGATATAGTCTAAATGAAAACAATTGGATTTGACAACTCAGCAAAAGTGTCAATGCAATTCAAAATATACCTGTAAAATTGAAGCAGTTTTAACAAGCGAGAACCACATTAACATGCTTGCGAAATTTGTTCAGACTTTTCAAAATATAATAAGCTCAGTTCGACGTATAATATATCGCAAAATGCTTTGAAGACAATTCTTCTGTTTTTTGGTCATTTGTAAGAAAGTTATATGAATAACTTTAATCATTTACGAAAAAAAAAAATCACCTGACTTGACCATCCCATTTAATAGAGCAATGACGGGTCATTATTCTTGCAATATTTCTCGATTTATTTTTATAATAACTAGAATATTGTAGAAGCCTTGTAACAATGGAGTTCAGTGCTATAATGCTGTTAGAAATTATATTGTATTTTTGTTTGAGTGAATTTCTTCTCATTAACTTTTCTTATTTGATATTTTTTACCATTTGATATTTTTTTTTTCAAAATTAGGATTCCAAAGAGATTTTTCTTTGACACGCATCTTCTGTTTCTCTTCTCAATGATCATGTCTATTCAAAAAGCTCTTTGAGATTTGTCTTCTTAACCTTATGCCAAACATATGCTTGAATAAAAATGGCCGACAAACAGCTTTGGAATCGTTTGAATAACAATGAACTGAAATGTTCCCATTACAGAAGCATACACATGGTGTGAAGTACACATCCAGACTATCAACTGTGAAATTCCCCCAGAAGACAAAGAATATGTTGTTTTATGAAGCTTTGCCAAGTGACAAATTGATAAGTTAAGTTGCAGATGAGTAGGTAGAATAACTTTTGCTCAAATCCCACTAGTTACGTAAGTTCAATATTTCATGAGCAATCTAGAACGCTGGAACTCGAGGTTCCAGAAAAATTCTATGCAATAATTGGTTTCTTTTAGTTTTTTTTTATTTGTTTCAGGAATAAATTATTTCAGCACTTACGTTTCCTGATTAAATTCGAAGTATTTTTTTCATTTCCTATCCAGACATATGCATATACTGTATTCTTCTTTTATGTTTCATCAAGTTCTTCTTTATTTTTGTGCTGTCAAACTGATCGACTATCATTCGATACATTTCTAGTAATCTTTTAATTAGCTCTTCTTTTGATCGATTTAGTAGTTTGTCATCGTGAGCTTCCTCTTGCTTTTACTTTTCTCGTACGGTACGAGTTGAGGAAGGACTCGAATGACAAATCAAGGAATTTTGATAGAATATACAGGTTGTCCACAAAGTGTATTTACAATTAAAAAAATATTAAAATTAGTAATTAAATGAAAACTTGTGAAATTTCTTACATAATGAAGGATAAATGTCAAGGATTTTTCTGCCATAGTGGCAATGGTGTCAGTGATCCTTTGTTTCAGTTCGGGTAATGTCCTCGTATCTTTGTTCTGTGCACGATATCTTTAACATAGAATAAAAACCTATGGGAGTGATATCTGGCGAACGATATGGCCAGGAATGGCACTATCCTTTCCAATTCATCAGTTTTGAAATGTTTGGTTTAGAAAATCACAAAAACTCAATCTTCAATTAGAATTGGACAAACTTGCTGGAATATAACGATATAGGTTGAAATTTGTAAATAGATTTTGTGGACACCTTATATATCCTTATTCAAAATATTGTAGATAAAAAGATTAATTTATTTTAACTTAAAAAGGATTTCTGGATATATGTTTCCATCAAAATAAAAATGCGTACACCATGAAATCAAGTTTCAGGTGTTTTCAAAGAACTAATCGCTATTCTGAATGTATTGTTTTGGTTTCAAGTTATTCCCTTAAATGTTTTCATCTGATTTTAATTAAGTTATTTTTTGGGAATGTCTAGTTTGTAGCAATTCATTCCTAATAATTTCCCTTCCATGTTGACATATTTACCCCTTTCATTTTTTATGTCACTTCTTGTATATACTGTCATCGCAGCCATTTCCGTCATTTTCTTCTTTGTTTAGCCTTATGAAATGAAAACCTGTCATAATTTTAAACTAATAGTTGGAGTATTTTATTTAAGAAAACTAGTCGGCTACCCGTCGCTTCGCTCCGGAAGCCTCGCTTATGTAACGGAAAACAACTTTTTATTTAGTAAAAAAAACACACACACAAATTAAATCAAGGAAACTAAAACTAAAATTTTTCTAAAGTTTTTTTTTTAATTTAATTTTTGATGTCTATATTCTCTCAATCTACGACTGCATTTAGAACCAGCGTTTATATCACATATCTATGATATATTTTTATTTTTTATAGAGATTAGAATGTAGGCCTCGTGGTCTAATGACTAAAACGTCTAACTTCTGAGCAGTATTCTACCTAATAGAAATAGTGCATCTTTCTTTCTTGATCCTCTCTTTTTTTATTCCTGTTGATATTTTTCAGTGGTTTTTGAGTTAGAAATAGTGATGGTTTTTGAGTTACAAATAGTGATTTTTCAGCATTCTACCTAATAGAAATACTGCTTCTTTATTTCTTGATTCTCTTTTTTATTCCAATTGATACTTTTCAGTGATTTCTGAGTTACAATATTATTTTTTCAATATTCTACCTATTTTTCAATATAGAAATACTGCTTC
>JAFIDM010009631.1:217857718-217910922 GCA_023159025.1 Thereuonema tuberculata | reverse complement strand
TGTCACTTTTCAGTGGCTTTTGAGTTCCAAATATTGATGGTTTCCGAATTACAAATAGTGATTTTTCAGTATTCTACCTAATAGAAGTGCTGCTTCTTCTTTTTTTTGACTCATTTTTATTCTAATTGTCACTTTTCAGTGGCGTTTGAGTTACAAATATTGATGGTTTTTCAGTTACAAATAGTGATTTTTTTCAGTATTCCGCCTCAAAAAAAGAGTGCTTCTTTCTTTCTTGACTCTGTTTTCTTTATTCCAACATCTGCCGCGTACACGCACATATTTTTCAATATCACATAGAATTTGGTTAAGTAAGAATACTTAAAATATTGCAACGTTATATACGCTTAAAATATTGCAACGCTCCCTCCAGTCAACCCTAATGATCTTGGGTATCATTTCTCATTGTCTTATATTTCTTTGGTTTTCTGTATAATAGAAATGCTTTCAAAACGTAATTCTCAATTTCTCAAGTTTACATGTGCATTGGATGAGTATGAAGCAAATGGAATTGTAAGTTTTTTAAAGAAAGTTACTTCCTATTAAGAAATAATTAATTTCTTCTGAATAGAAAAATATCTCTGAATATTGTTGCTGAAATTGGTTCTTCCCAAAAGCTATTTTATTCCTCCTTCGACAATCAATCCATTATTCGCTTGTACTTTCCTTTATGCGTTAAGATATAATACCTGTCTGTGGTTCTTGCTGAATTTGCTTCAAATTGTTAAAGCTACTGGTTTGTTGTCGAACGAAATGTTGATTGAACCTAACCGACTCAGCTTGCGGAAGAAGTGTAGTCAGTGGGGCGAGGTAAAGGTTTGACCACAGCGATTGATTTCAGTTTTGATGCAACTAGAGAAACGCATTCTTTCAACTTCTCATTCGATCATGCTCTTATACTTGTAATTATAACTGCTCTTCAGTGGAAAATGCTATTCGTCAGAGAAATATTTCAGTGACGATTAGCATATTAAAAGAGAATAGCAATTTGAAGAAGTGTAAAGAGATTATAATCGCTATCTGCGCATGGTCATTTTAAAGAAGAGAATTTTAGCCAATATACAGTATTTCTACAAAAGCAATGGTGCAGAGTACCTATTGTAGTACTTTTTGCAAAAAAAAAAAATCTTACTTCTTACATCCATTAAAAATATTATGAGCAATAATTATGTAAAATATGATTATGGGCAAAATTAGGTAAAATTTGACAGCATCAAAACGTCAAAGAAATTATAATAATTATAAGAAATTATTAGTAAAGCTCTAGATAGTAATAATATTGTAAATTCCTTGCTTCTCAAAATTAATTTCATTTTATCTATTTTAATATAACTTTTTTAAAAAAGTTACAGAAGTTGTAGAGTTATTTTTAACTGTTAACAGAAATTACATATTTATACAAATTACTAAACATTGGAATAAAGTAGTATAGAGTCATTGAAATAAAATTATAAATTTTATTTTTATTTTAGGTACGTTTTTTCTTGTCCTGTATGTGTAATGGCTGTTTCATTCGGATATACCCATTGAATAAAAATGATTTAAAATAGTTTGCCACTGTATATATTGTCAATGTTTACATCTAGGCCACTCTTCAATCAATGAAGGCTGTGGATTTGACTTAATTGTACCCAATGCTAAATCTGTTCTTCGTTGATCGAATTCTATCATTGCTTCTTTGACCTTTTTTCTTGGTCTAAAAATCGTAAAATGGAATAGCAGAAGATTGCGAGTTTCATTTTAGTTGAAATGTAAAATTTTGAAATAGCTTTCGCAATTTATTATGTTACCCTTAACTGAAGAATGAATGGATTTCTTAGAATACATTATTTGCGAACTAGAAATTCTTTTTGAAATCCTTAAGATTTTTGATTTGCAGTTGATGTCATTTTCTCCTATAAAAAAGATATGATTTTTTTTTTCATTTTGATTAAAAAGCATAGAAAAACAAACCTCATGGTCTTCCTCTATTTTTTTATTATTCATCATCTTCATTCCATCACCGTCTTTCCATTCTTGACATTGCAATCATCGTATCTTCTCTTTCTTAGCTGTTGTTCGCCATGGATGGACGCCACCGTCTCTCACTCGTCCAACCTCCTACTTCGATCGCCCATTGAGTGCCAAAATATCGGAGGGATCTTTCATCCATTTACTACCACGACTATCGATGAGGTCCATTATAGGAACTCACTCGACCGGACACAACTGGTAAGTCGATCAGTTTTCTGAACTTTAGAGATTGGAAATTCCAATATCTAACCAAATATAACTCAGTGGACTTGAATTGATCTATGAAATATATTTGCTTCACCAAGTTTTGAGTATGATAACACAGAATTTAACTTAGCTTAACTTTAAGGTAATCTGAAGTATATTTCTTAAATTTTAAGTAAGTATTTAAAAAAAAAATTATTTTTACAAATAATCAACAATTAGCTTTTTACGAATAGTTAAAGAAAGTTTAAATATAAAGAATTTTAAAAATATGTAAACATTTTATACCGTATATTTCCATCTGTTTTTAACTTGAATGTCCACTAAATGTGTACACAAAATGTTTACACTAAATGTACACAACGTAAGAAATAATGTTGTGCAAATGTAATATCGAGTATAAATAAGTTTTATCCTCGAAGAAATTACGAGTATATAGTTTAGTTTTTGTTTCATCTAAGAAATGAAAATGCCAATGTGTAAGCAACTGACAAATGTTAGATATCAGTTATGAAAAAAGTGGATATGAGCATGTAAGAAAATAGTCATTTCTGAAGAAGTTGAAATTACCAAAATTATTAAAGATGATACAGAAAACGGAAATTTACAGTGATTTGCAAGGAATGGGAAACCAATGAAATTCTCTGCATTGGAATAATGTAAGGCTTAAGTTATCAGAATATTCCTACGCAATCGAAATTATTATCCAACAAGTTAACTACTAACATAGGATTATAAATTTAGAGGACCAACAGTTAAGCGAAGCAAATATATTTACCCAGCGATATATATATAGTGTAAAATCTAGTATATAGTTTAAATATAGTATTTAGATAGATATATTTTTCTTTCTTTTTAATGTCTTATTATTCTCAAATCATTTATTTTATAAGTGAATATTTGTTTTTTCAAAATATGATTGGCTTTTAATGTAGAAAGGATTTTCTTTGGGAAATGATTCAAATAACGCTTTGGAGTGGATTATTTTTTATTCTCCGTAGCTTCTTTGTAAATTAATAATTACGATCGAACATAGCTCTCGAGTGTTTTGTCTAATTTTTCTATCAGCTAGTGATAAACATACACGAATTGTAATCATGTAACCAATTTTAATCGATATCTTAATTCGATACGATTTATAATTTAATGAAAATTGTTTACATTCTTTTCTATTAAATAACAAATACGAATTGGATAACATGGAAGAATTAGTAAAATAAAATATTTGGAAATAATTGTAATTTTAAATCTGTAAGACTAGTTTTAGACGTAAACCAGCTTTCTTAATTTTTTTTATAAATATTGAAATTTCTAAAAGCTCTATGAAGACAGATTTTGAAAGTGAAAAAGTCTGTGTTTTTAGATGTTACTTAAACAAAGAACTACGTTAATCAGATAAACGATTACTTTTTTTTAGAAAAACAATAACCTAGGTTGTATTCACACTGAAATGAAAGCCAATTACATTTAAAAATATAATAGTTATCACTAATTTGCAGTTGGCTCCAGTAGAAAACGATTACCCCTACTATCTGAGAATGATAAAAGGACAACCAAAACTGCTGAAAGAAAGCCGTTTCAGATTATTTTCTTAGAGTAAATTGATTTATTTTAGCCACAGCCATTATCAATGTAGGAAGAAAATCGGGTTTTCAAAAATTGAAGAAAATAAAAAAAAAAAAAAAAAAAACAATATGAAAGCTATTGAAGTAATTCATGTAACCAGCGATTTACTTTAAGAATGACTTTTTTATTTCCTTACTGCAGTAAAAGTATCACTCCCTTTACTACGTATGAAATTGCTTTAGCAGAGACTGGAAATATGTTTAAAAGTGATTGTCCTCAATGATGTGCACTATAGAGATAAGGATTTAAATTATATCCAATTGTAGTTACAAATCATCTGGACTTAGAATTCAAAATTTGAGAAATATTTTTACATTCGAAGGCCAGAATGAAAGATATAGTCCAGTCATTAGGTACTTTTTGGGTGCAAAAGGTTGAGGAGTTTTGAAACTTGCCAGAAGTGTAGACTTGGGTGCCCTAAGTATGACGCTAAGTTTGCGACCTCGAGCGACCGCCGCTCGCGCCGCCATCTTGAAAAAATGGCGTCTAAAATCAGTTTTTGGCATATAACTCCTTTCCTACAGATTTTAGAGAAAACGTTTCTTATTAAAAGTTGGAGAGGATAAATTTGCTATAAATTTGCTTATATATTTTTTTTTTGTTAGACTAATAGTTTCCGAGTAATAGGGCCAAACAGTAGAACGATTTTTTTGAAATTGCAGAAAAGCGGCATTTTCAAGCTACGTTTTACCAATTATCCGCCAATTAGCGTACCTAAAGTAGCTTTATCTAATAAATAAATGTTTATATAGAGATTGGGAAGAGACTGGGACGGAACCTTTCGTCCCGTTTAGGACTCATCAGCCAGCCAACCCGATGACAGCTCCGGGGGCGAATTCTGTCTCTTAGCGTTGTGCCTTCGTTTGTTGCCCATTTCTTGAAATTTGCAGGCACATGAAATCTCGTTTTCATTTTGAACACACGGATTCGTTTATTTGTAATTGCCTTTATTAAATTCCTGTTGTGCCTAGCGTATGCGTATGCTTGACCAGAACGATGTGACAAAGATTGCAGAATGGCTGTTGCAACATCATCCGTGACCGGAATTCGACAGTTTGTTCTCCATCATTGGTGATGAAACATTAAATTGCCACAAGGTACAAGAAATAGGTGCTGCAGCTATTGCGAAGACTGTGGGCAATAATTGTGATTCAATAAAATTCCAGCGTAAAGATGCAGTGCTTTCCTTGGGAGCAGCAAAAAGCAGTGTCAAAGTCGATAATCTTTCTATTTGTTGTTCGCCTGTTGTGGTTTCAAAGGATCTGTATTGCCAAAAAGAGCGATGAAGAAGTGAAAGGTTATTTCACATTTGAACTCGCCCCATTCCCCATATCAGTATTTAATGCGGATGGTATGCGAAAGGGAACGAAATTGTCAATGTTCAAGGCATTTTCTTCAGTGGACCAGCCTGTACATCCGGATAACAACAGCTTGCATATACTGGACGGTGGCTTTTTGTTGCATCGAGTGGTATAGCATCGCAATGATTCGTACGTATCAATGTGCATGAACCACGTGCAATATGTGCAAAGGCACTATAGTCCTATAGTCTATAATGCAGTCAAATCTTTATCGAACGCAGCTAGCCGGAATACGAAAAGTGCAGAAAGATATCGACACTCCAGAACACATGTCTCCATCGATGTAATTTTCTTAATGAAAATCATTAATGCTGGGCGAACACGTAGCAACAAGCGGCAATATTGCTGGACAATATTGCTCATTTTTATTGCTAATTGATATTGTCAGTTTATATCAAGCGCGAACACAGAGTTTTTCCTAAACGATTATTGCCCTGAATATTGATGGTTACGGCGCTTCGTGTTTCACTAGGGAGCCCTAGTCATTACACACTCAGTAAGAACGCCTTATAAACACACCACACGAGCAGAGCATAGGTGCACTGGGGACAATATTCCCAGCAATTGTACGACATCGGTTTTATTATACAATTTATTTGCGAATAAAATGGGAGCTATCCAGTGTAAGCGTACTTGCGGTTAAGCCTAACTTGTTACGAACGTACAGAATCGATCTAGTATTAAACTCCATACCGCGGTAGAAATCAATTAAGATTCTTTCATTATCAATTGACAAAATGTTGTTGTTGTTTGAATTATCTTTTTTGGGCCGACCTATTTTGCTGATTTTAAGCCTTCTTTCTCAAAAAAAAATGGTCGGAGTGAGTGAGTTAGTTTCGGATATAGTCCCGCCTTCCTTCTACGTCACCATTGTCACGTGATTTCATCCGTTCATGTGATTCGCTCGCGAACCAGCAATATTTCTCGACAACCAATATTGTTGGGTTTTTTCCAGCAACAACAATATTCTTGAAATGGACAATATTGTTCATTTTTATTGCTGGAAACGGTTGTCAGCAACAAAAATGAGCAATATTGTCCAGCAATATTGCCGCTTGTTGCTACGTGTTCGCCCACCATGAGAGATGATTCCACAAGTTTCGAAAGAACAATTCTTGGCGAGCAATACTAACAAAAGATATTTAATTTCCATGTTAATTACGAAGTTTAAAGATCAAAATTACACAGTGAAGCAGGCAGTAGCAGAAGCGGATGTGCTCATCATTCAGACAGCCATCGACAGGACGTCGTCTTTTATGCGTGTTTTCGTTGTCGAAGAAGATATAGATTTTATTGGTTCTTTTAACTGCAAAGGCGAGAGATCATGACAATAATTTTTTGCTGAAACCGGTGAGGGGAAAAGTTGCGGAAGCGCTTTATTCGACGCGGAGCCTGAGATATAAGGAAGCTGTTGCGAAGAATATTTTGTTTTTACATGCAAGCAGTGGTTGTGACACCATCTCTGCTCTCTTTAACCAAAGAAAATTCAAGTTCCTCAGTCTCCTGGATAAAAACGACTCGTTGCTTGACAATATAGCAACTTCCAGGACCCCGAAGCAGATGTGGACGCTCTCGCTGCAGCTGGTGAAGCGTTCTTATTGGCACTGTACGGCGGATCATCTACAACGTACACATTAGGTTCCCTTCGCTAATAACATTTTGTGAAGTCTGTGTCCAAGAACACATTTAATCTCGCGTCGCTGCAACCCACAAGAGATGCTGCAAGGCAGCATTGTCTGTGAATATACCACCAAGTCGCGATGTGGTGTGGCAGTGAAAGAGATAATGAGCAATATGGCTGGCACAAAACGAGGCACGGACTCGATGCTGTTCGCGCTACGTCAGAAACAGCCCCCGACACCATTTTAAACCGATATCCTCTAAATGTAAAAAAGGCTGTGCAGGAGCGTGTGGACTTAAAGTGCTCGGTGCTGTGTCTATATTGTAATAGGACAGCATGTGAAAACATGCTGTGAAATTGGGAATGTGAAAACATTCCCAATTTAGTAGCAGATTCCGATTCCGAAGACCCATACGAAGTTGATGACATCCTTATTTCGTTGGAGCGGGTGTTGGAGACGACGGGGTACAAACAAAATTCTAAAGACAGTGAACATAGTGAACCAGTGACATCGCGTAGAGCAAAACGACAGAAAACTTGCATGTGAGTTTGGAGCGTGGAGTAGGTCTACCGCGGATACCCCATTAATAAAACACGCCGCTCAATTTCGTTCCCTTTCGCATACCATCCGCATTAAATACTGATATGGGGAATGGGGCGACTTCAAATGGGAAATAACCTTTCAATTCTTCATCGCTCTTTTTGGCAATACAGATTCTTTGAAACAACAACAGGCGAACAACAAATAGAAAGATTATCGACTTTGAAACTGCTTTTTTGCTGCTCCCAAGAAAAGCATTGCATCTTTACGGATTATGTTGCAACAGCCATTCTGCAATCTTTGTCACATCGTTCTGGTCACGTTGCATACGCTAGACACAACAGGAATTTAATAAAGGCAATTACAAATAAACGAATCCGTGTGTTCAAACTGAAAACGAGATTTCATGTGCCTACAAATTTCAAAGAAAGTTCATAAAAGTTCATAAAATAGGAATTATGGCGGCCGGGAATTGGACAAAAGCTCCAATCTGCTCTTTCTTCCGTTCGGCTGAGAAAAGAAAAAGCAATGGAACGTGGTCTTTGTTTTCTATACTTATTTTCGCATTATTTTCACATGATTATTGAAAATCACCATTACCTGAAATGTAGTTAAACCGAAAATGAGTCATCACAAACACAACCACTAATGCAAAATGTTAGGACTACTGTCTCCCAATCAGTAGTTCAGAATCAGAAATATACGTTAATTTTTATGTGACATCGTAAACCAAAGATAGGATGAAAAAAATAACACTTTCAAATTCATCATGGATTATCCGCAAGAGCCATTAAACAAAGGCAGACAGAGCCTTTATTCTCAAAAAAAAAAAAAAAAAGATTACAATGTTCGAATTGTAAAACATACAATATTTCTTTTTTCATCTTTGTTAGTTATTGCAAAATATCATAAGAAATTTTATCATTATGTTTAAACATTTTTTGCTATAATTTGCCTGTATGGCTGAATCGATTTCCGTAAAATTTGTACAATATTTAGTAAAAAAAGATTTAGATTCCCTTATTTAGATTCCATAAATATAGGCACGCCGTGCTGGCGTGGCCGTGCGGTCTCGGCGGCGGCCAGCCGTGGCGACCAATGCGCCAGTACCTGGGTTCGAATCCCGGCAGTGGCATGGCTGTTTCACTTTCCTTTCATGTGTTTGTCTGCTTCTTCTCTGTCCCTTGTCTCTTCTCTTCCCATCACCCCAGTCACCTGGTCAGTCGGGGTGATTATGACCAGTGTTCCCGCCGTTCTTAGGGGGAACGCCTTGCGTCCCGCCGTGGACTGACATACAAGGCCAAAATAAAAATAAATAAAATAAATATAGGCACATATTAGTTACTAGCTGAATTACCGGTTCTTTGTGCATTATAAAAAAAAAATGCCCTGAAGTGGATGAATAAAAATTGAAATTGTGAGATCACTTCAAAACTTTCCCACGCTTCCCACCCTTTTCTCGCCGTCTCCACAACCCTATCACATCAAACCTACCCCAGTTGGTAAAAAATAACGTAATCAATACAAATTAATGTTATATTCTTGCTGTGCCGCCTGAAGACGCCGTAAAAGTATCTTTCAACAATGTTTGCCTGTTTCTTCACTTTTCTCCGTTTCCATTCCTTAGGGCTCGATATCGAAAATTCGATCAAATAGCATCTTTTCGATTTTGACAAAGAACACTCATGTAAAGTTTCGTTTCCATCTCAAGCGGTTTTAATACGCTAACTCTTCAAGAAAGATCCCTCCCCCCGTTTACAGCTATTAGGATCCGAATATCCAAAATTTCTCTAATACGTATCGTTTCGATTTTGACAAAGAACAGGAGATGATGCGGAAGAGAATTATGCACGAAAATATTTTATTTCTAGTTTTTGCCACCAGGTTACTATGTGGCGCTATTCTGAACAACAATAGTTTAGTTCCAATTGTTGCACAAAAATATTTTTTTAGTTCCAATTATCGTCAACAAGTGCATGTGTGACGCTATATCATGGATTTCACCCCCTTTTTAACCCGTTAGGTGTGATTAATCGAAATCCCGATAGCTTACTTTTTCCAACTACAATTCAGGAAGCTTTCTGCCAAATTTAAGGTTCTTGGCTATAAGAGAAGTAGGAGAATTAGTGATGAGCATTTTTATGGATATAGATAGGTATTCATCTTAATAAAACATATCAAAGAAAACAATCTTACTTTTATTTCATAAGAAAGGGTAAATGAACAAAATGAAGAAAGATCCTTTAAATTTCTTTCTTTCTTGTGACGTATGTATCCCTATGTTAAATTTTGCACGTCAAAACTTTTTATAGAAAAGCATTAGCAACGAAACAATCATTACAATACAGTACACAGTATCACAGTAGATAAAAAAGTGCTAGAATAAAATTATTGTTCATAACAAAAACAATAATTGGATCTTAACAGAACTATATTGACATGGCGCTACTTACCAGTCCTCTTACATGTTTACCAGTAAGGAGCGCCATCTCTATTGTTTGGCGAGAAGCTGTCTAACGAACGCTTACAGAGAGGCCTTTTATTCTCGCAATGATTTGTTGAAAAGTTTCTGAAGTTTCGAATTCTAAATCAAGAGGATGTTATACTTGTAGGGAACTGAAGTGCATTCTAATCTCAAAGCAACGATTTAAGGTAATTGAAATATTCAATTTGAATTCAAGAAACATTATTATTTTTCAAATACAGATAAGCCATTAAATGTGGCTTAGATTTAGTTTTGTTCTTAATATTCTTTGCTTGCTTTGTTAATTTAAAAAAAAAATATTTGTTTAGTTTTGTTTAGGATTGGTTTTAAAATTATTTAATACTTTACAAAAATATGAAATTTATATCTATAATTGCTATGTAACATTAATTAAAACACGAGAATTTTTGAATAGTCTCTTGTCTTAACTATTTGCTTCTATCAGTAGATTTACCATTAAAGAATCAATGTAAAATTGCTTATGAAACATTTCAATGGAAAAACTGAAGAGAGAATTCCAGTAGTGATGACATTGCAAACTATGGTTACTTTAAAATTCATTAATAATGTAATTGTTACCAACAGGCAAAAAATAGTTTGTCTATCTTGTAAGAGTACTAATTTAAAAGATAAACAAAAAGAACACCAGCTTAATTATTTTATTCATTGAAAATATAGTTAAGACAGTGATCGGCGAGTAAATACCAATCATTTGTTTTTAATCATGATTTGAATCGAAGTAGGCCTAAATAATATATAGCGATGGAGCTTTGTATTCACAAGCAAAATTCTGAAGTAACTTATTCACATTTTTGGAATTCGTAATCCACAACAATCAGCAATGAAGATATTGATACACCAAAATATTGGTAGAAAATTTATAAACTTACGCAATGGAATATCGAAAACATTAAGAAAAAGTAAAAGTAATTTACTAAGAAGTGAAGCAACTAACAAATAAAGTTACATCATTTTTTAACATTTGCTTATTTATTATATTGTCCATTCTGTTTGTCATGTCGATAACTTTTTTGAATAAAACAAAATTTAGATGGACAATAGTTAGACTGACTTTGTGATTGAACCTTTATTTCCTGTGTTATCCTCTCGTTCCAGCTTCAGGATATTATCATGACAGTTAAACATTACCAGATATGGTCTTATGAAATTTAATAATATGATTTGAATTTAGTTTACGTATCTCTATAATTGGAAAATGTTTAACTTTAATTAAAATTTACTAGGTCATGAGATAACTTTTGGAATTTACTAAGAGGTAAATTTTGGAATTTATTAAGAGGTAAATTTTGGAAATATTAGCATGAATTAAACAAAAAAAGTTCCTGTATTGAAGTAACTGTGCAATATAGCAGCTTAAAACTATGTGGACTACTTTGATATTAGGGTGATTCCACCAAAAAAGGGAAATTTGGCTGTGACAAAAAATTTTATAATTTTTTTTTTCCTTTAAAGCAAACCTAGCAACTATTTAGTTATATATTTCTTCTATCTAGTACACCTGTTGGCCGAGCTTAATCTATTTCTTATTTTAAATAAAAAAATATTTTATTTTCACAAAGTTGCCATTTTTGTCATACCTGTTACCGAGACCAAATGTTGGGTAATTTTAATGAAAACGCAAGAAGAGCAAGAGACAAATTGTTTTATTTGACGTGTTACAAGGTTACATCAGGTTTCAATAACAAAATAGACGAGTAAAAAAGAGTTTAGAATAATTTATTTTACAAAATACTTCCATTATTTAGGTCGTATTTAAATGTTAGAAACAAAAGTTTCCATAAAACAGGCTAGTCAATATTGAAAGGTATATAAAAAAAAAATCTACATATCAAGTAGTTATTATAGTTAGCAACAATGCTGCCTGTTTATTGTTGCATTCAATAAACAATTAAAATAATGAAGTGAACACGCTGTAACAGCAATGACTCTGGTGTAACAGCAATGACCGGAACAGTAATGACTAGATTAAAAGTATATGAAATACTGTTCTTTAACCTAGGTTCGCAATGATAAGGTCCCACAACTTGGGATCCACCTCAACATGTCTACTACTGTCAGCATTTCTGCTAGTAATTTTCTTTGGCTCAGGAATTAAATCAATAACTTTATTGTACCCATACCACAGTATGTCATGTCTGGAAGGCCAAAAGAATCTGTTGTTACCAACTTTATGCATGACTTTAATCTCTACATCCGATTCATCAAATGACTGTATAATGCCTGTGTATGGTTCATCATCATAAACTGCAACGCACCACTTTCCAACTGAATCCAAATCATCCGTTTCTACAGGTATGATATCGATTACATCGTCATCAATACGGTCAGTAATCTCATTCGTAGCGAAAGTGAACTTCTTTGTTGCAATGCAATCACAGCAGTAATTTTCCTCGTAACAGCAAAAACAACTTACATCTCTATAATTTATTTCAAGTTCTGTGTGTGCTATAATTTTGTGAATAGGCATCGTGCCTGGAACAGTAGGTAGGCCAGTTGGTAGAGCTCTTGTTGCAAATTCAACAACAGCTTCTGATGAGATAGTTCTACTGTTGTTCCGGATGCTTTTAGGTTTTCAAAGAACACTAACGGATTTGAAATAGACATTCCATGTGCCACAAGGAATCTGCTGTACGCTTCAAAGCTCCCCCGACTCCATCTTGGGCACCTTTACAGTGGGCAGCTTCATAGAAGTTCCACGTGGCGAGTGTGAAACCCTTCTGGAATTCTTTTGTGGAAAACAAGAAAAAATTGCCTTTTAGGTGGTATTGCGTTGTTGGACCGTCACTAAAAAAATGCACTGTGCTAATCATGGGGTATTTGTTTTTTGCGTATGAAAGCACTGGATCCAAGTAAGCCCAAATGGCAGGAGGGTCGTGCTGTATAGAATCCGAAACTATACAAAATGTCAACGGCTTTTCTTGACAAACGTACAGAACACCTGTGTGCAACGTAACCTGTTTATGGGAACCTCCGAAATGAACACTCTGGATTTCAGAATCGTACTTGCATAAGTAATTTTCAGCAAAGTCAGTGTGAATAATACATTCATTTGGTCTCAAACTCTGTCTTACTTTACGATGCTCAGAAAACTTTATATTATATTAAATACATTAAATACGTATATTAAATACATATTTTCTGAGCTTGGTAAGATTATTTTGAAATTGCTCTAATAAATTCTCTTTTGTACCATAGTACTTTCCTTTTAATGTAATGTTGAATGATATGGTTTCTTTTTTCCCCTCTGGGGTAGTTTTATCTTTACTTTCACGTTTGGTCACCAGTCTCCACCAAAACACCTCATCACTGCCATCTGTAAGATTGGTTATTAATTTGTTGTCTTTACATTCATCACAATCCTCATAGCTACATCCTTTGCATGGTTCTTCACAACAGTTCAAATCGAGAGCTAGCTTTTCTACGTCTACTGAATCTATAACTTTTAACTGGTGTAACATATCAGCCTGAAAAAAATATATTCTCATGTTTCTCTATCAGAAGTTCTGGGATGCAAAACCCAAAAAAGGCGTAAGAGAGCAAAAGGTAGAGTGAGAAAGGTTAAAGTTGGAATTTTCAGCCAAAAACTTTGTGTGCAAGTTCTTTAGGCTATCTGTTAAAAATCGCTTTTGCTCCTTCTTTGATTCTCTTGTTATTTTCCCTTTTTTCCCAGCTGTTACTCGGCTAACATCATCTCTTACATAAAAGTTTAAAATGTTTTTCATTTCACTAGTCAGTTTGTATACGCTTTTTTTTCCTTTCATAATCAATAGAAGTGGATTTAGATTTTTTTCCAACTTCTTTTAGAAAATCCAATTTTTTTTCTGTGCAAGTCCTTGCATTTTATACTTTTTAATGATTTTTCCTGTAAGAATCTTCGCTATTACTTGCTTATCCGTCTCTTTTGGACTGTTGTGTATTTTTCTCTTAAGTGGTCCATTATAGTATTATGGAAGACAAGTTCTCTGCGAACTTCTTCTGTGACAGTACAACCAGTCAACATGACATTGGTTTTAGGATTTGGTGTATTTTTTAACTCTTGAAAGCGGTTTTTTATCAGTGCACACTGCTTTCTGTAGCGTTCGGTTAGTCGTTTTTGATTACTCAGCTTTTCTTGTAGTTTGGCAATCTCTCGGTAACAGGCAGCTCGATTTCTTTTCTTGACCTTCTTTCCAAACAGTTTTTGTCTGAAATTACACAAATGAACACGCAACATTAATTAAATACAGACATAAACTTGAACGCCAAATCATGTGCAAATTTTACAATCTATAACTTATCTAGAAGGTGTCACGGTCGAACACGTCGGTTTTGTTGAAGTTGAAGCCTTTGTTTTACGTTTTTCTCTACATCTTTGCTGAGCCAGTTTCCATATTTTGCGCTGGGATCATTGTGCACGTTTAGATAATTCAGAAATAGGTATGATTTTGTGACTAGCCTTTTTTGGTTTGTATCTATCCTTTTCCTTTAAGAGGTATTGAGACTTTCTTTTAGGATCAGCATCACGGCGTTGCCGATACAACTTCTGCTTCTCAGCTTCTGTTAATGCCAATAGTTTTCCTAAAATACAGAGTTAATACTAGTTACGTTTACCTATTTTAAACTTTTAAGGATTAGCTTAATTAAAACATTTAAATTAAATTAAGTTAAAATTATTCTCATTACAGTTTCAGGACTTGTCATTGCTGTTACCATTCTACAAGTAACAGCAATAACAGTAACACAAACACAAGAGAAACACAAGAGAAATTATATACGTTTAGATTTGGTTGATGTTGAAATTGCCATTAAATCCTTGAAAAAAAAGAAAGCATGTGGAGAGGATGGAATATCAGCAGAACTAATAAAATATGGCGGCCAAAAGCTCTTTAAATTATTACAACAATTATTTGAAAGATGTTTAAATGGGGAACCAGCACCAAATGACTAGAAAATTGGACTACTATCGGTTATACACAAGAAAGGAAACAGAAATGACTGTAAGAAGTACAGAGGGATTACAGTAACAAGCATCTTCAGTCGTATATATGAAAAAATATTAAAACATTTCTTAGAACAAGAATATAATTTGATAGAAACAGAGGAGCAAGCAGGTTTTAAGGCAGGACGATCGACTATTGATCATATATTTAGTACACGGCAACTTATTGAAAAAAGAACTGCTTTTGAACAACCTATACATTTGTTGTTTGTAGACTTAGAAAAAGCATATGACAGTGTGCCATGGATCAAACTATGGGAAACCTTAGCACAATACAAAATAAATAGTACAATTACCTAAGCAATAAAAAACTTATATGATAAATCATATACAAAAATTAAAATGTACAATAAGATTTCACCTGGATTCTATGTCACTAAAGGACTACGGCAAGGATGTTCTATATCTCCTACTTTATTTAAAATATATCCCCAAAATGCCCTAATCACTTGGAAAAAGAAATGCTCACAAATGGGATTGTTATTAACAGATGAAACCATTTATACACTATTTTTTGCTGATGATCAATTGGTGATTGCAGAAGATTATGAAGACATAGAGTACATGGCAAGGAAATTGATAGAGGAATATGAGAAATGGGGTCTAAATATTAATCTGAAGAAAACAAACTATATGGCAATAGGTGCATCTTCAAAAGATCTCATTTTGGAAAATGGGAAAGGAATTATAAATCATTGCAATGAATACACTTATTTAGGAGTCAAAATAAATAAAAATGGAAATCATGAAGATGATATAAACGACAGAATTAACAAAGGAAGATCAGCAATATCAAAATTAAACAGTATTTTATGAGATACAGATATTACAGTAAAAGCAAAAACACACATATATAATACAATTGTTAAAAGCACAATAACATATAGTTCAGAGACATGGCACTTAAAATCAGAAACGAAGACAAAATTACGGTCAACAGAAATGGATTTCTGGGGGAGATCGGCTAGAATTTCAAGGAGGGACAAAATTAGAAATACAGTCATAAAAGAAAAAAATTAAAGTGCAAGGATCCCTTGTAGAGTCTGTAAAAAATACACAATTAAGATGGTTTGGTCATATGAAGAGGATGAAAGAAGAAAGATTGCCGAAGAAGATACATGAATGGATTCCAATAGGAAAAAGAAAGAGGAAGACCAAAAAATGACATGGATGCAAGGAATAAATGAAGTAATGAAAGAAAGAAGATTAGAGGATGGGGCTTGAGAAGATAGAGAGGAATGGAGAAGGATGATACAGGCATAAAATGGGTACAGGAAGATGTCAAAGATATTGTAAAACCTGGAAATAATAATAAAAAATGTACATATTTTTTAAGATTTTATGTTAATATTTTAATTAAATGAATAATTGATATTTTTTATAACATAAAAATATTTTACTCTGATTCTCAGATGCTGTCAATGACTATGTACAGATTGAGTGTAATATTGTTTTTATCAGGCTGCATTTTCTGTGAAGGTAAGGAATTCATTCTATTTATTGAAGATAATATCATTGAACTGTTATTCATCTGTAAATCATGTTGCGATTTTCCCAAAGATTCTATTATATGCAGTGAAAGCAATGAAAATGTTGAGTTTCCCGTTGGATTTAGCAATTATGTATGACGCGTTCAGAAGCACAGCTTCAAACTTAATAACGAAAAATGTTTAAATGTCATCACTTAAACGGGAAAAATACAAAATTGAAGTTTAAGTTTATTTGTAAATTTGGAGACTATATTATTATAGCCTTAAAATTCTTCCCAGAATTGTCAAATTAAAAGAAAAGGATGGTGATGGACTCATTCTTAGAAATTTCAATGCCGAATGTTGTGGACAAGTTCGAATCTATTGGTTCCTGTTAACTCACATCCTTGCAAATGAACTGAGGAAGATAAATAAAAAATTGATAATGAAAAAACTTAAACCATTTTAATTAAAATTTGAACATGATAGAACCTTAACCAAAATTTAAAAAAAAATTTAGAAGTTCGAAATCTAAATCTGTCATTTTTTTTAATGAAAATCCCAAAAGAAACTGCTTTGATATCATTATGCTGGATGAACTTGAATACATCTTGAACACAACTTCATAATGGGATATGTTACTTTTACACTTAATGTAAAACAGTCAAGTTGCTTTTTTTCGGCTTAAATAAACACTTTGCTTTCTCTCTCTGAAGTAAGTTTTCATTCTGAAGGTTTCCAATAATGAATCTCCATTCCTTTCCATCTTGAGACAACCATTTTACATTAAAGTAGGTCCTCGAGTTGGTCCATAACTATACGTCATCTTTCAATGTATTTCTTCTTGTGCGTGTAGTAGTTTTTCCCCTCACTCTTTCCTTCTAGGATATTGATACTCATTTCTCCAGAGGATCCTTTCAAAATATGTCCAGCTATCCTCATCATCTTCTTCATGACAACTTTAACCAACATTCTCACACTTCCACTCCTTTGTAAAACTTATATTTATTATCTTTTCTTTGAATGATATCTTTAACCTTTATTATGGGGATGAGAGAACATTTAACGTGTGTGGATAAATATTAGTAGAATATAAAAAGCCTACACATGTAATCTCAAAAAATATAACTATCATTAGCACTATTGACTTCTTACGTTACAAAGGTAGTTTTTCAGGTGAAGCAGGAAAAGAATAACACTCAATAACTGTGAAACATTAGAAGAGAGCACCAATAGTGGACTTATATAATTTCGTCGTAAAGATGTAAAGGAACATCACATTATGTAAACAGGTAATTGGTATCAGCGTGTAGGACATCGAGTTATAAAATGTGCATGAAGGAGGTTAGAGTGTCAAATTATTAAATAAGCAGTTGATTGGAATAGAACATAATTAATCAGCTAAAAATAAACAAGTGGATGGGTAAGATAAATTTTAAACACTTAGCAAATGTAAAAAATTTCAATTAAAAATTAAAAAAAAAACCAACAAGATTATAAAAATTGGGAGTGTTAAAATTCAAAAACCCAGGAACTGGTAGTGAATGAAACAAATATATATAAAAAAACCTAAATTATACAGAAATAAAGTATGTGGTTGAAACGCCAGGTTAAAACTATAAAAGAATTAATAAATTTAAAAAAATTACATCGTTGAGTGTGACAAATTGAAAATCGAGGGGTGGTAAAAAAAAATAGAAAATTAAAATATATGAGTAAATGGTAACTTCACATCGATTGTATCTGATTTTAAGCTGATCAATAATAATTTCATGCTTATTTTCCAATCAATATCTGCTTATTGTTTCTGTCTCATCCTTATCTAAGATTGCAGGCTACTTATAAACCTCTTGCAGTGACTTACAAGTGATTTTCCATAGGCCACCATGTTAACTTTGACCCCTCATAGCTCCTATAATTTTGCTGTCTGCTGCTACAATTTTGCTGGTTGACTTAGTTATGGAAGATCTTTCGAATGCACATGGTCTGAACAGGCAACTATGGTGACGCTATCGTGACCTTTAGCCTACTTGTAAGAAAGGGAGATGATTGTTTTGTTCTTTTTCTACGTCGAATTGAATGTCTGGATGGATCATTTGGAATACATCTTATATTCCTTCATACTGTATATGGATGGATCGGCAAAAAATAAAGAGATCGTCTACATACCGACAGTAAAACAGGAAATTGACTTCTCCTTCCTCTAGTAAGGCTATTGTGGAGTCTTCGATGTATATCATTGTGATTTCTGCTAGTGGAGCAGATGTAGCCAATCCCATGAAGAGGTCTTTAGTCTGAATGAAGAATTCTTCGTTGAATTCAAAAATTTATAATTTCATGATATATTTCACCAGTTCGATGATATTAGCTTTCTTTTTAGAGTCTTCTGTAATATTAAGATGATGGAGAGCAAAGTAGTATGTGAATGTTTTTTCTATGATTTTACTAGAAATAGACGTAAAAAGAGCCTTAAAATCTAGTGACCAAGAATCTATGGAGGTTTGGTTGATTCCTTTCAATTTTCTTTTATTTACATTTAACATTTTATTTACATTTATTTTATTTTTACATTTTTAAGTTTGCTAATAAACTCAATGTTGTGTTTTACTGCATATGTAGAGGCTATTTTTAAGGATTGGAGGGTTCTGAAAATTGATTTGTCAATAATGGAAATAATAGAGTCTACAAAATCAATCATTGGTCTAGATTTGCTTGCGTCTCTTTCTGTTTTTCCTTTAGGGAGTTTCGGCTGCAATTTGAGCCGATGGATTCTTTTCGTTCGGTTTTTATAATTTTCATTGTTTCTACAGGAATTAGTTGCTTTTTGTAGATTACCTTTCATATCACACTGATGTATTCTGTGATTTGTTTTAAACTCGTGGCCTAAGTTATTTATCTCTTCAGTTTCTTCAGTGACGAAATGGGTCTCACAACATTAATTTTTACTGCTTAATAGGGTTTTACCGGGCCTTTTAACCATACGTTTTAATTTTCTATAGTCTTAAGGTTGTTTGTCTTTATTTTACTACCCCTCGGTTTTAATTAGTCACAATCAACAATTTATTTTTTTTGAGTTATTAATATTTTTGTAGGGTTAATCTGGCGTTTCAACTAAGTATTTTATTTCTATATAATTTTCTGTTTTTTTTTTTTATATATATACAGGGTGTCCCATAAGTCTGAACCCATATGGTGTAATGCAGCGGAGCACCGTCCTGTTGAAACCAGGTTGGGAAATCCCCTTCTGGTTTTAAGATTGATGGTAATGCTGCCTTCTGAAGATTGTCAAGTATGTAAAATTCAAAGATATGGGCTCTGTGGTAGACAAACCTTGCAGCGGCCACCGAGGACAGACAACTTCTAATGTCCTGGCAGCGTTCTCTAAAAGCCCTAAGAAGTCCCTCCGCAGATTATCCGCAGAGACGATGGTCCCTAAAAGTCCATCTACCGTATTCTGGCATCCGTACAACATGCAGTTGTTACAAATATTAAGTGAGGATGATCCCGATCGGAGAGTCTAATTCTGCGATTGGGCTCTGCAACAATGTGAGATTAATCCCAATTTCCAGCTTACTATTCTGTTTAGTGCCCAGGCCAATTTTTACGTAAATGTGGAGGTGAATAAGCAAAACAACGTTACTAGTCACCATAAAATCCTACTGGATATAGCTTCAAGGCACAAGGTGACGATCGCCTCTTGTTATGGTGTGGGATATGGAATGATCGAATTATCCGCCCCTTCATTTTTTTTCAACAGATTGTGACGGGACAGACATAAACTTACTTGACAATGCTCCAGGAGGAAGAATTACATCAATCTTAAACCCAGATAGGCCAGTCAAATTGTACAATAAAAACGCAAAACGCGATGTAAAGCTGCATTTTTGGTATGTTTTTTCACCCGTTAGGGAAGTGTGAAACTATGTTTTGCAAGCAAAAAAAAGTTGTGCTAGCTGTGTAATACGTGAAAAACTGCAAAATTTTCGGACTTTTTGAAGTTTCTGCAGTTTAATTCACAAACTATGCGTATTTTGAAATTAGTTGTCATTATCATTTTGAAAGTATATTAAATTTGTGACAATTTAAGCCCACCCACAGCTCCGTATGTCTTAATAAGTTTTGAGATATGGCACTTCAAAAATTGGCGTGTTTTCGCATGTTTTCCAAAAATTCAGTTTCCCTTTTGTTTTCAGCCAAATATCGGCACAACCGCTCATCCTACAATAACAATTATAAGAAACTGTATTTTAGCACATTTAATTACCTTTCATTTAAGCGCAAAACGGGGTCAGTAGACCATATAGTTCTCCTGTAATCGCTAAAAAATCAAACATTGCGAAAATAGATTTTTAAGATAAGGGCCTAACCTAAACACTGCTAACATGAAATTGTGGGCATAGGTGAAAGAAAAAGCCAGGTAAAAAGTTATGTCTATTGACATTTGTTACGTTACATAAATAATTAAAATGTTGTAAAAAATTAAAGTTTACATTTTTTGGAGGGTCCCGGTTGATGATCTTGATGAGATCACTGAGGAGCTTAGTTTCAAAATCTTCTATCTCCAACAATTGCAAATTCCGAGCCAATGGAGTTTTTTGCTAAGTTCAAATCAAAACCCGCCGCTTGCATACAGCTTAACTTCAAAAACCGCTGTAACAATGTATTGTGATACGATTTTCGATACGAGTTCTGTTTCAAAGTCCGCCATGTCCAATGCAAATGCATTATCAAACCCCCACCATATCAAAACTTAATTTTGGAGATGGCGGGTTTTGAAACTAAGCTCCTCAACTGTTGTTGAGACAACATCTCCTCCAAAGGTAAAGATTTGTCGATGTATTCTTCGAAAAATAATGTCTATCAGCAATGGCAGTGTTGGGGGCTCTGAAGTCAATTGCCACATGGCACAAGAATTGGAAATTGATGGGATCGAAAAGATCACGGGAAACTCGTTTGGGAAAGTTGGCTTCAAACGAAAAGACAAGGTACGACAAGTTACCGTTACAGTGCAAAACAAGCAGGTTGAAATAGATCCTCTCACCATTTCCAAAGGCTCTATATCACAAAACAGACAGATAAGGACCTGAAAGAGTACTTCAAATACGAGTTGGCTCCCTACCCAATGGCTTTGTTTTGTGAAGAGGGGATGCGTAAAGGCACAAAATCAAGCTTTTACTAAGCTTTTACTCTACTCCCCGAAAACATCCCTAAAGGAACTCCTACATTCGTTGCTGTGGATGGAGGCTACTTGTTCCATAAGGTCATCTGGCACAAGAATAGATCACATAGGGAAATTGTAGCTGCTTACGTCAGCTACACATTAAGACACTTTGGGAGGAATAAGGCAGTTGTATTTGACGGCTATCCAGAAGATGGGGTAACAAGAAACACAAAAACTGTAGAAAGGTTACGTCGGTATGCAGCTTCATCATGCAGCGTCATAAGGTTCGAAGATTCAACATTGATCACGGTGTCCCAGGAGAAATTTCTGTCAACCGATATCAAGCAGTGGTGCATGATCGACTTCCTCTGTTCAGGATTGGAAAACGAGGGGATCCAAACAGAAGCAACAGAGGACGCAGACTGCACTATAGTGAGAACAGCGCTAGACAAGAGCAGATCCTATGAAAAAGTAATAATAGTTGGAGAGGATGTGCACCTCTTGTTACTCCTAAATGGATTGGGATCTAGTGTGGACAATATGTTCTTCCACAAAAGTGACAGGAGTGAATCGGTCTCTATGCAGTTTTCCTCTACATCTTTCAATCCCGGAGAGCTACTATTTCCTCCTGGATTTGTATTATTTGTGCACGCCTTTACCGGATGCGACACTACTTCTCCCCTTGTCTGGCACGGAAAGATGAAGATGTTGGGCGCCCTCCAAAAGCATCCACGGCTGGTTGATGTGGCTACCATTTTCCTACAGCTGGATGCCACTCATGACGAAATAGCCGCTGCTGGAAATAAACTTCTTGCGGCTCTGTATGGAGAAGGAGTCACCAGCACTCTTCCCGTTACGAAATCTTCGTGCGATCAGCTGCCAACGCCAAGGTCCACCTGGCTCGTCTGCCCCCAACTGAAGATGCTGTAGCTCAACATGCATATCGAACATACCATCAGGTTCAGGAATGGTTGGGGGTAGAAAAAGAATAACCAACTGGGGCTGGACCAGTAACCAGCAGGGGTTGTTACCCGTGATTTCCACAAAGGACCCAGCTCCTCCAACCCTCCTAAAATTCATATCATGCAAGTGCCGCAAAGGGTGCAATGGACGAGGTTGCACGTGCAGGGCTAAAGTGCTCTGTTCTCTATCATTTCTGTCGGGACAACTCATGCAAAAATGTCCCCACAATTGAAATAGAGGACTCCGACAACGAAGAATACATCGACAAATCTTTCCCTTTGGAGGAGATGTTGTCTCAACCACAGTGGTCTCATCAAAATAATCAACCGGGACCCTCCAAAAATGTAAACTTTAATTTTTCATAACATTTTAATTATTTTCTGTAACATAATAAATGTCAATAGACATAACAACTTTTTACCTGGCATTTTCTTTCGCCTAATACCCACAATTTCATGTTAGCAGTGTTTAGGTTAGGCCCATATCTTAAAAATCTATTTCTGCAATTTTTGATTTTTTAGCGATTGCAAGAGAACTATATGGTCTACTGACCCCGTTTTGCGCTTAAATAAAAGGTAATTAAATGTGCTAAAATGTAGTTTCTTATAATTTTTATTGTAGGATGAGCGGTTGTGCCGATATTTGGCTGAAAACAAAAGGGAAACTGAATTTTTGGAAAACATGCGAAAACATGCCAATTTTTGAAGTGCCATATCTCAAAACTTATTAGACATACGGAGCTATGGGTGGGCTTAAATTGTCACAAATTTAATATACTTTCAAAATACGCATAGTTTGTGAATTAAACTGCAGAAACTTCAAAAAGTCCGAAAATTTTGCAGTTTTTCATGTATTACGCAGCAAGCACAACTTTTGTTTGCTTGCAAAACATAGTTTCACACTTCCCTAACGGGTCCAAATAATATACCAAAAATGCAGCTTTACATCGCGTTTTGCGTTTTAACGGTTTTTTTTTGTACGATTTGACTGGCCTAAGAAGGGATTTCCCAACCTGGTTTCAACAGGATGGTGCTCCGCCGCATTACACCCTATGGGTCCAGAATTATGGGATACCTTGTATTTTTTTTTTTTTTTCATTCGCTATCAATCACAGAGTTTTTGAATTTAAACACTCCCAATTTTTATAATCTTGATTTTTTTTTAATTTTGTAATTCAATTTGTTTTTTAAATTTGCTAAGTGTTTAAAATTTCTCTTACCCACCCACTTCTTTATTTTTATCTGACTAATGATGTTCTATTTCCAATCAACTGCTTATATAATTTTTTTCCTCTCTAACCCCCTTCATCCACCTTTTATAACTCGTGTCCAATACGTTGATGCCCACTATCTGTTTACATAATGTGATGTTCCTTTACATTTCATCTTTACGATGAAATTACATAGATCCACTATTAGTGCTCTCTTCTGATGTTTCACAGTTATTGAGGGTTATTCTTTCCCTGCTTCATCCGAAGAAACACGTTGGTAACCTAAGAAGCGGTAGGGCTAATGATAGTTATATATTTTTGATTGTGTGTGTAGGCTTCTTCTATTCTACTTTAACCTTATTCATTCTGTTCTCGTCCTTAATAAAACTTCTGTTTAGTATCTTTTCTTTCCATGATTTCTTGAGGGCTCTTTTCTAGCATTAATTTGAAATGTGATTTAAAGTTTATACATGTTTGTTTCCTTTCACACAATTTTAAAACAAAGGCTAAAATTTTTCTGGAGCAGCACCCCTCACTAATTTTAGCTACGTCCACAATGCATCCATCAAAGTTAACTGAAGTTTGGTGCACTCGGCCATTAGTCTGCTACCTATACAGTATCGTCAGCGTATCTTGTATTGTTAAAAAAAATTACAATTAATTTTTATTCCCACATTTATTTTTTCCTATTTCCTTCATTTAGGTGAATAGGATTGGAGATATAATGCAGCCTTATCTAACACCTTTTGTTCAATTGCTTATCACTTAAACATTTGAATTTTTTGATTCAATTATAAAGCAATAATTTTATTTATATTTTTATTTTCAGTTTTTTGTTTCTTTTAATATTTCTATTAATTTGTCATGCTCTCGTTTGTTTTATACTAAATCGAATCTGATCTAGCGTCACATCAGTTGACAAAACGTATTTAATGTTAAATTTGTAATTCCTCCTAATGTTAATAGAAAAGTAGATTTAAATTTCACATTTGATCATGATATCAGTTTTTGTTCTAATTCGTTTTGTTTTGCCATTATAATCAGAATATTATTTTCAAAGACTTGAATAATAATAGGTTTTTTAATGTCTGAATAAATACACACAAAGTCAAAACCATTAGTATAAAATCGTTTTCTCGTTACAGCTTCCTTAAAAGAAAAAGATTTTATCCATTTTAGGAAAAGTAAGTCATTTCTATTTATTTTTAAGAATATAATGCTATTTGTATTTTAAATGATCTATATTTTAAATGATTTGTATTTATAAATGATCTATAAATGAAGCAATACTTTTTTTTGATTATTACAAATTCCAAAGAAGGAAAGATCAATTCGAGAGGGCATAGTATCAGTCATTCTAAGGAAAAAAGATTGGGTCCTATTCCGAAGCTTTCCGATGTACAGTATTTTGAATTTGGCCGACAATATTGTCCTTCCTTTCCTCTGTAATACGCCACTGTCTGTCACACGACTTGTAACATATATGATGTTGATGGTGCAGTTTTTCTAATTTTATTGTAAGTCGTAACTTGCCATTGAATAATAAATATTAGAAACAGTACCTAATATAATTTCATATCAATAATTTTGCAACTGTACATTCCTACAGCTCTATCACGAAAACAATTCAGAATACGAAACATGTTTATATGAATTTTTTAATCTTAGAACGACAAACACTAGATTAAATTTAAAATATCCGACTATAGGTCTTTGTGGATCTTAGGGTAAAGGGAGTCAATGCTCCCAGTGTTGCGTTCCTCGCCTGCGGTTAAATCCCGGGGAAGAAACTTCTATTCCCGTCCTTTAGGGCTGGGAGGACCCTAGAACCCGCTGGAGGAAAATTCAACAAGGAATTATCGCCGACGTCTGCGGGAATTGAATCTTTCTCCTTGAAAAGTCAAGTGCCTTTTCTTGACACTTAATTTTAACTTGCCATTTGTATTCTTTTAATATTTCTATTAATTTTTCATGCTCTAGTTTGTTTTATACTAAATCGAACCTGATCTAGCGTCACATCAGTTGACGAAACGTAATTAATGTTAAATTTGGAATTCCTTTGACAGAAAAGTAGATTTCGATTTCACATTTGATCATGATATTTATTTTTGTTCTAATTCGTTTTGTTTTGCCATTATAATCTCAATGTTATTTTCAAAGACTTTGAATAATATTAGGTTTTTTAATGTATGAATAAACACACACAAAGTAAAAACTATCTTAGTATAAAATCGTTTTCTCCTTTCAGCTTCCTTACAAGAAAAAGAGTTTATCCATTTTAGGAAAAGTAAGTCATTTCTTTTTATTTTTAAGAACATAATGCTACTTGTATTTTATTCAGTGGTAGATTTTAGTGGTAGACCGCGCCATGACTTCCCAGGATATTGATTGTTTTTTTTTTTTTTTTCCTTCTTCTTCTTCTGAGATACCCTACATAATGAACAATTATTTCTGATTGTTAAAATGATTAATAAGTTCTTGATGAAAATTTTCTAGTTTTTGATGCAGCTGTTGTAAATATACAGTAGCATGATTTTAAGACATAATTAGAAGTTGAATAGTCAGCGAATGGAAAAATCTTTTCAGAAAATGAAGGTCTAATTGGAAAGAGCTCATAATATTTAAAGAAAATTGTTGAGGCTGAAATAATTTTTCAAACTTGAGATTTTACAAATAAAGCAGTTATTTTTTTGGAATTGAATGGCCCCTTGCATAATCAAGAATTACATAATTAATGTAGTTTGTTCAAATCGATTTCCTATTCCACGAAATTTATTTATTTGGCCTTATCGGTTTTAAAATGCGAATTATTCACTAGATTAAGGGAAGAGTTTAAATTAAAATTGTAATAATATATAAAATTAACTGTTTAAATTCAACTACATAAATACATTAAATGAAATGCTTAAATTTTTGGTTGATAAGTGATGACTTTTCTGATATTTCGTTCTCACAACAAATGATACGAAAATTTCAGAAATTACTGTTCTTAACACATACAAAAAAAAAAAAAAAATCAAGATATTAAAAATTCTCTGCTTATTTCAACGGTTTTCAACACTGCTGCACTGGGAAACAAAAACAGTAGAACTTTTACATAAATTAGGCAAAACTACATGTAAAAGGGAAAATGCAGGAATCATGAGAGATGTGAATTAATAGTAGTGACTACCGATTAAAATAAATAAGGAATTAAAATTGATTGGTAATACTGCAATTAAAAGACAAAGTAAATAAACAGATTTTGAAATAAGGGATGGAAACCTTGAAATTGCTGGTTCATCTGATTTGGCTGTGGTTTTGGGGGCTTTTAAAGAAGAATTTTGGTTTTTGATGAGTTATAAAAGCAGCAAATGATTCAAATAATTAATTCTCTCTATGATCATTTCCTTTATTTTGTACTAAAGGATTTAGCATATTTATGCAAACAATGATTTCAAATTGATTGAACTACTGGATTTCTCAATCCTGAATTAGTTTACTGGAAAATGCCGGACGAGATTTCAATTAGATGCAGAAACCAAAATCAATAAATTTTGAAATCTGTAATTCTGAAAATATGCGCTTCTGTAACACTGTAATATCCACTTAACTTAAAATTAAATTTGAAAGATTTGAAATTTAATTAGAATATTTTCAGTTTTCATTTTCTTAGCTGCCAATGATATGCACAACTTTTAGTTAATCTTTGAATATTTTTGAAATCCTTTGATTTATCTTTTTATAATTGAAAAACAAAACAAAACAATTAAGCACGATGGTAAGAAAAGAGTCAGAATAAAACTGTCACAAGTTTAACCCTTATAAAACTGAATTATAACAACCACTTAATCTCCTTAGTATTAGTGATTAAGATTACCCTTGATTCCTTACAAGATTACTTTAATCTTAAACAATAAGGTTAATCTTACTTGATTACAGGAATAGATGCTTCCTTAATACAGTAGAAGTCCAATTATCCGGATTAATTGGGGATTGGCATGATCCGGATAAGCAAAAATCCGGATGATTGGGTCATAAGTGAAAATCACTCTAGCAACGTGTTATTGTGAAACTGCATGTATTAAAAGAACCAAAGTTACAGATATTTAAACACAAGTATTTTAAAAAAAATTTCCAGAAAATCGATCCGGATATTTGGCGTTTGAATAATTGGAGTTCTACTTTACTTTTAAAATTTGTGATATATTTGTACTTGTATTCTATATTAAGTATTATTTATTATTGAAGCTAAGTTTTGCTGGCACAAAAAGTAGACCATAACATGGACTGAAATATTACGAAATGAAAACACTATGATATTATTTTCTAAAATACTTTTGTAGTAATTTCTTTCAAATATTAACAATATTTGCATAGCATTATGAAAAATTCGAAAATTATTCTCTTCGCCGAAGAAATTCAAAACATACTTCCACAGCGTAAACTATGGGCAATATCCACAAAAGACTGAATGAAATCGAGATTCAGCATGTGCTTAAATAATTCAACAAATAACCAATTACAAAATAAATTTGCTAAATCTAATCAACTTGAAGACCAAAAAGACATAATTGAATTACCAACACGATGGTAAGAAAAGAATCACAATAAAACTGTCACAAGTTTAACCCTTTTAAAACTGAATTATAACAACCACTTAATCTCTTAGTATTAGAGATTTAGATTACCCTTGATTCCTTATATGCTAAATCTTGATAAATGCTTTGGCGAAAAAATTACGAAATTTTTATTAATACATGTTATATTGGAATGATTCAATGTAATGCAATAGACTAAATGCACATAAATCGAAAACTACATTCTATAATTGATTGAAGAAAATCACTAAACTAAGTTGATAAATTTTGACAAAAGGCATTATTAACCAATTCATTTGAAACAGAAGGCAAATTACAGAGGGGAAAACTAATAAAATAAAAATACGAACAACGAAAATAAAGGTATATAGGTATGCTTATACAACAAAGTCTTAATTCAAAGAACAACTCTATCACGATGTATTCTATCAAGATATAAAATTTCAAGGAGTTCCACGACTCACAATACAATGTACCAAAACTCAAAATTTGTTTGGGGATTCAAATAAATTTTCTTCAAACTCTTTTACCACAATACAAAGAAATAGAAGAACTATAATATTAATAATCCGAATAATATCGCCATCTGCTGGTGGTAATTAAAGCAAAACAACAATTAATCTTTCAATAAAGTAACCACAGGCTGAAAATAGCAGGGTTAATAAGAGGATTCCTGAAAAGTAAGATTGATATCACATTTTGTTTTTAAAAAACATTGATGTAAGGACCTTCACAATATATTCTCATTCAGAATAGTCGGCCATTTCCGAGATCTTCCAGAGCTGCTAAATCTTTAAAAAAGTTGTTATCGATGGGTATTTCCTTTACATGTGATTCGACTTGTTTCCAATATTTACAGTAATACACAACACATGATGATAAGCACATCAGTGAAATACTGCTGCTACTTATTTTTAAAAGTTTGCAGTCCGTTTCATGTAAAGAAGGAAGTGACGTCAGAGAACCGCGTAACACATTATTGAATAGCGAAGAGTATAGTTCGGGCGTTCTTGTTATGTCATCCTGAATTTTGAAGATTATTGTTCATTTGAAAACATGAAATATTTTAAGAGTCTGAAAATGTAACTTCAAATTATTAGATTTGTTTATTTTAAAATCACAAAGTAAAGGAACATTCAATTGGTTAATGTATTTGTGGCACTTATTTCATCATGGCAGCTCCAGTGCGTGGCACTAGTCTCCCTATAAATATTTCAAAAGTAATTGTAAAGGCCAATCGATAAATAGCAGTGCGAAACAAATAATTTTAAATGTTTTAAATGAATTGGAGGAGCACGTGACTGTTAATGAACTCATTCAGAAAACAACACTTTCGACAGGAATATCGGTGGTCTTTTTATCCCATTAAGAAACAATTTCAAAAGAAAGGAATTTTACACACACATGCAAGAAGAGGCCTCGGAAAGCAAATACACCATGATCGGATAAAATTTATGATTCATTTCTATGCACTGCAATCAGAGAAAAGATGTATGAAATGTTTTTTTCAAAATGAAATATCATCATCATTCATCATTCAGCCTTTATCAGTCCACTGCTGGACGAAGGCCTCCCCCATACATCTCCATCTTTTACGGTCACCAGCTTCACTTCTCCATCTCTTCCCCGCAAACTTCTCCATCTCATCCTTCCATCTGCCCTTTGGTCTTCCTCTTTTCCTTTGACCTGTGGAGGGTTTCCAAAACGTGGTTAGGCTCGTCCAGTTTTCCCTACTGGCCAGGTGTTCTGCCCACCTCCACTTAGACTTCTTTAGACATATAAGTGCGTCCTGTATTTTGGTTTGTTGTCTGATCCATGTGTTTTTCTTCCTGTCTCTCAATGTTATATTTAACATGTTTCTTTCCATTCGTCTCTGAGAAACCTTAATCTTATTTTCTTGGTTTTTAGTTGTTGTCCATGTTTCCCCGGCATATGTCAACACAGCTAGGATACACTGGTTGTAGGCTTGTCTTTTTAGGCTGATAGGTATGTCTGCTTTAAAAATACACCCCATTTTCTTGAAAGCCACCCATGAAAGTTGAATTCTTCTTTTGATTTCCTTTTCTATCCCTCCATTAATCTGCAATATTTGTCCTAGGTAATTAAATGTTTCTACAATTTCGATATCTTCATTTTCCAACTGAATATTCCTTGGTTCCACAAATTTGTTGAACATTAACTTGGTTTTTTCTTTATTAATTTTTAATCCTATGATTTTGCTTTATTGGTTTATATCTATTAACATTTTCTGAAGCTGCTGGGGATCTCTTGATATAATTACTATGTCATCTGCATATCTTAGATGGGAAATCCTCTTTTGATTTATTTTAATACCTTCCCTTTTCCAGTTTAATCTATTGAAAATCAGATCAAGTGCAGCAGTAAACAACTTTGGGGATAGGGAGTCGAGTTGATGAAATATCAACCAGAAGAAATGTACTGAAAGCAATCACTAACGATCCATAGTTGCAAAGTATTTCCCGCAGTACCCCGATAATACAGAAGGTTCAAATTGTTTGATTTTAGGTATCAGTATCTGCTAAAATTCACGAAAATGTGACAGTGAAGATGTAATCACTTGACTCCACTAATATTTGTTAGTGTTTATTTGAAGAGACATTTCGAAAGTGGCAGCAGAAATTTGGAGGAGTTTTTTAACACATACCATCAAATTGGAAGACGAATTTTAGAATCTGAATTGCTTGATAGACCGTGAAGAACAGTCAATAGTCATTAATCTAAATTTTGATTCTTCTGATTGTAGGAGCAATAGGAACCCATAAATTGAATGTGAACTTTTCACGGCGATCACTGATTAATAAAGATAAAACAAATCAAAAACAAAAACAAAAATTACCAAACCCATGGAAATAATAATAATAATAAAAAAACAAGCAAAAAAAATAAATAGAAAACCAAACAAAACAAAAATAAATAAAATGATAAAAAACAAAGAAATTGATAATATGGGGAATCGATTCAACCTCCTGCATTTCACGAGCTCAGTACTTAATCCATTAGACCACCCACGAAGTCTGTATCTCTCCCCGTTACGTCAATTCATTCTTTACATAAAACAGATTGTAGTTAAAGGCGAGATTTCGGCAATTATTCGCAGTGATCCTTTTAACTAAATGAGATTGACTTTTAACTAAATTTTATTTTTTCAGAACATCGACTCCATCAACTTCTAGTTAAATATTAAATGATAACAGATATTTAGCAAGATTTTTTACACCTTGAATGCCATTCATTGTTGTGTGCGAGATAAAAACTGTTTTCGTCATTTATTAACTGCGGACAAAGCCAATCTGCAGAGACACGGACTATGATAACTTCTACATATACGGTATGCTAAATATTTTCAAAATAGTTGACAAAATTGCGGAGGTCTCAGATTCTCCATTTTAAAGTAAGCATTAAATTGCAATTTTGTCGGCAATTATTCCTAAAGCGTTTCACTCCCCTATTGTTCCAGAATATACTCTAAGATGATTGAAAAGCGAACGATTGTCCCAGTGATTCTGAGCGATTGTGTATACAGTAAAATGTGTCTATTTCTCGATAGATGGCAGCACTAGTTTTGTATAATGTCTTTTTTCCGAGCACAGAGTGCGCTCGATGATTTTGGGAGCAAACTCGTCTTGGAGTTTGTAAAAATATTCTGTAATTTGGTTTACTTAATATATATTTTTTTAAATAAGCAGTTTCATTTTAAGTATGTTTATTTTGTAGATTTTAATATGTTGGCATGTGTGTTTCCCAGTGGAACTTTTTTTTCCTGGAAATTATTGTCTCAATGGTTATGAAAAATTTGAGGCCTAATCTGTGTATACCTCCATATCTTTTTAGACGCATTAGTTTCATGAATTCTTGGAAGAGGAGGCAATCTGACGATGAAACACAAGAACTTCAACAAGAATCAGGTTCAGATGATGATTGTGATAATGACAAAAGATTTTGAGCTCAGTTCAGAAAGTTAGGATTCCTCATCTGATCAAGAAGAGCAGATATTTTAAAATCCAGACACTTCAAAGGCTAATAAAAAACAACCAAACGTTGCAAAAAAGACGAAGTTATTTGGTTATATGGCCCAAAATCAGCAAATAATTCTAACCACTGCTCACCATAACCTCGCAGTGACCCATTGGGATATTGGCTAATAAAATCAACAGGTTTTCAGATGAGCTTGAAGTTTTTTCAGTAAATTTTTCCACGCAGTTTTTGATTTTTAATGTACGAATGAACGTTTACAAAAACTGAGGAATGGAAAAAAAAACTATAATTATTGCAGATTGAAATTACTGAGAAATTATGCTATGCCCTACAAAATGTACCAAACGTTTCTGATTATTGGTCCAATAATACTCCCCTAGAAAATGAGGCTTTCAAAACTTCTATTAATCGCAAAAGGTGTCAGTAACTGATGTCTTGAAGGTTCTTCAACCACCCTGAAAAATTGTGTTTAATAGAAATTTGGAAGTAAAAAAAGAAATTCATGGCTGCTATCCACACCATCTTCGATATCATTGATAAAACTGAATCGAATTAAAACATGGATTGTTTTTAGTGAGATAGAAGTTTTCGCATAGCTATTTAAGAACGAGTAATTGCTACAAAAATTATAGGAACTAGTTGCGACCCGTGAAATACTCACGGAAGTAAAACAAATTCCACATTTTTTAAAAGCACAAGATTGAAAAAGATGTTCTAAGCTAATTTTTTCAGAAGTCATGATTTCCACAACAGCCCATATGTAATTTGAATATCGGCTTATTTGTTAAAATAATATTATAATATTATTAAAATAAAAAATTGATTTACCACTTTCATAGTAGCCAGCGCTGCGATTTCTCATTATGAAACATAATGGCAACATGCTACCCTAAAAGAATAGGTTCGTCGAAATTGAGGCAGTATTAACGGAAGTAAAACAAATGCCACATTTTTGAAATACCCTGAAATTTTTCAAAAACAAGATATTTTTCAAGATATTCTAAACTAATTTTTTAAAAGCCATGACTTCCGCAACAGCCCACATATAATGTGAATGACTAAGCCAAATTTTGTTAAAATAAAAGAAAATAAAAAATTGATTTACCAGTTTCAACAATAACAATAACGAATGCCCAACAGCCAACACCAATAATCCTGTCTGGGCAACAATGAGGGCACGTGCATCGTCATTGTCCCTCATTGTCATGAGTATTGAGAGAGCGGCGACACAGCCGAAATTATGTAAAAACCGAGGTTTTACAAACTCTGATAAATTTTGACGCATGAACTTCATGGATTTCAGTGTAAACTTGATTTATGTGGGAAAGAAAATCTCAATACGCTGATAGTAATTATGTAATCGCGATTCGTCGTGGTGAAAAAGTAGAGACGCCATCTTTAAACATGGGCGTGACGTCATGCCTGACGTGTTCCAACGCTGCACTGTGATTGGTTATTTCAAATTACAAATTTACAAAACTACAAATTTACAAATCTACAAATTTACAAAGATCGTATAACTTTTGCCTATTAATAGGATGATTTCATCATCCAGGAGTGAACGATTGATGGTTGATATAGACGATGTGAACAGGCAATTGAAACAATTGAACAATTGTTTGACACTGTCCATTGTGGAATATACAGAGGCATAACAGTATGGCAAAGATGCGGCTTGACAGTAGGGCTTGATTATTTATAATTCGTAAACATTTATTATCAATATAATTTGAATGTAGTTCTTACTGCAGCTACAGCTTACTACAGCTGTATAGTTTACTATAGCTAAGCATAAAAATTATAGAGGAGTCTTATCATTTATCACGAATCCGATGATTATATTACATTGCTAGACAAAACACTGAAAACAAAGAAAGTTCATCGATGTTGCTCTGCCTTTTAAAAATAATCTCTGTGAAGTCCTCACTGAAAAAAAAAATAAAGTGTGCTGCTGTAACTGAGAAATTAAAACTTAAGAGTCATTGATCCAACAATCACAATAACAATCATCACATCAGCTACAGGAATTATACGGAATAATTTGGTTCAACGCCTCCAGTAATATGGTATTTTACATCAGTTGCTTTATTTCAAAGAGCTGTTTATGAGAAAATTGTTGTCGCAAAAAGTGAATGTATGCATCGTGTTTTAATTAAACAAAAGTCTTAAGAAAAGTTGGAAATATTAATAATAGTAATAATAATAATTGTGTAAAAAGCAGGGTTGGTAATGTTTTAAACACTAACAATAAAAACAAGGTGTTTTAAAACAGTTTAAGCTAATAAAAAAAATAATAAAAAACGAAATGAGACATGACATTCTTAAGTCGCCAATTACAAAATTTCAAAGTTTACACTCTTTTAAGCAGATGTTTGTTACTTGATTTCGGCTTATCGGTATTCCTTTGACAATGAAACAGCTTTGTCTCGTCGTCGTCACCCTTGAATGTAGGAATCCAAATGTTCCCATGAATTCTTCTGATGGCCGACTTTCTGTTACCTAATATCTTTTTCTCAACCATTTGTATTTCCGATCGTTGTGATTATGTATCTGATGGAGGGGAGCCATATATATATATATACATATCGGGTGATCAAGAAATAACAGGAGGTGTTTGGAGCCCTGTAGCATATTATGTACTGGACGAAATAGAACAAAATTTGGCCACCGTACATATTAAAGTATGCGGTTTCGATTTGTCAAGAAAAAAAAATTAGTACCAAACAACGACGATAGGGGAAATTCTGGCGCTGCGGTCAAAAAATACAGCATGAAATTTGCATGTACGGGTACTTTGTGACACGATTACCTATTACTATGTTCTGTTACCTATACCGTCAATAGTAAACGCTATGAGAGTATTTTGTGCAACCACGTCATTTCAATACTTCAACAGCGTGCATGTGTGGGTAGCATCATTTTTATGCAAGATGGCGCTCCTCCGCACATTGCAAAGCCAGTGAAGCAGCTGTTCAAGAGGCATTTCGGAAATGATATAATTATCAGCTGTCATTTTCCAACAGCCTGGGCATCAAGATTACCTGATCTTAATCCCTGTGACTTCTGGCTGTGGGGTTATCTGAAAAATGTTGTGTTTAGTGGTCCGATTGCAAACTTAGCTGAATTGAAGGCACGAATTGCGCAACGCATTGACAACGTTACCCCTGAGACACTCCGATCTGTTGTGGAACTTGCTGATTCTCGGTTTCAACTTATGGCAGAAAACGGTGGATAGCATATTGAACATAGCGCAAGTCTCGCGATAATTAACAACCGATTTCATTGTTGCTTTTTATGCGGTTTTGGCCTCAGGATAATTAAAAACTGATTTTTCCCATCCGATGTGATACGAGCTTGCCGTGGTGAATGGGCTTTAAACTAACATTGCCACAATGTTGAATGACTTCAAAGTCATTTCTTTAGTAAAAACCCGATACAGGTATGCACATTGAACAGTACAGTTGGTTTAATGTGCAACTCACGCCATAGCCGTCGTATTGCGATTCAAATGTCACTTGTAGCCGAACCCATTTACGTTATGACGCTTAAAGCGCCATAAATTGCTAACATTTGGAACTATTTTTTTTTCTTATGCCATACCATTTCCCCTTTCTTCGAGTATATTCAGTTCAAATTTCAGATCATACTGAGCATTGGTTCTTTTTTTCTTAGCATGTTGAAAGTTGAACTTTAATTATAATCACCCTGTATATAAAACAGTACCTCCTGTTTTTAATTTCATTCGAATCGAATCGTTGAAATAGAGAATATGTCTGCCGACGGGAAGGATGAAAAACGCTATATAGAAGAAATTTGTTGAACTTCCTCCAGGAGTAATGCCGATGGGAAATATGCGAGGGCTCAGTGCAAGGCTTGTGATGAAGTTGTTGTAGGACTTGTTGCTAGAATGCGGAATCATAATGAAAGTGTCTATCTGTGAATAATTGGTCATCGTCCATGGTTATCATCTATTCAGGAATCTACTACACAGGGAAATAAAGATGAAGGTAAGCTACCTCTTACTTTCGATTGAATGTAAATGCGTGTAAGAATGAATAAGTTTTATTTTTAATCAGCGAGTGTAGATCTGTAAAGTTTTTTTTTTCTCTATTAAAGCTAAATGGTAATTTTTTATTCTTTCAGCTTACCGTACTACATTATTGCTTTTTAATGTCTTTTATTCTTTTTCAGAATGTTTCAACAACCCATCAGTACCAGCCGTCGAAGCGATCAAGGTGACTATCGATAAGTTCATCTGCGAAACATCTGCTACGAACTAAGAAGAAATTGATCAGGTTCTTTTATGCTACAAATTCCGCTTTCCGCATAGTCGCAAACCCGAGCATTTCAAACAAATGATGGCGGTTGCTCGGCTGGGATATGTAGTATCAAACAGGCACGATAATGCAGGCAAAGTTCTGGATGAGGAGTATGCTAATCTTCAGAACAAAATGCAAGTGAATCTGAAGGGAGTTCAGATGGATGGAGCCATATTCACTTCGAGGCAGTTATTTGCTTATGTGTGACTGGCATCGAAGACGGCCATGTCTTTTTGATAGACATCATTGATACAGCAGATTGATCATGCTTAACGGAACTGGCAATCGAGTCCATTAAATAATGTAAAAGCTGTTAGTGTGAAGTGAAATGTGTAGTAACAGACAATGCAGCTTATATGGCCAAAATGAGAAAGGAGTTGGTAAGGAAATTTAATAAAGATATAATCACTTATGAATGTGCTGCGCACATTCTCAACTTGTTTGGGTATAACATTGAGAATCCGGATATTAAAAGTCAGGTGAAAAGAGTTGTGAACTACTACAAATTTTGGCCTTTAAGGTGAATTAACGCTGCTGTCATCGTAAATTGCATTTGCCTAACAAATATCGACAAAAAAAATAGTTAACGTGCAATAACTTTATTGCAAACACATGTGGGATCACACTAACATCACAGATACGGTTGCAAGTGCCCTCCATTACCTTACTCTACAAATTGCATTCACTGCACAATACAAATACGGCAGTTATGAGTATTTACAGCACAACTCAAATAGAAATGAGCCTCATCACTCCAAAGTATTCCCCAAGACCATGCATCATCCACCATCATCCGAGCAACAAATGCCAAGACAAATGCTTTCGGCGTATCATAATCACCAGAAAACAATTGTTGACTGTGGGATATTTTATAGGGGCAAAACCTCAAGACATTTCGCACACACACTTCACACTGTCGTATACGGCTTGTCCAATTCCCGTGATATTCCACGTGCACTACTGCTACCATGTGCATTTGCAATTCCCTGCTCCACTACTGTAATTGTAACTTCGTCTTGGCTTGCGACCTCATCCGCGTTTTACAACAAAAGTTGCTGTCTCTTCAAAACGAAAATTCATTTTCCGAAGATTAGTAATCTTCAGTGGACTTCAACGTAAACCTTTCAACTGCCGAATTGCCTTAAGTGCAGGAGAAGCATTGCTGTCCGTTGATAGAAGAATTTAATAAGTAACTCGCGATCCGGTAAGGGGAGCTTCATGACTCTTCGCTAGTCGGGGATTTGTGAAACATGCTTTGCGACTCCTTTTATAGGCGGAGGTGGTTCGATTACGTCGCAATATACAAATTACAGGAACAGCAGCACCCCAATTCACCCTTAGCCCTGAAAAAATATATATATTTTTCTTCAGAAATCATAACCGCATACTTAGGACATTACATGGACGAAATTTGGTTTCGATTCGCCCAGCAGTTTTCTTGTAGAGAGGTCTAAACACCTGCTCTTTAATTTGGATCACCAGGTACAAGAAGCAGGAGGTAGGGCACTGGTTCTGCCCAGGGATGTCAGATGGAATATCTTCAGTGATATGCTGGAATCATAACTAGATAACTGACCAGAGTTAAGGTATGCTCTGATAATAGAGTTCCTTTGGATGCGGTCATCATCAAACTAGTAGCGGATATCAGCTTGAGAATAGAATAAGATATGCAAAGAAACTGAAAATTCACAATGGCTGTGGACAAAGTACAAGAGTGTACACTTTGTGACACGTGTACACTTAGTGAAATCATGGATATACTGTTCAATTTGGCCAATTGGCTTTTAAATGAAGTGACAGTGACCTCCATGAAAAATGAAAAATTAAGAAAACGTTGTGATAGGATGATCACTGGTCATCACTGTTTGGCAAACCTCCTTTATCCGCAATAGCAATATTAAATGACGAGAAGGTAATTTTTCTCGATTCCTATCATCTAGATGCTGTAGCTGACGTAATAAAATTCAAAGCCAAGCAGTTTCCTTCAAGGACTACCTTTTCAATGAATGTGCCTTGAGAGAAATATCGCCGTTAACTTGCTGGAAAGCCTTGGATGACAAAATAAACCCCACTACGAAGAAACTGGTGACTCAGTTGTTCAGGGCCAAAGCCTCATCAGTGGCAGTAGAAACACTTTTTTTGGACTTTCGGCATCGTACATTCAAAGCTGAGAAACAAACTGGGAACTGACAAGCCGGAAAATTAGTGTCTCTGTTAAGGCATTTTAGTGCGGAAAAACTGAAACTAAATTAAAATTACGTTGCAAAGTAGAAGTGAATGAATAGTAAAATGTCCAAATTACTAAGTAATTTGCTGTCACAAAAATAAAATCATATAAATGAGTTAAAAAATTAAAATTGCAGTTTGAACTCAGTACCGGGGTATAATCAGATTAATTTAGGTTATTAATTTGTGTATTTAAATAGTAGTGATCATTGGTTATTGAGCTACTTGTTTACACTTGGATTATTGAGAATGTGCCAAGACACTCTTAAGGTGAGATAAAAGATAGACTTGACGGAATCCAAAATTTTTATTTCTTAAAATTTTTTTATTAAAACGTTCCTCCCACTATTTGGCAACTTTATTACAATAAAGATGAAACTAAATCAATACATTATACACTTAATAAAAAGGCCACATCCCCAGTTTCCAAGAAATAAAACTTTTGGAATCCACCTATGTTTTTTCTCACTTTGAGTGTGTCTTGCAACAATGCCAATAATCCAACTATAAATGAGTAGCTTTCTAATCCCATGGTCACTAGTTATTTAAAGACAAAAATTAATAACGTAATTTAACCTTATTGATAATTCGATACTGAGTTGAAACTGTTTACATTTTAATCTTTTATCTTATTTCCTTTGTTTTTTTTCTGTTTTGTTTTTTTATTCATACGCTTCTATTTTGCATCATAATTTTATTATTCGCATGTTCACTTACATTAAACTTACGAATTCAATTTTGTTGCTTTTCTTTCTCATACTATGATACAATATTCTTTTCATTCTTTTGCTTATCATTTATTCTAATAAATGATATGAAGTGTTTGATATAAAAATGTTTTATGAAGTGTTGAATCTTTTAATTTGTGTACAAAATGAAATAAAAAAAAGCAAAAATGTGTTGCAATGTTAGTTTTAATAAACTTTTCATTAGCCTAAATCAGCCTATAATGCAGTCCATGGTTGTAAAAAAAAGTTTAAAACAATTTAAAACTGTATAAAAATAGCTTTTTAAAACATATATAATAATTAAAAAAACAGTTACTAGATTTGTTTTAAATAAAAAAAAAAAGACTGGTTAAAAAAAATATTTTTTTAAACCCTGGTAAATAGTACAATTTGCCAGCATTAAAGAACTCATGGGAACATCACGTTGAGGTGTCAGAAAAAAACGGCGCTGCTGCGAACAAGATATATATTGTCCAGGTACTGGTGGCATTCCCAATGTCACATTGCGAAGTAGTGCTTTCCTGCATTGCTTTCCTTAAACCAGTTTAACAAGGGAATGGTTAGGTTTGTCAGATCGAAACATCCCTTGAAATTTTTATAATTTGTTCAGGATCTTAAGGAGTTGACGTATAAATTTTAGCAAATTTTAGCTCCTTTTTTGCACTGAAAGGGGGTTAAAAAAAATTGAAAGATCTGAGAGCTTGTTGCACTGCGGGGAAGCATCGGGCAGCTAATGTGACATTGGAAACGCAACCTACAGTACCTGGTTGATATCTAAGTCTCCGATGGGAACTCGTGATTGGACCGGTAATACCGGAAAAAATATTCCGAGGAAGAAAAACACAATAATAACTAATTTTTCGATATAGTAAGTCAGTTTTCTAGCTTAACTTCTAATTGACGAATGCTTTTATAAGTTTGACTTGTATTTATCAATAATGAGCATTTTCAGTGTCGCAAACAAAACCGGCTTTATCCACTACTACTGGCTGCGAATGATAAATACATATGGCCGGATATACTCATTGATAAAATGGGAGCGAAATAAGCTGCAGTTTACTGTTAGTCGAACCTTCCTTGATAAAAACAAAACAAAAACATTTTTACTATAGAAAAAAATGCGGAAGAAGCATGCAATTTATAAACGTTTTACATCGCGCAACCCTCCCTACTTTCTACACTGTTTACTACTTATATTTACTGTCTGTGGCCACCATACTGCTTACTAGTATTTAGTGCAGAGTGGTGAAATTTTTACAGATTATTGTTAGCTCCTAGGATGTCATTGCAAGCAATAGTTCATTTTTTGTTTTGTATGGATATCTGTGCTTGCAGCAAGCTATTTTTGCTTGCGTCTTTTAAGCCTCAGAATGTCTGGGTAAGAGTAATGCAGTCAGAATAGCTTCCTAAATTCTTAGCTGAAAATTTGAATTGAAAACCTTAGAAGATCTCGCCTTCATTTATTGGATAGATCTGGCTGTTGTTAATAATTAAAATAGGACAAAATTTTAGAAGGTGATTTTACAATTGAAATGAGAGGAAGGAAGAAACTTATTTTTTTTTTTAAATAAAGGTTTTATACAGTACAAACAATGGCAATTTATGTTCCTTTTTCCCACAGGTATTTCATTTGATGAGTATTTGAATTCTATGGTCGAAGGGTTGCTTGAATTACCTGATGATTTTGCTTTGATGATGAAAAAATGTAAGAGAGAAACCATTCCAAAATCTTGTATACAGAAAGCTCATGAAAAAGTAAAGCAAGAATTAACGGAACAGTTTCACATTTCAAAAATCTCTAAACCTTTTCATCAAGCTCTTCTATTTTGTGGGTAAGTTTCTTCATTATCATTTCTGGCTAGTTAATGTTGGATTTATGATAGAACTTTTAAAAAAAAGTAATTATAAAGTGTTGACAACCTTTAACTGCAAGATAAGACCACCAAAGATATTTCATTATTGATGTCCAGAATGGAAAATTGACATTCTTTGTTTAGACAAAAGAACTTGATGAGTTAAACGAATATTAGTTGAAGCTCAGTAAAACAGTTCGGAGATTTCATATTATTTCGAGCAGAAATTTATTGCCTGAATAGATACAGTTCGGTCCAAAAAAAATATCCCCAGTAAGCGTTTTGACTCAATTTTAGCTTATATTAAAGTCCTCCCAGTGAATGATGGCCGCCCTGTTTTTGTGAGATCTGCGCATGTATCACGATTACTCTTGTCAGGCACTTCCGTATGAGTTTATCACAGGACGTCGCCATTACGGTAAAGGCTTGTTACTTTGCAAAAGAGCATTGTATTTATAAATAATATATATTTATTTATTTATATAAATACTTATTGTTAGCAACTGGTATTGAAATAACGGTAAATAGTCGAGAGTAGTTTTAATTTGGCGTTATCAACATGTCTTTCTCAGTGAAAACAGACGACGGGCGTCCATTGTGACAGGAAAACATAATTGATCAGCTACCGGAAGGGCTGCGCAGTTCAAACTTCCGCCGGTCATCTTTCATTTTGAGGACAGTAAGTTCATTAATTAATTATTGGCCTTTCTCGCTTCAGCACTTGAACTTTGATGCAAACTGCTGTAGATTAACATATTTATGATCTTTTGAAGTGGTTTTACAGATCATGGGAAGGAGTAAAGACATTTCTCCAAGGAAGCAAGGAATGATTTTGGAACTCAAAGCTGAAGGAATATCGAATAAGAAAGTTGCTAGGAAATTACCAATTGACAACAAAACTGTGGGAAATATATTAAAGAAACAAGCTGAAACTGGAAAGTCAAGTTTGAGGTACAAATGTGGTCGGAAGAAAATTTCCAGTACCAGAATGTGCAGGGCAATGAAAATGATGGCAAAGCAAGACAGAAAACTGAGTTCAAGGCAGATTTCTGTTAAGATTGATCAGGAGTTACCTCAACTTCCCGTCAAACACTGCTAAGATGCCTTTCTGATCTCAACCTTAAGAAGAAAAAATCTGCAAAGAAAGCCCTCCTAACAAAAAAGCATATTGAAGAAAGAAAAAGGTTTCTCAATCTGTATCAACACTGGACATCCGAGGACTGGAAGAGAGTCATTTTTTCGGATGAAAAGAAATTTAATGTGTAAAAAACTAAGTAGATATTGTTGTACCAGTAGAGCAGAGTTAATTGAGAAAATTATTCACATGTGATGCCATGAAATCGAACCTGGTACATGTGAAAAACTTGTCGAGTCAATGACACATCGAGTTCAAGCCCTTAAAAAGGCACGAGGTGGACACAAAATATTAAGGCAAGTTGAGTTTGATGTAATTTGTTCTGTACAATTAATTTCACTTAAAAAAACAAAAAGTCAATAAACCAATGAAATACAGCCTCTTTGTTGTTGTTTTGGCATACATTGAGTAAAATTGTAGGTGGGGATATTTTTTTGAACTGAACTGTAATGTTCTAAAACTACTTTAAGTTTGTATCACATTAACTTCTAAGACACGTTACAAATACATTACAATATGTTTGGAAACCTTAAAATGTAAAATGTAAAAATGTAAAACAGAAATAAATTACAATAGTTAACCTTTTTAATGGAAAATAGAAAGATAATCTGTTCATATTATCTTTCTATTTTCCATTAAATAATTAAATTCTATGAAGAAGTAGCTAATTAGAAGTTTACTTACAAAGTTTTCTTGCACACTGGATTTGAAGGAGGAATGGGTCATGTCTATCAATAATGAAATTAAAGAGGATGGAGGATGGATGTCTTCTTCAGAAAACATTTTTGAAGATTTAAGGTGATCGATAGCTATCAGGTAATGTAGTGGAAACCTATCAACCATTCACTTTTGTTTTGATGAAGTAAAGAGTATTTAAAGTCAACCATCTTCTCCTACAGTCCCATAATGGACTACTAAAGAAAAAGTATCAAATTTGTAACCTCTAAAGAGGATAGGCAACATATTTGGGATAAAGACTTCTATGATCAGTGCTCTAACAAAATTAATGCCACGGAGTGTCGGGATATTTTATTTTAAATAGTCCGACACTTGGTGGCATTCATTCCGAAAAAGAAACCTGAATACATTTCGTAGCTTTTGGCGAACCTTTGGGCTGATCGTTCATTTAGGATGGATGAACTATAGGGACCATATGGAGAAGAAACAACTAAGGAAAATACTGACTTTCACTCGGTTTCTCTAGTCCGTAAATAAGCCTTCACAACTTGAGCTACCAGTTTCTCTTAGTAAAATATAAAGTTCATATTTTAATGCCTGCATTTCTGCAGTAAAAAAAAATTGTTTCTTTTGTTTCTTGAGTAGCTAATTGTGAACTCCTCTGGATCTTCTTTGCGAAAATACTGTATTTTCGACTTCAATCGAATAGTAAATATACGATTTTGAATTTTTTATACTATTTGTAGACTTGTTGCATGGATAGAGACAAGCGTTGCTGTATTTGGCTTTGGTTTCACAGTATACACTGTTTCATTTTCATTTTACTGTGAAACAGAAAATGATCTCAGACCAGAATTGGTATTTTTCCTCATCTCTAAATCATAAGGGTTTTAATAAGATATAAAATTATTTCTTGTAGTTTGGACTGTTCGGGTGGTGGCGTAATGACAGAATGAACTTAGGAGGTTTATCCCTTTATACTTGTATACGAGTCGTTAAAAATGAACACCGAAAACAAAGGAAGTTGACAACTTGTAAATCTGTGTTGCCATATGTTATTTTTCGCTGGCTACGCTGTTCTCCTTCGCATTAATAATTACGTTTGTTTTAAATGCATCTAATTCATTCTCGAATTTATATTCCCTTAAGCAATATAAATTTTATTCTTTATAGTTCTTATTGATGCCTCACGATTATGCACAGAACATCATTAATATACCTTCATTAGATCCTAAAATTCAAGTTACTTTGACAAACAGAGAAGGGAGCAATCGGATACAGGCGTTGCCACAATCCAAGCAAATTTAGAAGGGAAGGTCATGTATAAACAATAAACCATAAAGTGATGGAAAAATAAACAGAACAAAAAGATAGATTCTTTTTTAAGAAGAAAATTCAATGTTGTTCTTAGGAAGAAGACGAAAGATTGAATAAAAAGTTAGTTATTATACAAAGAAATTACAATATTTATTTAATATATAAAAAAAAAACAATAGATAAGTGATCAATATAAGACAATATGTACATAGAAAATAAATGTAGGTAAATGCTCGACATTGTCGTAAGGAAAGAAAAAATAAGCTTTCAATTGGGATCTTTCCCAATAATCTGAGTTGGCGAAAATAATGTATTCTGAGAGAAATCTTATCACTACAGAAAACATATTTATTAATCGGTTGCATGTTTGCATTAAATTTCCATTTTTTTCGTGCATTTTTATTAAATAAGAGCTTATTCTTTTATATTAAAAGTGTGTTTTACTTTAAGTGTGACATTTGCCTAAATTGTAAAGATGATAACTTAACAAAGAAACTAAATTTAACAATTTTTCTTTTTCTCCCTAAATTTTGCTTTTTTTTCTCTTCAAACTGTATTTTTTCTGTGCTTTAGTCTCTTAAATGAATCAGGGATTTGTACTCAGAAATTGCTATCTATGTATCATTGTCCGGAAAGTGCAATCGAAGACCTGCTTCGTAGGAGAATTTATATGCAGTCGAATTTTCAAATAGCAGAAGCAGAAGGGATGTGCACTGGAAAAGGATGGGATCAGGTGCAAGGTAGGATTGATTTCTCCACGTGAATCTTTAATAATAGTTACAAAGTTATCCATGATTAGCAATTAATAAGTTTTGATTATAAAACTCGAAATACTTAGACATATTTCAAATAGATGCTTTTTAGAATTTCTGAAAGTACCCCTGATTTGGAATAATTCGGATTGAATATTAACTCCTTGTTTGATTGAATTATCCACTTTTTATAAATTAGATTTATTTCAACACAGTGATCTTAATATAAATATCCGTAAGACCTTCTTTGAAAAAAAACTACAAAAAATTACGAAAAAAAAACCAAAACAAAATAAAAAAAAACCAGACAGTCAAAGTGTACAATCAAAGGAACAAAAAAACAGACTAGAATAATTGAAAACAATTGTTTGGAAAGTTAATTCTAATTTTATATATATGCATTTTCCGTTTTGAAAATAGAAAAGCATGATATGAATCGAAAATAGAAAAGCATGAATTCAAATTTAAGCCTAAGTCTAAAAAAAACAAAAAACAAAAAATTGCTTGTTTTCTTTTGATGACTATGTAACATAATTTATCGTGATGAAATATCTCATCACAATAAGTATAATTCCATAAGTCATATTAGTAAAATTTGTAGTATTAATTCTTTCTGTATTTTTTTTCTTGTGATTTATTATTGATTTGTTGTGAAACTATTGTAGATGTCAGTGGCGGCTATTCAGGGGAAGTAGGTGAAGTGGCACTTCACCAATTATTCATAATACAATATTATTTATTTATAATATAACAATTATTATTTATATATTATATTCATTATTAAAAATATTATTTCCTTATCACGTATGTTGGTTTTAATAGAAACGTACAGTATTTTTGTATTTTGTATGTCCAGCGCCATTGCGTTGGTGCGGGACTGGCACCGAGCCAAGTGAAGTATTCATTTATACGAAGTTTCTCTACCTCAGGAGCGGGGCTTCGTTGCATAACCGAAGCGATGGTTGCTATGACAACCATGACGTCACCCGCTGTGTAGGTGAAGTTAAAACTGAGAAATATGCTGCTTTCTTCCATGGTGTAAGAAGGAAGGTGTGTGCATCGCGGAGCGTAAACTCGTTCAGTCCGCGCAGCTACGTCACGTGCCACCATCACAGCCCGCCGAAACGCTAGAAAGCCAATTTCAATGCATCGTTATTGCATAGTTTGATCCACTAAATAATGATTAAAAATTATGAAACTTCGTACAATTAATCATTATGTAACATCAAAGGCAACAGAGCACTTGAAATATTATTAAAACAATGCGAATCCCACGAAAAAAGTAGTCCAACTAGAATGTTAGTTTAAATAAAATAAGAACAAACAACATGTTGTATCATGGATTAAAATTTCTTTTCTTTAAAAAGATTTGCTTTAGTGAAAACCCAATAGTTGCAATTTACATGTTTATGGATTAATTAAGCTAAATTTTAATTTAATTTAAATTTTAATTTAAATATTGCATTTAAATTTTCTTGAGTTAAACCCCACGGAATTATTTGCAGCTATCAAACTCTAAAGCTGGACTAAACAATGGTTTGTAATAAAATATATATATATATATATAATAATTATTTTCCTACTGGCTCTTCACCTAACTTCACAGCCACGAGCCGCCACTGGTAGATGTTACACAATGTATAGACTCATTACCAGTATCTACAACACAGGTGTTTTCATGTCACCTAGTAGGACTGGTCTTTTAATACTGTGTATTAAAAAATCATTAATATTAATAAAATAAAAAAAATATATTAATTAGTGATAAATAAAATAAATACAAGAAAAACTGAAAATTTTGGATGTAAAAGCTTCAATCCATTTATGATAAATAAGATATCCATTAGAAAGTCGATATTATTTACAGATTAATGAATATGATTTGCTTCAAATACTATTGCATTCCAATTAATGGGATATCGGTAGCAGAAGTACGTACTTCGGATAGAAGTGAAAAGTATGGTAATTCTTCAATAACTTCCACTTCATTTCAATCGACTTTGCCGGGATTTGCTAAGTTTTGAAAGATTGTTTTTGTTAAAAGCGATGATTTATTTATAAAGAAAAAAACAACAACATAAAAATGACAGAGGATTAAATGGTGAAGTTTAAAGATAAAAGTGTTAATTCAGTAAAAGATTATAACCCAAAGTTTAAGACACGTCTCAACTATGGAGGGGTAAAAAAGAGAGAAAAATAATGATCTACGGATATATAAGTCAAAAAGAGCCCCTTCTATACATATTAATAATCTAGATAATCCAAATTGATTTTAAAAATAAAACTAAATCTGCTCCAGTCTCCCACTACCTCAGCACTGAACACCCAGCTAACTTTCCACAGTCCATATAGCTATTTCATTTCATATCCGCCGTAAAGAAAGACTTTTAGCTAAGGCCGTTCCATAATTCAAAGTAATCCTTACAACAATATTACTTCAAATGATATAGTTAAAAATCATAATTTCATTTTCTTTTCGCATCCTTCCTATTTTCCTTCCTTCCTATTTACCTTCCTTCCTTTCACAGAATGTTTTCTCTTCTTTTTTTGTTTGTAAATTTTCATTTCATTCCCATCCATTGATATTTCACTGTAGTTCTACGGATTTTTAAATATCTGCTATCACATCATTACTGACAATCAATCAATCTTAAACACACTCCAAAATTAAATAAAACAACAACCCTTTTTTTTTCACTTGGCCCAATTTTTTCTTCCTTTATTTTTACTTAATCTTAAATCTATCATTCTTTTCTTTTCCTTCACTTTTGTGCTTTTTCTCCCATCAATCTATTTATCCTTACTACCCTTTCTTTGTATTCTTTGTATGGTAATTTTTTTGTAATTTACTTTCTTCCACTCTATTCCCTTTTACCCCTTTTACGATAAAGGACAGCGTCCAAAACATTGATTTTTAACCATTTTTACTTAAAAAAACCTTCTAAGGAGCAAATACTGTTATCCTTTACTTGATAGACGATTTTTTTTAATGGTACAAAACATTTTGACACTTAGATAGACTAGAATATTTAATTGTTTTTTTGCAGCTTTAGACATTAGATTACTTTTATTGCAAATAAACATAGGAATCCAAACCGTAGTTAAGAAAATCATCAATCAAATTAGATAAGAAATAACAAGAGTTTGTGCTACTTTTTTTAAAAAAGAGTCTGGACCCTTATGTAGGGACTAAAGTGGCTAATTTTTTCACAGCACTGTTTCTTTCAGTTTTATTTCTACTCCAGAGAGCCTAATGTTTTGCAAAAAATTCCGTAATTCCTTTTTTGAAATCGTGGTTGCGTCCTCAGTCCATGGAGACAATATAGTGAAAGAGGGAATCTTTAAATAAATTTAAAATAAAAGCAACCACAATGATTTTAACTTTTTAAACACAAAGATACCAAAAGAAATTACGCTATGTCGAGTCATTACATTTACCAAACATGTAATTCTTACTTGAAAGATGACATTTAAAAATAAGAATTTATTCACATTTTTTTATCACAGAGTATTAACTCCAATAATTGAAAAAACAGAGAATTTAATTGATGTTTTTAACTAAACCTTTAAAAAAGATGTCTATTAACCAGTACCAATGGAAAAATAATTGCTATATTTAATTTGGATAAAAAGCTTAATTGAGTTGTCGCATCACTATTGTTGATATTTACGTTAAATTAATTCTCTTAAATACTATTCGGTCATATTAAAAACTGTATCAATATTTAGATTCTTTTTCTTTCTTTCTTACAGAAATGGCTGAAAAAGGGATATATAAGAATTTCTGCTTTATAGTACCTATGTTGAATATGCCCAGATGTAGAGCTGAATTCATTCACAGTGAAACACTTCAGTATTCATTTGATGACATTCAAAAATTCGAAACAGTACAGAAGAATATTCCTCAAGCATGCAGGTAATTAATGGTTACCTAATTAACAGATCAGTTAACAGATTCTTTGTTAAAGTAATAAAAATTGTGCTGAATAGTATCAGTGATTTATCTAATTTTTTAAAAGTTTCTGAGAAAATATTTTCGATTTGAATTATATATTTTTTTTCCAAAAAGAAAATATTATTATTTATAATAATAATTGTTATTCTGAATCTGCGTCTAAAACACTTCATTATGAATGGTAGTGGCTTATTTCATTAGAAATTAGCTCATAAACAAGCAGAAAAGACAGAACAAATCCTTTTCATACATCGGCCTCTCACCTCTGAGTACCGGGTTCGGTTCTCATGTGGGTTTCGTGATGGTGGACGATCCGCGCTGGGCAGGTTTTCTCGGGGTTCTCCCGTTTCCCCTGCACTTCTCTCACTTTCTTGTCAGTCTTTCTCTCCATCTGTCCTTATTTTCCGTGGGTTAGTACAATACACCTCTGGTCGCAGTGCTTGGCTTCTCTGCCATCCACATTCATTACATAACATAATATAATCATTTTCATATCTCCAGAATTGATCTGGAATATTTAAAACAGTTCCAACTTCTACAATTTGATGAGCAAAATTTTTATTCGCTTAGAAACGCTTAGAAACTTAGAAAAACGTCGAAGAATAGAATGAAGATAAATTCTAAAAAATTAATAGAAACCAAACCCATTAGTGGTTACATTTCTGGATACTTGTCATATTAGAAATCATCTTTACACAATTGAAGATCCTAAGAAGTCAATTAGTTGAACATGTTCAGTTTACTAAAGAATATCCTCTAGAACGTTTCCTCGTTCTTGAACTGGTAATTGATCGTATTGACTAACATGCATTCCTTCCCGAAACCAAACTTTCAATTTTATTTATGTAATCGTCCATATGGTCATGAGATATATGAATAGATAAATTCAAATTATATCAATAGATAAATATGCTCTTCTAGAATAATTAACATACATCAATAAATATTTATCGATGTCGAATTGACAATTGAGACTTGCTTGAAAAAACAAGGAAAAATAACTGGTTTCATATTGTTCAGGAAACCGAAGCGTCCTCGTACATGTTTAAATTTCGGCCACTCCTGTGAGTTGACATCAACATACTTATTCATAACAGAATATTTAGCTCTCTGTTTTAATGCTATTTCCAGTGTTTTCAAGTAAGAGAGAATCAATTATGAGAGAAAGCAATTCGCTACAATAGAAAATAGTTTCGTCAAGGCAATTGGATATCCTAACTAACTTGCTAACGAAGTAAATTTATCAGCAGTAAAGGACTGAATGTTTTCAGTTGCCCAATTTTTAGCAAAACGCTGAAAGCCTGATCTACTGTAGTTCGCCCAGTATTTAGAATTGTGATCCTCATAAAATTTATCTTTCAGATGAAATTGTAACAGTAATAAATTATATAATTTGAACATAAGATTCAACACGTTGTAAACAGACAAGATAACTCATGTAATGAACAAATGTTTGTATCAAAATGCAATCTATATAAGGGCAATTAAAAATCTAACTAGAAGGTTGACTTCAGAATATTTTATGTTATTACAAAGATCGTTAATGAATTTTGGACACATTGAACTTTTTGGTTTCATTACATATGTAATTGGATAAAATGAGGAAAAAAAAAACCCCAGCCAATTTCATTGGTTGTAAGATAATTCAAGAACTGTTCATCGGTGGATAGTGACTTTATCCTTTCCGTGGGCTGCCAAAACTTAATTGATTTTGGATAGTATTGAACTTGATAAATATTTATTTATATTATTGTAAAAATCATAATTATTGTTAAGTAGATAACTCAGAATTCTCCAAACGGGGGATTTATACAAAAATGATAAGAACATTGTTACGATATCGGGCGGCGAATTTATTTATATTTAATTATCTAGCGTTTCATTTTTTATAAATTTCATTGAATAATTATTTCCTTATTTATTTTCCTACAGTGACTTTCAAGAACTAGACAAGTGCGTGATGAAGATACAGAAAGAATACGAGGAAACTGGTAGTATATGTCTCGGCCGGAAAGATGTCCTTAACAATTACTGGAATGTTCGAAAAACAATAATACAAAAATACTATCCATTTTATCCAGAATGTAATAAAGATTTTTATAAATTACAAAAGTTTTCTTATAGAATCCATGGTGAACATCAGAGCAGTAACGAAGGAAGCGAAAAAATGAACGATAATTTTTGTAGAAATATGCTAGCAATCACTATCCTTTGTCTTTATTTCTCGGGGAAAAAGGGAACTTGATTGTAAATTCATTTTTTATTGAAGTATTTTCAATTAAGAAATTGAAAATAATTTTAAGATAATTAAAAACAGATGGTATAAAAATTCTGAAATCAATAAAAAGAACTTTGGTACGAAAGATATGCTTCTTGAGTGATCACGTTCATAATTTTATTATACATTCATATTATTTAAAACCAATTATCACCAATGTACCTACATACAAATTCCAGAATGAATTTAAACTGAAGTGGAAGACTAAAATACATACTAAAAAAATAAAAAATAAAATATTTGATATAGGTAAAAGGAAAACATTGAGAAAACCAGAAGAGAAAACATTATTCATGCTCATTTTTCAACACATCAGAAAACTTGAGTCATTGTTTTCGTAAGTGAAGTTCAAAAAAACTTAGGACGGTTTTTTTGAGTCTCCTCCATATGGGAAAGTTATTCAACTTTACCAACACTACTGAAATATTATAATCATGGTATCTTTTTATAAGTTAACTTAGACACTCAGGATAAAAAAAAATAAAGTGAACTAGGTAGAAATATGACGTAAATGTTGTTATAGACAGTGAGAGACATGAAACGTCTATCCTGGAAACGTCCAAGAGGTCAGTGAATAATCGAGACAGACAAACTTTCATAAGCGTCTGTAAGAGGAAATAAACAATACAAATAGTAAATCGGATATTTTAATGGAGACCTATTCTTTCTTTGGAGAATTACAGAATTCTTGAATTGATCATCTGATAATCAAAGGAACTTTTTTTACAGATGGTTTTTGTATAAATTGATAAATGTGAAGAAGAATCCTCAAAATAGATAATCCAGAGGATGAAGATTAGATGTTCCTGATATTCAATTCCTTTAGTAAAAGACATTTATTTAAGAAAATTTATTTTTACTATTGATGTAGGATCTATCGGACACCATGTACTTTTAATGAAGGGCAAAGTATAAAATGAAAAAAAAATTGATTGTAGATTAACTATCAAAACAAGAATAAGTAAGAGTGGTTTTACATCTATCAATAATAATTCACTGGTAAACAGAATAATGATTGGTGGGTAATCGTATTAACTAGTTAGTATAAAATATTGTATGATATTGAAAAAATTAATGACATATTTATCTGTCATTAGTTATCGGTCACAATAATGATAAATCTATATTACTAAAATCTTTTATTTCTCTGTCTGTCTGTGTGTCTGTCCGGCGCAGTTTTCTGTGAGAATGAAAAATAGAAAGAATTTTCACAATGAAACATTCGCGACAGGAATCAAACCTACAACCTTCTGATCCGAAGTCAGACTACTTATCCATTTGGCCATGGGAACTTCAACTCTCTTCATATTGTTTTTTTGACTTATCTGTCAAAACTGAACTGACTTTGACTAAAAAGGAACAATCTATATTACTAAAATCTCTTATTTCTCTGTCTGTCTGTCTGGCGCAATTTTCTGAGAGAATGGAAAATAGAAATAATTTTTACAATGAAACATCCGCGACAGGAATCGAACCTGCAACCTTCTGATCCGAAGTCAGATGCCTTATCCATTAGGCCATAGGGACTACAACTCTTTTCATATTGTTTTTTGACTTATATCTCCTTTCCTTTCCTCCATTAATAAGGAATGTATTCAATCTTTTTTTTGAATCTCAAGATTGTTTATTTATTTCCCATCCGTCAGTTTATTTGTAATTCGAAACTGACAATTAGAACTATAATTGCCGAAACGTTGCAATATTTTAAATATTCTTACTTAATCAAATTCTATGTGA
>JAFIDM010009631.1:217800387-217857708 GCA_023159025.1 Thereuonema tuberculata | reverse complement strand
AATGGAAAATAGAAATAATTTTTACAATGAAACATCCGCGACAGGATTCGAACTTGCAACCTTCTGATCCGAAGTCAGATGCCTTATCCATTAGGCCATAGGGCCTACAACTCTCATCATATTGCTTTTTGACTTATATCTCATTTCCTTTCCCACATCAATAAGGAATGTATTCAATCTTTTTTTTGAATCTCAAGATTGTTTATTTCACATCCGTCAGTTTATTTGTAATTCGAAACTGACAATTACAACTATAATTGCCGTAACGTTGCAATATTTTAAATATTCTTACTTAATCAAATTCTATGTGATATTGAAAAATATGTGCGTGTACACGCCAGATGTTGGAGTAAAGAAAACAGAGTAAAGAAAGAAAGAAGCACACTTTTTTTGAGGTGGAATACCGAAAAAATCACTACTTGCAACTCAAAAACCATCAATATTTGTAACTCAAACGTCACTGAAAAGTGAAAATTATAATTAAAATGAGAGTCAAAAAAGAATGAAGCGGTACTTCTATTAGGTAAAATACTGAAAAATCACTATTTGTAACTCAAAAACCATCACTATTTCTAGCTCGAAAACCACTGAAAAGTATCAATAGGAATAAAAAAAAAAGATAGTCAAGAAAGAAAGATGCGCTATTTCTATTAGGTAGAATACTGCTCAGAAGTTAGTGGTCTTAGCCATTAGACCACTACGCCTACATTCTAATCTCTATAAAAAATAAAAATATATCATAGATATATGATTTACACGGTGGTTCTAAAAGCAGTCGTAGATTGAGAGAATATAAAACACCAAAAGTTAAATTAAAAAAAAGCTTTTAAAAAATTTTAGTTTTAGTTTCCTTGATGTAATTTGTGTGTGTGTGTGTGTTTTTTTTAATAAATAAAAAATTGTTTTCCGTTACATAAGGGAGGCTTCCGGAGCGAAGCGACGGGTAGCCGACTAGTACTGATTAAGATCTGTATCTATATCAATAATTAAATAAAATAATTTTAATAATCAAGCACAATAATTAAAAAAACAAATTATAGTCGATCACACACAGCTATATATAATAGTTATACATAATTTGTAAAGAAAAAAAATTTGGGCTGAAATGTATCCGATGTATTGGGTTTTAGTGGGTGACCACTGAACTAGCAAATTGGGTAATGTCCAGTAAAATTTTGTTTGGTGTGATAAGTCAACAAATCCTTCTAAGAACGGGAAAAATAGATATTTACTTTCGATGTCCTCATGTTGATCATGACACTGAATGAACTATTCAAGATTCCCTATTAAATATAAATGTGGGAATAATATAGAGGACATATGCTTAAGAAACAAAAAGCCTAAATACAGCTATAATTCTGTACCTTGAAAGATCATATCTATCGAAATGCCAATGGTGTGTGCTGGAATTATTAAGTCAAAAAAATTGAACTATTAATAAAATATGAGACTTAAAAACATGTTCGTTTTATTCAATGTATGTTTCATGAAAACTCGAAATGATATTTTTGGCAAGGATTGCAGGATTTCAGAAATACATTAGCTGAACAGAAGTAACTTGCTTTACTTATTTTCAGTCTTAACTGTTTTGGAACAATATAATCAGTCCGAAGCATCATATTTCAAAAGAAAACTATTGTATTAATTTTGTCTAATCTTATTTCCACTTGTTTATTGATATCAGAAAGGGTTTGACTGCAATCCAAAAATAATGCGAAATCTCAAAGTGATTGAAGAGGTTTAGTCAGAAACGTCGAATTCAGAAAGCATTATCACGAAATCGACAGAAGTTTGCATCAACAGAACTTTTGGATTTCAGATATAATTCAACGTAAAAAAATACATAAAAGAAGAAAGACAACAATGAAAATAAAATCACTGACAATTATATTTCTTTTTTTACTCCAAAATTACTATTGTGAATTAAACAGCAATAGCAACTAAAAACAGCAACAGTTCAGTACCGAAACTTATTTTATTCCAGATTTAAAATTCATAAGCGTTATTTTTGTGAACAAATTTTGGTATTTTGATATTTTCGCAACAGTCAGCAGATGATCTTTATACATTTTGCTGAGATTTTGAATTTCGAGTTGCGTTGAAATTTAACTTATAATTGGCAATTAGCGCCAAAGGAATAAGGCATGCACGGAAGTGCTGTCTGCCACGTGATGCTTTGAAACATTAATGGACGAACATTAATCAAGCAATCAGGAATTAAAAGCCATGGATGAAGCTATGGTGCATCCAAACGTGAAAAACGCACTATTTGGACGTAAAATTTGGACGAATTTTTTCATAAAATAACCTCCAAATAGCGAAGTGCAATTCTATTTAACGAACTTTTTCTGGTATCTATTTTTTTTTTCCTCCTTGAAATGTTTTTATTATCAATCTTCCCTTTGAGGAAATGAAAGAAATGTGGATACAGCTAAGGGAAAAAGAAGAAATTAACGATGATGTTCTGATTGATGATTATCTTTCACTTGATTTTGAAGTTGAGACCTCGGAAACACTAACTGAATCGGATATTTTGGACAGTATGAAAAATAAAAACAATAGAGCTATGAATTGCGATGAAGATGAAGATGATCAAAATGGAAATGATCATGATGCAGAAATAATAAAAAAAAAAACCTTCGTATGATGAAATGCTAAAATTATTTGAAACAATCCGACGCGGATTACAATTTGAAGAAGGAGTTTTTGAAGAAGGGTACTGAAGGGGTTTAGTGCATTGCAAAGATGCCAGACGTATTATGAGCGAAAACACTTTTTCAAAAAAAAAAAAAAAAAAAAAACCTCAGACAAAATTAACAGACTTTATTAGTAAAATTTAAGTACGCATGTGGTAAGTATGCTTCATATCATTAAAATTATTACTTTTTTTAATAATATTTATTGTTTATGTATTTTAAATCTGTTTTATATAGTTTAAAGTAATTTTAAAAGGTGAATCTCTATTTAACGAATTTTTCATATAACGAACTTTTTTTCGGGATTTAGCGACTTCGTTAAATAGAGGTCCGACTGTATATTAAACGATATACAGATGAAACGATACCTACAAACGATAACAGCCACTAGATAGAAGTTTCGTAATATAAGATTTAAGCCAAAAAAAAGAAAACAACGACATAACGTAATTCTCTGGAATTTAAAGACGATTTGTAAGTAATGAAATGTATGGATTTAACTGTTAATAGTTGTACTTGCTTGGTTGTTAGTATATGAACAGTAGTGACGTATATGAATGCTGAAAAGTTCTGATTTTTTTTTTATTTGTTTTTATCTTAAACTTGATGATTAAGAGACATTGGTTAATACAGGTGGCGCCAGACAACCAACAGCTTTTCAGACAAGGAATTCTCATTTCCCTAGCCTCAGAAGCTTCAAAGATAAATACGCTTCCGAGAGATAATTAAGTGGTGCAAGATGTTAATTACCAGTGAAATGAATTAGATGGTCGAATTGCAGATTAGAGTAGAAAGCATCGTTGTTTTTCAAGGAAAAGTACATAGTACTTTTTGATTTCCCTCCAAAGCGGATAAGGTTTTGCCGGATGTTTCTAAAACATCTAATTATCTGAAAATAATCTAAACAACTTTGAAAATAAACAGATGGTAATTTATACTAATTTTTTTTTTAAACAGATATGCTGCTTTAAATAACTGAAAATGAATAAGTATATAATTGTTTTTTAAATTCAATCTTCTCATTGTAATGCTATTGCTTAAATATATATTTTTTATTACAATAAAAAACATGTTTGTTTTGTTGCAATCCTTAAAGTTAAAACTTTTAAAATAAACTGACATCTTGTCACTCTTAGTTGAATCAAGTTTCATACAAAAGAGAAGTAAATTTTTGTAAATATTAAACTTTAAAAAATTCCTAAAGAACATGCAAAGATTAGCTTAATTCACAGATTAGCACAAACATATAACACTGATATGCAGACTTCCCTTAACATAGGGTACAAATTTGTTTGTGATTAAATTTTCTTACATATTTTATTACATATTTAATAAAAAATATTGTCCTATTTTTGAATGATGACTGTACTTTACAGAAAGAAAACAAGTGAATATATTTTGTGGTAAAAGCATAAATTTATGGGCGACCCATAATAATAAAATAACTAAAAATAATAATAGAAGAAAATACAATAACGTAAGGAAAACTAAAGAAAAAGTTAGGAAAAAAATAAGAAAAAATTAGGAAAAAAATAAGAAAAAATTAGGAAAGAAAGAAAAAAACTCCAGCGGACATTGAGAAAAAAATATTAAAGAGGAAAAAAAAAGTAGAAATACGGATTCGAACTTCCCACTTTCAGTATATGAGATAAAGTCCTTAAGCATCAAGCTCTAACTGACAACTAAAATGAGAAGGTTTCATTTCTAACATTTAAGCTAATAGCAGAAATCTAATGAAAACAATGTCAAATATCTTGAACATGGGGGCGAGGGGGGGGCTTTGGCCCCTTAAAATATCCCATTCCTATAGTGTTTGGGCCTCTCAACACAATGGTGAAATCCGTTTGTCGATCTGACCTTCCGTTCGGGAGTTGTTAGATACAGACACGGACGGACACCGATTTTGGTCGCTATCTCAATAACTCCCAAATGAGTCGCTAAAATTAGCAGCTGAAGAATATTCCTTTCTAAAGTAAAAATGTTAAGTAAATCCACAGTTGTTGGCTATTATATGAATTCTTTTCGAATGATTTTTTATTGCTTTTAATTAATATCTCATATTGAAATACAACATCAGTTTGAATAAACTTTATATTTTTAGTAATTCATTGGCTCTAAAACTTAAATATATACCGTTCTCAGTCCAGCATCTGTCTACAATCTTCGCTGTATTTTCTGACTGTATTTTTCAAAACAAATGAATATTTATTTTTTACGTAAATTCCGATTGGCCTAAAGCTAAGGAGAATTCATGAGAGTTTGGAAATTGCTAAGTGGTATGAAAGATTGTAATCTCTACAATCTGTTTCAAATTTTCTCTATTGCAACGTAAATTGCTCTACAATGTATCCTTTTCAGGCCACTTTCAGAATTTCCGATCTTTTGTACATTGTTGATAGCTCCTTTGTCTTTCACGACCAGTATTTCTCTAAGGAATACTTCATCTTCAAAGTTAAATAGAACATTTTCCCATTTTCTTTGTTTTGAAACTTCTTTCATGGCAATTTTGCTTCTCTCCGTCTTCAATCAGATATTCATCTAATCTCCTGATGTCGATTTTTCCTCAGCATGACTGATTTCTCCATTTTATATTTTGTATACAAAAAACAAAAACGAACCAAATACTGTCATTACTCTGAATAATCAATAGTAAGATCGATCAGGTAAAAGATAACAGATGTTTCTCTACAGACCATGCAGGCCCTTGTGTGCGCCAAACCTCCTGCGATTTTCCACCAATTGTAGTTGTAGAGATCGGATGGTCAGTCTTACGCCCGCCCTTCTTAATCTCCGAGTAAAAAACCCAGAATCCATTAGACAGAGAGCTAGGGACCGTCTGGAAGAGAAACAATTATGGAAAAATCGCTGATCACCGTCGGAACTGAATCCGCCCTCTTGTAGATCGCAGTCTAGCGCCTAAACTAATGCATTACCGGATCTAATCTAGATTATCTTGAGAGGCAAAAAAAGTAATGGTGCAATCAAGCCCATATCCTAAACTCAATATTAATCTCGGTGAGCAGACTTCTAACACGCATTTTATAGGCCATGAAAACGAATAAATCATAATACAGTATCTAAACGAATATATAAGGAATTAATATCAATATAACTTCTATTTCACACAACTTGCACTATATGAAGATTAAAATCAACAAAAATCACTGATAAGCAATCACTGCTCGCTCTTACCTATTTACCTGTGAAACGTACAAACTACAAAATATTGCAACCTCATCCACAATATTTATTTTCAGATGCAACATCTACCGTAATGCACAAAACTAAAATGATATGATTGTTGCATTCGCCACAAGTTGGCATAAAGTTTAACGAATAAGGTGTCTAACAATATACCTAACAAATTTGTTTTTGGTGTTCAGATAATACTTTTTAGTACATTTCTTAAGTTATCTCCTTCCCTTTAATAACTACACGTAGGAAAACTAACTTATACATAAGAGTTTATGAATTGCAAAGCAAATATTTAACAGGCTGATAAATAATATGTTCAGATATTGTGAAAGCATTTCACAAATGCCACGATTATTTTCTCTTCATTTTTATTTCATTAAGAAAAGTGATTTCAAATATTTGTTTATTTTTTAAGTGATTCAGGAGACCAATTTCCTTTCTAATAGTGACATTGAAGTCCTCGCTGATACACTAAAGTATCAACAAATTGAATTGGTAGAAATGGATGATAGCAAGTCCATTTTCTTCTTTGTTCTTCTTTGTTCATTTAAAAAAATGAAGTTAATAAATTTAACACACGTTAATAAATTTTCAGTAAAGACGAAGTTTTCTCTAATTGGGATTCCTGATTGTTTGTCTCTTGTTTTATAACTAATAGCTGTACTTACACCCTGACCATAAAGTATCTGTGATGTTTGTAGATATGTTTATAATAAATATCATAATTATAAAAATCACAATATCATAATATCATAATTATCATGATTAGAATTATAATACCTTATCGTTTTTTAAACTTTATGTATTACTTCCGAATTTACTCCAAATGCTGTTTCGTAGCAAATTAACAAATATTTACAATAAAATATGTTCGTACTGAAAGAAGTAATTCCGGAAAAATTCTAGATTGTTCCTAACTCATTTGCTTGTTCAAGTCTGAATACGGTTACCATAAAACTTAGAAATTATTATTATTATTATTATTATTATTATTATTATTATTTCTCATTTCATTATTATTATATTTCCTTTCTAATCCCTTGTACGTATATTTTTCCTATACTCACCATTAATATAACTAACCTGAATTTGACAAAATAAATCTAAGAAATCAATGTAATGTTCTTTGAAAGATATAGGCAGTTTAATAAAAAGAAATAGCAATCAATTTTGGTTATAAAACAACCATGTAAGACATCTTAGAAATCCTACCACGAGTTCCCGTAAGGAATTCTTTGTAAGACCATTGATACCTTAAGGCTGCATTTCGAGAAGATACTTTAAAATTTCGAGAAGATACCTTTAGGTCTAGGGCTAAAATTTCATTATGCTATTTATACTATTGATAAAAATAGAATTTTCTAATTTGAAGATTTTTTTTTTCAAATTCCGATAAACTCTTCGATAAAAGCCCCTGATGGGATAAAGTTTTTTAACTGAAGATTAGATTAAAAAAATGAAGTTTTTTAACTGAATTCCAAAGGAGGATTTTTCGGGATGAACGGATTTGAGATCTTTCTTTTCCAACTATTTATTTTTTAAGACATGATATTTTTTTATTTTTTTTTTGCATTTTGTATAAGAAAATTGAAACAAGTTTAAGATCTTAATAAATCATATTCTCTTTATTTCTGGGTTTTCTCTTCTTTTATCGATGTCGGAAAATATTGGACAGAATCATTTTCTTCATTCGCTATGTGGTGACCTCTGCGACATATGGATTATGGATTCCCATTTTCATTTGAATTTTCCAATTTGATGAGAAGATCTATCAAAAGTCTCCTTCTATTATTGTTCCAAGAAGTTTTAATTAAGTTTTGCACTTTATTCTGAATAGTCACTGCTGCTGCATCAAATATATACAGTTGAAAAAGAAAAAAAGAAGTTCCTGTGGAGCAGAAGGACGTCGTCGTGAAGTAGAGCTGTTACAGTCGCATGCATAATCACTAAGTGACAGTTCTCTCTGGCAGAAGCTGAGATTTGAAATTGCTAACTTCTGCTTGAATTGAATTGATAGAATTCAATCAGTGATCGACAGTCCTAAAAAGACATTTCTTCCTCCGGTTTCTTAATTTCGATCTGAAAGAAAACGTTTAACTATGCTTGAACTACTGACAAAGAGAAGTTCACTTTTGTAATTTTCTCTTTTGCTAATTTCCTTAGAAACATGTTTGCAATAAAGAAATGATAACGTTAAATTCAATTCACTTCAAACGGATTAGATCTAAAAATCTTTAGGCGTAGTTACAAAACTACACATCTTTCTCCTATAATGAATACAAAGCTAAACAAATATTTATATTTTTTTTAAGCATTTAACACTTCCTAAACCTTTAGCAGTTAAATAATTAAAATTATTTGTAGTTGAAATTTTTAATAATAGAATAATGAAACATAAGTTGATTCTATCATGATATTTGAAATGTTTAAGATTTTGTAATTAGTAAATTATATAGAAAATGGTTTATTATTAGATAAACTGTAAAATATGCATTTAAATAAAATGTATCTGAACATTCGATAAGCATACTTATCTAGACACAAACTCGAAAACGTCAGATAAATAATTCCTTAATGAAATAAAAATCACTGTTTTTAAATATGTTTCACAAACATATATTAACTTTTTCCAAAATAAGTTTAAGAGAAAAACTATTCATAGTTGAAATATTCAACTTAATTGTTTGACGTTTCAAAACTATAGAACAAATAATTCAGCTTAAAATAAATTCAAATCACTTTAAAAGTATTAGTTCTGTTTTCTTATTGGATTATTTTTATTACATTATGTAAATAAATAAATACTATTATTATTATTCCAATATTATTGTTTGATAATAATTATACTAATATAATAATAGTTTATCAAACAAAGTATGAAGGGCAAATATAATATAAATAAAAGTAAATGTAAAGAAGTTATGTACTACTACTAGACTACTAATGAGTCGATATGGACGTAAGTTTCCTGGACGTATGCGTATCCTACATATTGCCGTCAAATTCGACGATGACTCTTATCCTTCGATACATTTTTAGATCTAAAACTTAACAATTCTTACTGTATAAGGTCTGTGAAGTGCATTTTTAATGTCAACACCAAGAGTTCTTTCTTTCAATGCAACTATTCTGTTCTTTCACAGTTATAACAGAGAAAACATAAAGAATAAACACGCAAATTGTGGATTGTAGTACATTCTATAGATTCGTCAGGAGATTAGTTGAATGTAAGGGAATTCTTTAAAGCATTTTGTATTTTGCATGCAACATCATTTGCATCATTGGTAATCTGAGACATACTTCTCTTTGTAGTTGGCGTGAAGCTAGTGCTTGTGCTATTAGTCGCTGAAGTTTTATGTTATTTGGAGAATATGATTCCTTTACCGCGATCAATATTCAACAATATCACAAAACTAGCTTCAGTCGTTGTATTATCTTGCTTACTAAACGTTGTTAACAATGTCTTCTGGCTATTCAGTGATAATAGTTAATGCAGGCATATTTTTTTCTTCTGTAATTCTGATTTGGGTGGATATTCAGACGAAAAGTTTTCTTAATGTGTTGCGTACATAGTAGTGTTTCAAGTTCCTAGCTTTGTAATGATTGAGTGACATATGCAGACAAGACATAAAAGTTTAGCTTCTTTAAGGGTGAATGCAAAAATCTTTCTCCACTCTGGCTTAAAATTTCTGTTTTTATCTTTATACTTTGCTTCTTACAATTTGAGGTCACCATCTTCCTTCACAAAATTTTCAGACACTTCTAAAAAACTAAAGTGGAATGAAACAATAAGCTTCAACGCGCGCAATGAAACCAAACTCTACACCACCCAGTATCACCAGAAAACCCCGCTATTCCATTTCCAGCAATTCAGTCGACAAACCCACATTCACTTGATCGCAAGCAACGCCTTCTAAAACAAATAGCACATTGTAAGAACCAGCTTTTACGATTACTGATTCTCTAGCACAATGATTCGAACTTTCTTTCATCCCTGACTCAAATCTAGCACTAAAATTAAGATTCTTAAATATATTTACTCACTATGAGCATTCTGCTTATGTTTTAATAGAGTGAACTCTCAGTTTATACCTAGAAAATAATTATAAAACTTGATAATTTTTTATTTACCTTTTACATTAAATGTGATGCAAAAAGCTGAGCAAACATATTTTTGCTAGCCGCACATTACATGTCAAATGACGGATAGGTGTGAAAGCGTCCGTTTTTACAGAATGATTACTGGGAAGCAGTAGCCATCTCCATTATTGATTGAGGCCGAACCCAGTATATAAGCTCATAGCAGATGGATTTGCGTTTTGGATGTAGATGCACTTTTCAAATTTCAACTACCACTAGATGAATATTATTTGAACGAATACCAACGTCATTCTTGTTTCGTAACGTCCGTTAGATATAAACAACAGCTCATTGATAACAGAAAAACCTAAATAATATTTAAATCTAAATTATGTTTTTTTAATCCTATTTCTTTTATTATTATAAATCTCAAGTCTTATTTGTCTGTAACTTTTGTTCTATTTATAATTCTGTATTTTTATTAAGATTAAAAAAAAAAGCTGGGGAAGACAATTGCATCAGTTAACAACCCCCCCCCCTCCTACATGAAAAACAGTATTGTCATTGTAAAGGATTTTATGAAAATGTTCAGCTCAATTTTCCTTCCAGGACAACATAATCTCTGCAAATTCTATTCTGTGGTCAGTCATCTGGGTAACTTCTTGCACATAATATGGTCTCCAGGATTTAAAAATGAAAGATCTTTTATTTAAAATTGTTTGAATGGAATAATGAGTTAGGCCACTTTCCTGTGACAGCAAAGATTTCGTGGGACTTACGATGAACATTTCTATGATAGTTTCAATGTTTTCAGGAGTCCAAAATGTTGAAGGAGTCCTGCACTACGAAAGTCTTTAACGGAGTCAGTGATCATTAATTTTTGGTGATAGTTTTTTATTGTCTTGGATAAACTTCCTCTTCTCTAACAACATTCCATAATAAGGTATGACTGCGACTGCCATACCTCGTATTGATGGCTATTTTAGCTTGATACTTATACTGGCAGCATCCTTCACCTGAAAAAGAAGAAAAATAAATGAAATGTACTTCAATTATTTATTTTATATGTAACAATAAATTAAAATCTTAAACATATTAGAATTTTCCATATTAGGGAGTCGTAGTTTTTGAATTTAGTACCCCGACAATGAAAATGAACACCACTAGAGTGCTATGCGATTACCACCAAATCTCTGATTAGGTCGAAGGGTGTCAGATAAATTGATCCTGAAATTCTTTATCAGTAGACTGAAACTTAGCTTAAGACGAACTACATGTATTTAACAGTAATAGAATGAAAATAAACCTAAATCTGGATTAGGATTAAATAGTAAACTGAAAAAAATAAAATATGTTTTCACATTATATTGTAGAACAACTCTGCAGTTCTGAGTTCTGCATCTAGGCAATAATATTTTTAATGCTCTCTTATATAGAAATACAAACAAATTTTTCCTTGCACGATTTTCTTTCTTGGGCTTGCTGGTTGAAGAGACTTCAGAAAGAATATAAATAAATTAACCAATAAATCAAAATTTTTCTCCGCCAAGAATTGAAATATAAAAATGGTCGTAATCTCTTGACCCTCACTCAAATCGAATTTCTCGCACTTCAAGACGTATTTGATTTCTGGATGGCAATCTTTCCAATATATTGGGCTGCAAAATTACCTGGGCTTCTGTATAAGATCATTTCGAGAATAAAACGGGACGACAAAATTACTTCTTTTGAAATGATAATGCTTATTTCCATTCCCACGGGTCTCTATGTTATTGCTGTCATTCCAGGCACGAAATGATCAATAAGTCCTGTAATGTTCGGTTTTGAAGTGGATTTTTTTCTACTAGAGTGTCTTTTAGTGTTCGTAATAAACGAAGCAAAATTGTGTAATGTTGCTTCAAATGGATACATTTTTATTTTTCAATATAAGATATATTCTGACTTTTTAATTTAGCCCATCTTTCTTTTTGTGTCAGACAGCTATTGAAATTCAGTTTCTTAATAACTTATTAAATTATAGGAATTAAAGGAGAATGGGCAGATCTGCCCCACCACAGCATAGCGATAAGATATATACGTAAGGAAAGATCTCCATAAATAGAATATTTTTTATTATTAGGACTTGTCTCAATTATTACTCCGTTCGGAGTTATATAATTCTAGATATGACTTATCTAGAATTATACAACTCCGAACGGACTAATAATTGAGACGAGTCGTAATAATAAAATATGTTCTATTTAAGGAGATCTTTCTATAGATATATATCTTATCACTATACAGGGTGGGCAACTTCCCATACATTTTTGCCCATTGTCCTTTTCCAAGGAGATGGAAATGACATGAGAAGAGACTGGAGGCAAAATACTCTAATCTGTTAATTAATCTTCTATGAACTCTGTGTCATGAAAAAAAGACAGTATTTGACGTTAACGAAGTTAAGTTTAACTGATTCAAATTACTATTTCGATTTCTAGGAAAATATGTAAGCATTGGGTTCATTCTTTTGAAATGACTTTAGTCTTCAGCAAATAATGATTCAATCTGATTCTTTTTGTCTTTCCAGTTTTCATTACATTTACAAAATTGTAAATAGATTACATTTATTATTGCTTTTATTATCCTCATTTACAATCGCATAGAGCACTAACTTTTCTATTTATAGCAATAAGAAAAAATGATATTTCTAACATTCGAATTTCCCTTAATTGCTGACATAAATAAACTTAGAAAGTTTTTAAATATCAGTGTTCTGTTGGATTTATTTGTTGCAATTAATAATGTTTTACTTTACTTTGAGAACAATATCTCGCTAACGTATATCTTTTTTATGATATTTTATAGACAGTACAATAAATAACTGGCAAATGAAACGTTTATCGAACTTACTCGTATGATTACTAAAAGTAATCTGTTACGGAGGTTATCATCAGACAGTTAAATCCAAGCGCTACGCGGCTATATAAATGCCACAAGGAAGCCAACAACCAATGGAATGAAGCCAAACCCATTATAATAAGATACGAAATGGAGCAAACCAATTGTTAATGCAAACTGTTGGTTTTTTTTGCGGTTTTTTTTGTTCCGTGGATGTAATGTGTACAATGTTGCGCAATTAATTGATCGTGGTCGTTATATGAACCATTTGTCAACATAAGCAGCGACTCTAAATTTTCGAAGATAATCATTCTCTTCATAACCGAAGGCAATAGGATTATCCGTGTCAAGAGTGAATAGCCGATGTTGCTAAAGTGGAGGACAGTATTGTATAGCAAATTTCCCTTCTTAACTTTAAGCAGCCTCATAGTATCGCCGATGTAACAATAATCCTGCCCAATGCCCCTTATACTACACTCACTTCCAAAAGTTAGGCACGGAGAGGAAAAAGTTAATTTCCGTAAGCCAATCTGAATTAAAGAAGCTGAAATTTGCTGCAAAGGTAGAAGGAAGTATGCAAATTATATAGGTAACAGCCAATCACGGTTTCGCGTTGAGAAATATGCAAAACAGGCAGTCGTATAAGAAGCCTGCATTGTGAAGGGTAACAGGAGTTGCATGTAAGTGCTGATGAAAGGTGTTTAGAACATTCGTACGATTTGTTTTCAAGCTAGACGTATTATTATGGCTTCCAGAAGACGAATGGAAGATTCTGAGCGCTGTCGGGCTGTCGGACGCATTGAAGCAGGACAGTCTATAACAGATGTTGCTCGTTTCTTCGGCGTTCATCATTCCGTCATTTCACGATTTTTAAACAATTCCAAAGCAGTCAAACAGTTGTCCGAAGACCTGTAGCCAGTCGTCCAAGGGTTATGACCCCCGCGGAAGATCGATATATTGCTGTTCTAGCCAAGCGGAATCGAAGCTCGACCTCCACACATGTGACGTCTATGGTGCAGCGGTCGTTGGTAAGACGATATCTGCCACTACTGTTTGTCGAAGGATAAACATGAATGGTCTGTACGCCCGGGTACCACGAGTTTGTGTTCCTTTATCCGTCCAATCAAGAGGGGCACGATTACAGTGGTGCCGCTAGCATGTGAATTGGACTATGTCTGATTGGGGTAACGTTATGTTCACAGATGAATCCAGATTTGCCCTACAACCCGCTGATAAGCGTGTAAGGGTCTGGAGAGAACAAGGCACACGTAATCGGCCCCAGAACGTCACCGGACATCACGCATTCCGGGGTGGAAACATCATGGTCTGGACAGGGATTTCATTGGGATATCGCACCGACATGCACATCTACAGGCGAGGTTCTGTGACGGCTATATGGTATCGAGATGAAGTCCTAGACCCATTGTGAAACTGTACGCTGCATCAGTTGGTCCTTCTTTCGTTTTAATGGACGATAATGCGCGTCCCCATAGAGCTGCCATCGTAAACGACTTTCTGGAGAGTGAGGGGATTGCGCGTATGGAGTGGCCGGCTTACTCGCCGGACCTTAAGCCAATTGAAAATCTTTGGGATGCCCTCGGCCATGTTGTATGTCGACATTTCCCACCTCCAGCCACTCTCAGAGATTTGGAAACTGACCTTCAGGAGGAATGGCGATTGCTGGACTCTGCGGTGGTTGATCACCTCATAACAAGTATGATCACACGCTATAAACTTTGTATGCAGCTGAAGGGTGCTCACATACCCTATTAATGTTGGTTTTTGTTGTTTGCTTTGAATTTAAACATCATTTTGTTAATGACGCAAATATGACGTTATCTTATAATTTATTTTAAAATTCAATATTTTGTTTATCCCTGTATGTAATTCTTTGTTTTGTTTCATGAATAAACATAGAGCTACTTACTTGCAGCATTTCATGTCAATCAAAGCAGTACTTGTCCATTTTTTCGCATTTTACCGTTCCGTACTTAATTGGAAGTGAGTGTATATATTAGGTTACATCAAATAGTAAAATAGTTTGGATTTGTCTATTAGATTTATGAAAGAAATTGAGTATGGTGTTACTTAATTTCGACTTGATCCCAATGTTAAGGTATTTTAAAATATGCTTAATTGAAAAATATAGCCCCTGAATGAATGGGATAGAAGCATACACTATGAATCCAAAATATCCGAGCGCCAACCCGAAACCCGTGACATACTCCCCAGCAGTGAACATTAGTATAAGTGGGGCCGTCTTTGACTTTATCACAGCCGTGACTCTGCCGGGATGACTTTACACTAGCTGCCTGAACGTCTCTTGAGGAAAGAAAGCCGTTCTTCCCATAGAGCTGTAGCCAGGGCAGTCGTGATGTGAGACATTAGGGTCTGGAGCGAAATCACATTCTAATTCCCACAGGTATTCGATGGGGTTGAGGTCGGGAATCTGGCCAGGACAGTCCATTTTCAGAACCTTATTGTCCACAAACCATTCCCTCACAAACCTCGCTTTATGACACGGAGTAGTCATTTACCGTAGGCAGTAGGTAACTGGTCAAATATCCTTGTATCCTTCTGAATTTACATTGCCGTGATGTGTACAAGAGGGTTTAGTTCATTCTATGAAAAAGACCCCCAAACCGTAATGGCACCTTCTCCAGACTTCACTGTTGGCACTACACGTAATGCAGATATCGTTCCCTGGTCATTCGCAACACCCAACCTTTCCATTCATATAGCGTAATTCATCAGTGCCGTCGTTCAGTGAAGTCCTTATACCATTTCAGGAGGCGCTCAGCATTGTCAGGTGATATGTTTGGTTTGTGAGCAGCTACTCAACCCTTTCACCCCATTCCTCTGACCTGTCGATAAACAGTCATGGTGCTTTTCAGAGTGTTCGGACTACTGAATATAAGTACTACTGTTTCAATCGATGTTTGGCTGTTTGCATGAGCCACCTCTTCCACATTCGGCTTCCCAGTCTGTCAGTATACGCGGCCTAGCCGGTCAGGGTTTTGTTGTGGTTGCGCCTTTCATTTCCACTTCACAATCACATCACCAGCAGTCAATTTCGGCAACTTTAGAAGAGTTGAAATGTCCCTGACAGATTTATTACTCAAGTGGCACCCAATGACCAGTCAACATTCAAAGTCACTGAGCTCTGCTAATCGATTGATTCTGCTGCTACTTCGTATCAATTAACAACACACGACTCCCTGTCTCCTTTTATATCGGTACGTGACTTCACCTAGTCATCTAGACTTCAGTTCACTATTGCAGAGGAGTGCCAGGATATGTTTGATCACATAGTGTACATGAAATGCTTATTCCAATTTACAAACTTATTTCAGTTACATATTCTATGGACTGTTTTTTTTTTTCCATTCCCTCTGGTATAGTTGTAAACCTGGATAATTCCTCTTTAAAAGCATAATAAATATTACGTTCTAGTTTTTTGTGTAGAGTGTGATTGACTGAACACTAGAGATGGGCAAAGTCGTTCTTTTTACTGAACTAGTTCTTTTGAGATAGTTCTTTTTATAGAACTAGTTCAATGAGCTAATTCAAATGAACTAAGTCGTTCTTTTTACCTTAACAACCAAAAAAAAAAAAGGTTTTCAAATACTTTTACATCCAAAACGAAAAAAAAAGGTTCTCAAATACTTAATATTAAACGAAATAAACCAATTCCAATAGCCAATAGTGGAGTGGTAAAAGGACGAACTAGTTCATTTGAACTAGGTCGTTCGTGAACTGTAGTTCTTTTCATGAACTAGTTCATTTGAACTAGGTCGTTCATTGAACTAATTCTTTTATACGAACTAGTTCAATGAACTAGTTCGTTCACGAACTACCCATCCCTACTGAACACAGATATCCTTGATATTTAGGACAAACTGCTCCAAAGAATGATCTGTATTCGCTCTTTATAGATGGAAATTTGCTCCAATGAAAAGCTAATTCGAAGTGATTCAATGGCAAAATAAAATTGCTTCAGTAAATTTACTACATTTTTAGAAAAAAAAAAATTCAGAAAAAGATTCAATTAGATTTACATAACCGTAAAGAAGTGACTCAGTGCCAGGAATACCTCATCTACATTGATTTTTCTAGTCTAACCTCAATGTCTACTGTAACATCTTTTCAATGATCAGAGATTTCTGATATTCACTTAACTTCAGGTTCAATATCTTTCACCAAAGATTAATGTCACCTTAACTTCAAATGTCTGAGGTATGCACAATAAAGCTGGAAAAATAGCAGCCATCATTTGTCGTGCAGTTCCATCGAGCATGCTTGATGAAAATTGCCTTATACGATCAAAAGAGTAGAACACGGTTGACCTTTTCTTACCGCGGATCCAACCAACTACAGCGAAGAATTGAAACATGTCAGACATGGCATCATTCATATTTCGCTGATTCCCTCCGTAGATAGTTCTCCATTCAACTACACTGAAAGCCCTCATAAATGTATTACTGCAATAATAAGATCATCATTCATTTGTTTGTTTTGTTTTATTTAAGAATGTATTCCTAAATTTTGCTTTTACTTTCGCTAAGTAATGTTATTTAACGGAAGCATTGGAATTAAAGTGGTTATTTTACGTAATTACTAATTCTTCAGTAATCCTCTTCTCTATTTTTACGTGAGGAACAAAAATTGCAACTTATAGCAAAAAAGTCTCAGGAAAAAAGTAACATAAGATCTTTTACTGTTGAAATTTTCGTAATTGTATTTCACCTTTTTTTTTAGGAAACATTCATCCCTATTAAACCAAAATCTTGCAACAGGACAATCCACAGAGGTATTATCAGACTGCATACCAGAAAGGAATATTCACAAAGCTTAGTCAGATATTACAGTCTGGACATCCTTTAGATTTTGAAATCATTTCAGAGGTGCTCATTAATAATGTATTGATCCATCCTTTGCTACTATGATAATCCCCGTTCTTCAGGAAAACTTTCGGTGTTGAAACATTATTCAGGCATTATCCGCCCTAGCTACGAAACAGCGACAATTAGGTCAGCGGTAAGAAACTACTTTATATTATGTGTTTATGTGGTGAATGTGGGTGGCAGGGAAGATAAGTACTGCGACCGGAGGTCTATATACTTTCTATTAAGTAAAATACTAGCAAATTTCTGCACTTTCTGCAAGAAAATAAATGACTTGATGATCTGATCTGAATCAAAACTAAGCAGAAACCATATAATCCCTAATGCAGTCATTTTGCCTAATTTCCGGAAATGGGGAATAATTACAGTCATTATTAATTTAATCTCTCTCTATCTTTTCAATAACTTATTTAAAATCGAGAAAGATTTACGATTAGAATCTTATAAATTTGAAAACTGTCAATTTCTGTCCAAAGTTGCGATCAAACGTCGTAAAAATTAGGTTGTTGATTTGTTTTTACTTTTTCTCTTTGTTTATTGAAGTATTTTTCTTACTCAAATTTGCATTTAAATTTTTCTTATCAAGAAAAACAGAAAAGTTATTTGTCGAAATGCAAGAAATTTGTATTTTTGGAATCTTTTGCTTAAAGCCTGATTCAAAAAATCCAATTTCTTTTTTGATTCAGATGCTCGAATCGAAAAAAGACCTCTTATTTACCATGGAAACAGAACCTTTATTTCTTTTCGTCTTCTTTGAATAAGGAAAAGGTAGGCGACGTTACCCAAGCAACAAATGACCATTCCATCAATTACCCGAATCTTAAAAAGACTCTTTACAAGCGATGAATGGTTAGCGGAAATGGATATCCATTTCAAGGCAAACATCTCTCACCCATTGTTCACTCTCTAACAATAGGGTAGATGTAAGGCCTACTTCTTTTATATCAATGACTTTCTCACCAGGTAGAAACCAGGTAGAGAGTAAACTGGGTGGAGAGCAAAACTGCCTAAATAGAAGGCAAAAAACATAAAACAAATATAATTTCAAACAGAGTAATATAATCGACATCAAAATTCTACATCAGTGGAAAGTGAAGCTAAAAAGACAAGGAACCCTTGACCGATAAAAATTCGTTTGCCAAAAGAGAATTAAGCAAACAGTGGATATAGAAAAATGAATACCAGTAATAAGCTCAAATCAGAGATTTAAATCTACTTAAAAAGTCGCATTGTATTGTGCGATGTAAATATATCAGAAAAAAAATTAAGGACAAGTAAATGATTAAGGGAGAACGTAAATTTTTTCCGGCTATAAATTTTCCAATCAATATTCATGCAATGATGATATCTAATATTTATCACAAATATAACTTCCCAACAAGAATATCAAACACAATTAAATAAGAAGAAAAGCCAACATAAAATAAAATATATATTAAAAGCCCAAATTCAAAAGACTGAAACTAATAAAACTACTCTGAAATTTAGACAAACCAACTGAGATTAAGAAATTAATGAATAAAGATTCTAGACATAAATTCAATTACGCTGCAGTAGCTTGTACTTAGGTTTGTTAGGAAAATTACGTATTCAAAATTAAAGCATTATAAAAATCAAACATGGAATTTCCCAAACATAAGATATAAATTATTAAGATAGGTAATCTTCGATAGACGACGATTCCATTCTCAGAATTAATCCTGACTTATTAATTCAGAATACAAATACACGTTTAATTTGAAAACTTTATGGTTTCTTTGAAAGGCTCTTGATAGTTCGTGGTGGGTCTATGATTAATCAAAACTTTTGATTGAAATGAAACAATTCTCCTAAGGTTTGCATTTTTTTGGAGATGGCATTAAGTATATTTCAGAGAACAGATTCCACGCGGATTTCGGCACCCTTCCGTAGAGTATTTTAGAATCAGGAAGAATGTCTGATGAAGATTATGGCGCGAATTTACTGATGAGTCGTTGTACTATGAGTACATTGGAGTATTCATTGCGTGTTAAGGCAGAAGGAACGTCGTTTGTAGGATTCATGCAGTCAGATCGGCTCCGTGCAATGGTTGTCCAATACCGCTCGGAATTATCTCTATTCTTTGGCTTTTGGCAATGTACCAGGCTGTTGCTCTCAATCTTAGACTGATTTCCACGGCTGTTTCAAGCACTACAACATACAGGCTTTTCAGAATGTTGAGTTTCAAATAAATGTTTATCAGGATAATCTGTATATATAAAAGAAAACATTGATTTTTTTTCTGCACGCTACTCCCCCGAAACCGTAAGACGCAGAAATACAAATAAGGTGTCAAATGTTAGGTATAATATTGAGGATGGCAATATTTTATTTTTTATCGACGTGGGTTAACCGGAGGTTATGTGACTTAAGCTCAACTTCTAAACCATTCATTTTAGATGACCATAATGTAAAGACAAGTTGTTTCTCTGATTGAGATGAACTATTTACAGATAGTCCGGTCGCGATTAAAGGTCAATTGACTGAGAAAATGATCTCAGAATCCAAGGTTACGTGATCACTAAAAAATTTACATGATCACTTTTAAACAATAGTGCTAGTTCACTATTAAAAAAAAGTTTCAGAATCCCCAACAACCCATGTGTGTTGGGAAAGTGGCTCAGATTATTTCATCCTGATACTTTTCTTGGTACAATCTAAACGTGAATCTCTTAAAAAGGAGGATGAAAGTGATATGTTTTTTAACACGTTTGCTCAAAAATGATGTGATAATCACATGCATTTGGAAATAATCACCTTGTGTACATATCAGAGCACCAATAAACTGAAGGAATCGAAATTTTAGCTCGGAGATCAAATAGAGATCAAATAACTCAAGACACGCAGAATTTTTTATTAAAATATACAATTAAGAACTTGACACAATAGAAATCCAGGGATTGATAAATCATAAAAATAAACCGAAACACAGCAATATATAGCGAATAACAACAGTGATTTGAATTATCGGATTCAGATTCACAAAATTACAGGTGAAGTACCGACGAATAAAGTCCACTTAATTTAATAATTCTTTATCTATTTATATGAGTTATATAAATGTGATGAAACACTCTTAATGGTTATAAATAAGTGACAAATTAAATAAACCCTAAATCATAAAGGTTAATATGTGAGTTGGGGAATAACAAGATATATAAAAGAAGTAAAGAACTAGAAAAAAATTGCGAAATCATGTATCAGTATTCATGTTTTATACACCCGTGCATTAATTCTCATTTTTTCTTATGTAACTAGGAATAATTCCAAAACAATGCATTATAAAAATGCTTGTTTATAATAGGTTTTCAAAATTCTCTTGCCCTGCAGATTTTTATTGTGAATATCAGTTTATACAAAGCATTACCGATACTAACAAAAGAATTTATTATTAACAGGAATTTGATTGCAAAATCCGAGAGTTGAACATTGCTTTATAATTATTTAGTAAGTTATTCTGAAATTAATCTGAAATTAAAATACTGTACTATTGTTTTAATACAATTTCAGTTCTGTATTGCTTTATTTGTTTTTATAATAATTATTTATGGACTTGATCTTCATTTTTCTAAACCTTTTAATTTTATGATTAACGAATGTATTCAGTATTTTCCACATCAGAAATAACTATGTACTTTCTTTTACACTAAAACCAAAAATTCATGTTGTTAAAACTTTCCGTGTAATCTTAAAACGTTAAAATAGAGTAAATAAATGCTTTCGAAATTGGTATTATAAGAGTTATTTAAATGAAAACGTTAAAATAGAGTAAATAAATGCTTTCGAAATTGGTATTATAAGAGTCATTTAAATGAAATCGAGCCAAAGGACGTAATAAAATGCAGAATGGATTAATTGTGGGATTTTTGACATCGAACATAGGTGACGCTGCGATCACTTGACGAGACTAGCAGTCTGCTTTTGATCAGGACATCGCGGTAGCGCAACTTATAAACAATCATATTGAAGCAAAGAACCGTTGAACAGGGAGCAGTTATCCGCTTTTTAACCGCGGAAAGTGTCTGATGTACAGAAATCCATCGCCTCATGAATAACATGTCTTTGTCACGTGTTAAGAATGGAGTAAGCGATACCAAGTGGGGGGGGGGAGTCATCGTTGACTGATGATTCGAGGACAGGTTAAGATCATACGGTGTGTATGATCAACGATGCTTCCGTAGTGGAAGTTGACAGTCAGAAGACAGAAGAATAACAGTGGAAGCTCTTGCAGACACAGTTGGAATAAGTGTTGGGGATGTGGAAACAATTATAAAGGATCGTCTGCAATATTGGAATATTGCAATATTATGCTCAGTGGGTGCCATACAACTTGGATTCTGTACAAAAACACATTGGATTGGAACCTTTGCTCCGATATCAAAAAGAAGGTCGCCGTTTCATCGATAGAATCATTGCAGGAGATGAAACGTTTCTTGCTAAGAATCCCCTTCGGCTCGTTTTCATAGGGATGACCCTTTTAGAAAGAAATTTTTACATATAAAAATATTAGATTTTTTAAATTGTAAATATTATTTTTTTTAATTCATTAAAATTTATAAAATCTATCCTCTTACGTTTCTTCAAGGTATTTTTCTTATGTTGCAATGCAAAACATAATCTTAGTTTTGATATACCGATATTTAAAAATATATCTTCCTAATTTTTTTACCTCTATTATATTCTAATGATCGTTTATGCAAGTGTTTCACTATGATTCAAATATTGAATTCTGGTAGCCTGATGTCTCCTTAGAAACTTCCTCTTCACCCTAACTTCCATATAGAAGAACCAAGAATCTGCCACCGAAAATGTGGCATTTGTCTCCTGGGAGTTCACAGTTCCCTGCTTCCATCCAAATAGTTCATTTTCGGTGGAAGTAAAACTGAGCTCAAAAGGCGCTGTGAGGATGGGTATTTTATTTTACTGCTTTTAGATTGCAGACTTATCGATAGTAATTTTTATTTCGAACGTAAATTCGCTGCAGGCTCCCCTCGTTTGATCTTAACTGTCAGAGTATTGAACTTTAAGGAACACATATGTTATCATTCACCTGGAGAGTGTTAAGAAGAATAATTCAGGCGAAAAATGAAGAGAAGAGAAATCAATAGTAAAATACGCAAGATGCAAGGAACATAAAATTCAATGAACAGAAAACGTAAAAATGTAAAATAAAAAGTAAAAATAATTTTTACTTGATTCTGATTATAGCTAAGCGTTTACATGCTTAATAATACAAACTCGTCCTAACATAAATAACTTTCAGAAGTGTTTGCTGAAACTTATTTCTTGATGCATAAATCTGTATTTTTATTTTAGTCTATTATCTTACCTCTTTGCTTTAATCTTTTTGTTTTATATATATGTCTACCTTTCAATGTGAGTTTTTTGAAGAAAAGAACAATACAAGCTAAGCTGCACCAAAAACAAGTCAAAGAACAAAACGAAGTAATTGATTAATTTTATTTTAAGTTCATATAATTTTAGGTTTATTTAGTGATTCGTTGGAAATTAAATAAGTATTGCTTGATTTTTTTTTAATTGGTATTACCCTAACTCCATACTGAAAAGATAATAAATCAAGCTGTGAGTAATTATTCAGGGTAAAAATTTGTGGATCTAATAGAGTATGTTGTGGGATTGATGCCTATTATGATGGCAAACAAAGACTCTATTCCTGGTTAATACAACTGTTCCCACTTTGGCAATGGTAAGTATCTTGGATCTCAGTTAAAAGTAGTGGATTTGTAATTCTCTTTTAGATTAAAGCAAGTTAAGATCTAGACATAAATATTATATAAAATATTATAAAATTAGAAAGGCTTTTACTCTGATGTATCTCTATGCAGTATTGTTTAGTAATAAACATGAATGCAAATTAATATTTTAGTGATACAGTGAAACTAGACAGTGATAATAGACCACAGCTCAAAAATCCCATTTGTCAAAAGAACGAAAAATATATCATAAGTAAACACCGATAAAATCAAAGCAACCAAAGATAGAAGAGGCAAAAGTAAATTTTTGAATTTTTTGGAGCAAAGAAAAAAGTAAATGGAATTATCAAAATCATTTATTTCTCTGTCTGATCAAGGAAATAAACAAAAGATTGATTAGCTCAAAAATTGCTTTTTCTTCTTAAAATACATTTAAACCCGACATCCATGATAACGCTACGGCAATACTTTTTTCTCATTGATACTGTACTTGAACTTTTATCAAAATCAACGTAAAATCCATTAACGGTATTTTACTCTTCCAAACTCGATTTACTAGGTTTGGATGTGAGTTTGATAAACAGTCATGACACTTACGGTACAAGTTTCAGCCAACCTCTTCTTTTCAGAAGAATTATTTCCTCAATGATACCAAGATGAAATTCAGTTTTTGTATCTTGACACCTCTTCCGGATCAAGTGAATGAAACCAAAGAGCATGAATATTTCATTTCATTTTAATTTTTTTATACATCATTCTACCTTCAGAATTAGTATGATGCTTTCCTTCTACTCCGTTTATTCTCAAATATGATACATTTTTTGTTTGAAAGATTGCTTTCAAACAAAAGTTCCTGTAACACAAGAATTCGTACTATTTCCAGGCCTATAATAACTGTTTTCTGATTGTGTAGAATTCTAAGACTTAAATTTTACAAGTTATTTCATGTTTTCATTTCTTTCTTTCAAATATATTAAAGGCTTAGTAGGTTTCAATTATAGTTGACATATCTACCTAATTCAAATTGTTTCATCGGGTTATAAAGTAGGATTGAATGTTAGGGTTTATTTTCATGATTGTAGTTTTTTGCTATTATAGTTTCAAATTTCTACAGTATTTTTGATGAAAATAACATCTGATGCTTGATTTATCTTACATTATCTTTTTGCCTTAAAAAGTATAAATCTTATTTGGTGATCTTTAAATTATTTGAATGACAAAATGTAATTTATAATGAAGAGCATTCAATTATTCAACTCATTTGTATATATTTTAAATAAAACATTAGCCTCTGAAAACAAAATATTAATTAGAGTTTAATTAATAATAAAAGCTTAACTGATAAGTAAATGTTTAATAGTAGTAATACAAAATAAATATTCACAATTGATGTAGAGGAGTAAACTTTTCTCATTATTCGAATTCTGCCATAATCGTACAGTGATGAATCCTTCTATTATTTCTGTAACTGCCAAGTGGTATTTTTAAAAACATTTCTTAATATAGTTAAAAAAAAAGGAATAACTTAATGCAATAATATTATATTCTGTTTACTGAAAGTTGCTTCGGAAAGGAGTGGGTTGGTGTTGATGGGTGAGAATCTCAACAGATGCAGGAAGACGCTATTGTTGTTGTTTTTTTCTTAAGGCATGTAGTGGCATCTTGTCATAGTTACAAGCTTCCCTCTGACCGATTTGTTTGCCCACTAATTAAATGGAAGCGATACCGATGTCCCTTGAGAGGGGATTCTAATTCTACAGAGATTAGAAGACGTGGCAAGGCAGGGCTTTACTCTGAAGACACTAATACCATGAGATCGCAGCGTTTCTGACTTTCTAATCTTCACCGAAGGGATTTTTCTTAGCATGACTGTTTGCATCTAGAAAGATGAGGAGTAATTTAAGATAAGTCTTTTATATAATTATTTTTTTCTAAATTGCAATACTTTCTTCTTCTTGTTGCTTTAAGTAATGTAAAAGAACGTTTATTTAAGGTAATGTTATTTACAGTCAGTGGTTTTTAATAACTTAATTTGAAATTATATTTAATGAGTACGACTGTTACACAATTTGTGTGAAGAAAACACCGCTAAAGTAGGATATCGTAAGGAAAATTATATTACTATCAAAGTACAAATCTTCGAATGAGATGAATGAAGCAAAATTTACTATAAATTAATATAGAGTTGAGCTAATCTAAGCAGAAATGCAAAATAACTAGTCATAAATTGTAACTCTAAGCAGAATTCATTAACTCTAAGCAGACTTCACAAGTCAAGATTAATCAAAAGGAAAAGCTTTTTTCCTGATCTATTTCAAATTCGTCTCAAACTAGTATTTTGTTTTGTTTTTTTTATGCACAAAAAATAAACGTTTTTTGCTCGAATTTAAAGATCTTTTATATTTCATGATTTTATTAAACCATTTTTTTAATAAAATAGTAAGAAAGACTCAAATTTTAGAACTGCATATTAATTAAAAGTTTCATTATTTTTGCAGTACATTATTGATTGCACTGCAGTACAGACATCAAAATCAGGTAGTGCTTCAGTTTACATCATCAGCTTACGTCATGGAGAAGCGCTACCTTATTTTCACTTATTACCTTATCATCCTGTATAGTCATAACTGACGTAAATAACACATTTATAACTAAAATAAGCACTGTACAGTAATAAATAAACAAGAAATAAAAATACATGTAAATCATATGAGAATAAATAATTTTACTAAAGCATTTCTTTGTCCCTTTCTTTCCCAGGGTAACAGGCGGGCAAACTTTTGGCCGACCTCATCTCATTCCTGCATGATTGAAACGTTAAAAACCTGACTTCTAGCGTCTACATGGGCCATCGTAGGGCTCATGGAATATATCTATATTTATATACATGTATTTCTATGTCTCACTCAGGTGGTAATACTTAGGAATCATTAGTATACAGCACTTTGTAGTTTTTCTATTCTATAAACTGCTCTATAAGGAGGTGAGGAAAAGAGTAGAAAAATCTGTACTGACCATAACCTTCTTTTTATTACTTGGGCTAATCGATGTGGTTGGCAAAGAAAATGGCGCTACAAATGTACGTTATTATTGGACGTAAATGTGAAGCAAGCGGACGCAATTGTGGCATGGTAAAACTGGAAACGGATGTAAATCGAAGCGATGTAATTCGGAGTATAACTACATTGGAAAGGATTTTTATTATGCTTATATTTAGAAGCTATTGTGAATAAAATGAATTTGGCCCATTCAATCTCGATGGCCAAACAAATATTATCATTACTTAACCGGTATATTTCTCAATATCAGTATTGTCCGGAGATGTGGATGATATCGAAATGCGTTTCCTGTGTAAACAAACCCAAATTGACTTCGATTAAGACGACAATTTTTGATAAAAGAACAACAACAAACATTTCTGAAGATGAAATAAATCGTTGAAATATTGAATAAAATAAGTCAGAAATGAAACTGAAGCCATAATAAGAACTTGTTACTACGTCGAAATCGATGATTGAATTTAAACAGAAGATAGAACCATCTGAGATCTCTATAAGACGTACTAATAATTACATGGTGATCGAATTTACGTCATTTTAAGCAATAACCGATCTTTCCGTTCCTTTGACATCAAATTTGAATGGTGTAATCTAAAACCTGAACATATAATAAGAGTAAAAAACGAAGATCTCAAAATTCTCTTAATATGTTGTTAAAGATAAGAATTGACAAATTCAATTTAGAATTAGAAATAATTTGTTTAGAAACAATGAAAGGACACAGTATTACAACTGGCAAGGCTTAATTCTAATATTATTTCATTTATTCCTATTTCTTGTTCAGGTTTTAGATTTTACCCTTCAAAGTTGATGGTCTGAAAGGGGAAGATCGAATCTTTGAGTCACAGTGCACTGTGTCGAATTAAAAGCTATCAGTCGCTGCTACTCTACAAAATTAAAACTAAAAGTTTCATAAAAAAGCAGTAAAATTCGTATATCAATGAAAATTCAGAAATTTGAAAATTAAGACGTATTTATTAACTATACCTATCTTAATAAAAATAAAAATATTTTCAACTTAACTTAAACTACTTTTTAAGTAACTGATAATAATTGTACAAGTTTTAAAGAAAGAAAAGAAATAAAAGATATTTGTTTCAGGAGTGTTTAAGACGAAAATTTTGTTTTTATGTTATAAGAGGAATTTCAAAAAATGCTAATCCCTATAAAATTATTAAAATAAATTATAGGATACCTTTAAATGTGCAGCGGTGATAGATAACATTTTGAATTTTGTTATTATATTTTTTAAATGACTACTAGAAATTTTCAGCAAAATCTGAAATCGGATTATTCTGTAAAGCAGTGCTCCGCAACCTTTTCTCACCTACGGCACACCAAAGTTTTTCCTAGAATTCCGCGGCACATCAAAAACTAAAATATATAGATACATAATATATAGATATATATACAAAGCATACTTCGCTTTGTAGTATTGTTTTATTTATTTATTTATTTTATTTTTTTATTTATTTTATTTATTTATATTATTTATTTTTAGTATTATTGGAGAAAAATTATTTAGTTGTAATATTGTCTTATTTGACCACGTCACACCTGTATTGGCTCACGGCACACCATTGTGCCGTGGCACACCGGTTGCGGAGCACTGCTGTAAAGAACCACAAGGAAAATTAATGGATTCTTTTTCTTAACATATCTGAAAAATTATATTGTTAAGAAGATCATTGATGTATTATCATAAATCGCAAGAGATTGTATAGAAAGAGTGTATAGAAAGATTTAGGAGCAGAACCTATAGATACAGTGCTATCTAACGATAGCTTTGGTAACAGATTTCTTATGAAAGTAGGTTTATAGGAGAAGAAAGGATTTTTAGTAAAGAGGGATATTTATTATTCGTTAAATACCTGTCTTTATGCCCTTTTGTTATCCAAAATTGTAACTTTGATTATTGAAAAATAATTTATTTTCGTGATAAGGTAATCTACGTGTACACTGTAGTAACTGTCTGTGATTCTATTGGACAATTGTACTGCAAAACATTCTGGGTCATTTTAATAACATCTGTTTTAAATGTGGAGCAAAGTATTTTATTTAGCAAAATAAAGTATTTTATTTAATGCATTAAGGGTTCCTTGTTTTATATAAGTTTGCCAAGAAATTTCTTTTAGAAGTTTCCTGAGGTTCTCCTTTTGAATTTATCATTTTTTGGTATCACATGAATTGATAGCATATATTTTCATTTTGATATATATTTGAAAACTTTTATTATTTGTCTTCATAAGAATCAAGATATATTATGTAGATTCAATGGCTGTTTTGATTCATTTAAGTTTGTTTGGAAAATGTGGTTGTTATGAAATGTTATGAAAAGTTAACTTTGATTATTCATGTTTCTATTTGATAATCTTAATAATATGTATTTTTTTCTCTTAATAAACACAGAAGCCTGTAAATCATCCAGAATCATCACTTCTTTCATCTTTGTAGACTATCTGCTTAACTTATTTGTGAAAAGCGGAGAGAAATTTATGAAGCAGCACCATTTCTTCGCTCGAGGGCTACAGATGTTGGGAAAAAAAGAATCTCACGCCATCAACACAATGAAAGATGACTTTGGCTGCAGACGAAAATTTAATATTCAATCAAGAATGTCAGAACATAATTAAATAGCTTGCTACCAGAATTAATGTCAGCTGGGCCAGGAATGTAACTCTAAGGAAAGGAAGAATGTGAAGAAAAAAATGGAATATTTTGAGATTTCTGATTTTCTTTTCTAATCCCTTTCATTATTACATCCAATATAGATGTAACATATATAAAGTCATTAAGAAATGACTGATAACTTATTGAAACCCTTATAGACTTGTAGAAGAGGGAAAAAATTAAGTTCCGGCATGTGGTCACTTCCTGTCTCACGGGAAATGGAAATGATCGAAATTGAAATATGTTACCTCCTTTACAGCCTAAATTAAAAGTCGGATAGACATGAGTGATACCGTATTGGAACCTTAATGACTTGTCGAGGAGGACAGAAATACGAGTTCCTGTTTCCGGTCACTTAGAGGAAGTGGCCGAAAATAAAGCATGTAAGAGTTCACTGTGATTTCGTATACGTTAAGAAAGCAGTATTTATTTGTTTTTTTCTTTTCTTTTTTTTTGGCTTTATATACATTCCAATTTTGACTCAAAACAGCAAAAGAGATGAAATGAAATTAAAAATTTCCTTCTTTTCCAGTTGGCTTTGAGGGTCCATCTAATTCTCTATTAAATGCTAGTCTAAGTGGGTTTCCACAGGGTTTCAGCCGGGCGAGCGATGGACGGAACCACCCAATCTCAACTTAATCCCTTCACGCAGACACTTTCTACCTCCAAAGCTCATTAGGACTTCATCTACTACAGAAACTATCTAGTTATTAAATGACAATTTTTAGTGTGAAAGTTAATTTACATTGCCTTTCTGTTGACTCCTCTTTTTGAGAATGTAATTGCCATAATGTAAGTTTTCACATGAGAATTAATAAAGATAATTAATAACATCATATACATTATTTTCCGTGAATCTCAAATCTAAATTGTGTTTCCGAGTTAATGTTTTCCACTTAAATTTTGTTTCTAATTTGGCTAGCAGTCCCATTACTAAAATACGTAAGTGTTTTGGACTAAAAGTGAGCTGTTTTCAGGCCGCTTAAGAAGCGAGAAGTAAGAGGGTAGCATATGAATTTTCTTTTTCTTTATTTTTAATGTGTTCTTACGTTTTTAGTTTCGATTTGTGGAGATTCCATTTCTTTTTCTACTCTACTTCAAATACACTTCCGTTATGAGACCTGCTTTGTTCGTAGTGACTACTCTCAACTGACGATCGCCATATTAGAATGAAACAGGATGTCTTGAGATGCCACTTATGAACATTGGTCTTACTTTTTAATGTGCTTAGACATTTTTTAGGCGTTTTTTCTTTATTTACATCCGTATAAGAAATTCATTGAGTCGGCCATTGAGTGTTTTTATGTTTTAAGCTTAAATTTGCGGAGGTTCCATTTCTTTTCCTACTCTATTGTAAAAGAAGTTTAGTCTATATTATTGTTTTCCTACACTTGTAACATTCCTCCTAAAACGACATTGAATCTATATTACTAAAATCTTTTATTTCTCTGTCTGTCTATCCGGGACAATTTCCTTTGAGAATGGAAAATAGAAATAATTTTTACAGTGAAACATCCGCGACAGGAAACGAACCTACAACCTTCTGATCCGAAGTGAGACGTCTTATCCATTAGGCCATAGGGACTACAACTCTCTTCATATTGTTTTTTGACTTATCTCTCCTTTCCCTTCCCCCATCAATAAGGAATGTATTCAACCTTTTTTTTGAATCTCAAGATTGTTTATTTATTTCACATCCGTCAGTTTATTTGTAATTCGAAACTGACAATTAGAACGATAATTGCCGAAACGTTGCAATATTTTAAATATTCTTACTTAACCAAATTCTATGTCATATAGAAAAACAAGCGCGTGTACACTGGGGATGGCCTAGTATAATAATAAAATCGCAAATCCAAGCCTTGAAATACAGTCAATTTGCTTCAAATAGATAAAGAGAAACTTTGATTTGCAATATAGATGATCTCAAGAATATAAATATTAATTTCACTAATAAATGGGATTTTCATATTTTTACATATTTTTTACGATATTCCAAGAATTTAATAATTTTAATTCTCTTAGCTATTGAAATAAAATTGAATGCCTCATGCTTTTCCTCTATACATTCTTCACTAATTTGACCAAACTGGAACAAATTTTGTAGTTACTCTATAGGACTCTGCTCAGCACATAGAAATCTTTGCAATCCACTTTACCCTTCCCCTGATGTTATCAAAGTGTGTCTTTTTTGGCACCCATCCAACTTTCTCACAGCACTTTTGAAAACGGAAACCGTAACCGTAATTTCGCCAAATCTCTTAATTATAGCGCTGTACAATTAACACAATTTTTCATTATAACTTTTCTATCATTCAATTAATTTTGATGTGGTTTCCTGAGTTTTGTAAAGAGTTAAATTGTAGTTATTTAAAAGTATAAATCATCTCTACTGAGAATACTAAGACCCTTTTATGATTATGGATTTCACTTGATTTAAAATAGTTACTCTAAAATACTCTCATTTTCTTCATACTGGATTTATTGATTTCCATTAAACTTTCACGATTTGTTGAAGGGTTTCTAAGGATGCTAACAAAGGTGTAAGAAGACATCGTGGTGAACGCTAGGTTTCAGCGTGCATTTTGGAGCGTTAGAGCGGCCCAACATCAAATACCAAGTGTTTTGTAGTGCCATTTTTTGTCGCCTGACGCTAATTCAGGGAATCCTCATCAGCCAGTGATACCTCAGGGATGTTTTAGACAGAGGTAATACCATTCCTTCACAATTGTCCTATATTCCAGAAGCACAATCCTCGCCAATCTTCTTTGCACGGCAGGTATCTCTTCTTCTCTGGCTGCACTCTAGCCAGATATATTCCCCTAAAAAGTCTGGGACAGTAGGTAAGCAACTGGCCCGTCAAGCGCCTCTGCCAACCAGCAAAAATGAATTCCCAATTTCGATATCAAAAACCTCTTTATTCAATGCCAAACCTTATAATTTATTCAATGCCGAATTTGCAATTGCTGCTCGAGGAGGCTTCCTACGAAACTGCATTTTCAAGTAACAAAATCTTGTATAACTGGAAATGTAATTAGTTATCTACTGTAAGTAATCTGTGACATAAATTTCATTTGAATAACATGATTCATTCTTGATGTTGCAATTTTCATACTCGAAGTATGTATTGTACTCTTATTCAGTACCGTAATGAATTAAACGGTACTGAACTTCCAAATAGTTTTTTTCTTATTATTTTTTTTAACAGTTAAAAAAATCTCACCTTCATAGACTGAATTAATAATTAATACGTAACTTTGAAATTGAGATAAAAAAATTATCTACAGTCGACTTTAAAAACAAAGGTTATATGAAATGAAATCAAATTCAAGATTTTATTAAAGCTGACAAAGACAATAAAAGTAGCACTGATTATATTTTAGAATTCGTTGCCTTTGTGATTGAGACATTTGTCTTACAGTGTGATCTGATTGGTATTTGGAACACCAACTTGAGTAACATGGGTCGTTACAAGTCATCTTAGAAGTACATAAATGTAAAATACAGGAATGGAAAAAAAAAATCTTACATTTTTACCTTAAGAAGATTATTTCTTTTAATATCTATTAATTAAATATAAAAGAATCTGTTATTTTTGAAATAATTAAAATTACTTGGATGAGGAATAAAATCATGAACCTTTTCGAATCAAATTAACGTTATTTTGATTTCTCTTGGATTTTATAATCTTCGTTTTTATCCATATTATTACAGAAAAGGAAATTGTTAGACAATATTAAGAAAGCAGCAACTAGAAAGACGGTTAGAAAAGTTTCTGTTAAAGATAATAACAAAATCCACGTCTTCCTTGAATTGATTTCACTAATTAAAATGTTAACGAGCCTATTTATCTCTGCTGGAATGTTCTACAACTCGCGTTCTTTTAAAAAGAAACGCCTTAACAATAGACAAATATTTATTCAGATGGAAGAAAAGAGAGTAGGAGTGGTACGATTTGTCTCTAGGAGAATTCCTTTGTAGTGAATAGAACGGTGTATAAGGGTTGAGGTCAGCCAGAATCTTCATCTTGTGCAGATGAGATTTCCTTGGTGCAAAGAGGTCAGCAACGAATCCTCTTTCATTCTGTGTGGGTAGAAGAGGTCATTAGAGATTCAACTCGTAAATTATTTCAAGTTATAGCTTGGATTCTTAATGATTGTTATACGTGGTGGAAAATTAGTGAAGTTAAAATCGACCACTTATTAAGAAATCATTCAAAGGAATAAAAATCTTAAAAGATGAAAATAATCCTTTCATAAACTCAACTTAATAACTGTAATGTTCGTAAGAACCAAACAAAAATAAACATTTCATTCAATTTTTTTGCTTTTTTATTCAAAATTTAAAAAAAAATCATTTCGTAAATTACTATTCTTTAAAAATTGACATTTTTTTTGAGAAAACTATTCCAATTACAGTACAGCCCCGATTATCCGCGGAATTGGGTGGCAAGGACTTCGCGGATAACGAAAATCGCGGATAACCCGAAAAAAGATTAAAAATGAGGTGTAAACACGAAAAAAAATATTTCACCATTAAAAACTACGTTTTATTGTACAAAAAACATAATATTTAAAACTTTTAAAATATGTACAGTAAAGCAGAAACCTTTGCTCTACGTTTGCATCCACAAATTCCGAGAGGGCCTATAGGATCACGATTCACAATAAACCTGTCAGTAATTTTCGACCTTCGCACTGTAGGACCTAATGTATTTTCCCTGTTGTTAGCTTGGATTAAAATTGTTTTTTTTTGAGGTTCGTATTTAAAAAAATTTTAATCCGCGGCACTCGCAGATCATCCGCTCTGAGCTCTACTGTATATTGAAATATACTCCGTTAGATTCAAAGGAAACATTTCTAACAGAATTTTATTTTATTATAAATTTTACAGCCTAATTTATGAGCAATGTTACACGTTCGTACATTGTTATTTAGATTTTATATAATTTACATTTCATAATTGTAATATTTTTAAAACAGATATGATTAGGTTTTCCTGTAAGTACCGAAAGTGATAATTAGGCTATACGGTATGTGTTCAGATGTTCTAATATGTGTCATTATGTTTAATATGTGTATTAAGTTGTTCTTTTCAATAACAAATCAGTAGCTACATTGTATTGATTTTTCTTAATTTTGTTGTGAATAAAATAATAATAAAATTAATTATTTTTTTGTATCATTCTTTACTATATCCATTAATCTAAGAAGAACAGAAAGGTTTAATAATTTAAGAAACAAAGAAAAGCTAAAATTTCGTTAAAAATTCATGAAAAATTAAAACAGTAATTTTTTTACAAGCTTACAAATACCTTCAGTAAATGTATAGCATTTATTTACTAATTATTTATAAATTAAAGTTTATCTTCATTAAAGTAACTACATTTACTAGGCTATATTTGTTTCATCGTTTGAATTTCAACATCTATTTAAATTATTTGAACATATTAATTTTATTACTGAATATTAATTTATAATGTAAATAATTTGGATCTGAAGAAGCAGTAGATAATGAAATGTTAATAAAAATCAATTTTTTTGAAGCATCTGTATGTTTTTAATCCAAATCTATCCATATTCGTAAGCTATTTTTTTTTTTCATTTTTTCCGCTTTCCTCCTCTAAAAGCCAACAAGAGAAATGCCATTTTCGACATTCCTGTTGTTCACTACTTATCACTTATTTTTTCCGAAATATCGTGTTGATGTGCTTTAATAAAGTGACTTTTTTCGATCTACAACACTACGATTTATTTCAGCTCTTTTTTCCATTCCATCACAAACCTGAATAAAGAAAATCTGATACTCAGAAGCTTTGATGTTCGAGATGAGATTCGCTACACCGTCAACAATATGTAGAGCGATGTAACCAAAATTTGATATGACAACGACAAACACAGGATTATAGCCTCTCGTGAGCATTTGATTACTTTGAAGTTACACATTCACGTGCAGGTTTATATTCACATTCTGAATCTAAACTTATTGAATTTTAAGACAAGATAAAAAAAAGTGTTAAAAAAAGTGAATTGTGCATTATATTGGATTTAAAATAATACATACAGTATCTAAACGGATCGTCAAAGAAACATTAACCAAATAATTTTAATGGCTATTTGGTATGTAAAAATGAAGTTGTGTCTCAGAAGCTTAAAATCTACCATTATTAATTAGATGATCTACTGCGACTAACATGATTTTTTCTTCTTTAACCTTGTAAAACAATTCTCATTCCAACGGTGCAACTAGTTTTCCACGACATTACTTTCATTTATTGCTGCAACATCCCATCTTAGAAAGAAATACATTTTTCACTCAAACTGTTACGGGAGAGGAAATTGGATTCACTACTATATGAAATGAAACCATCTGATATTTCTAGCGATGACCTAACATTTCGCAGAAATACTTAATAAATGATGATGTTGTAGAAGAAGATAGATTGTATTGGAAGACGGTATGTTGACAAAGCAGATTGAATATCGGAAATTTCTATGCATAGCACGGAAGAAAGTAAACAGTACAGTATGTCGACAAACCACAGTTCAAAAGCAACTGTTTCTTTACAGAAAATAATACAAAAATATAACAAGAATGTAGAAAAAAATCCTAAAACGTTTTCTAATGTTCGAATCGTTTAATTTTTCTCTATCATTAGTTTCTTTAATGTTTACTGCTACTTTTGTTACTACTTTATCTCGAAGAAAAATGGAACAACATCTGTCAATGAATACATAAAAAAATAACTTTACCACCAGAAAGAATTTAATGATGCCAGGATAGTTAATATATAGTTGATAGATGCTCACCGTAATGTGGTTGTATGATAAGCTAATTTTGAAGCAGGCATCAGATTTTCCAAATAAATTAAGACTAACAAGCCAGCCCCCCCCCCCCCAGTTATCAGAAGAGAGTAAGTGAGAAAGGGGAGGAGGCAACGCTAAATCCGTGGGGTGTCATTCACTCCAAAGTTGCCCCAGGCCGGCCCTGGAGGGCAGAAAAGAAAACGAAAAAGGCGATATGGGAGAAGAGAGTAGCAAACTCGAAATGGTGCCGCGGTAGAGCGCTCGCTGGCGACCCGGGTTCGAGGCACGCTGAAGACACATGTTTTTTACTTTTTGCTTTTTTGTTTGTTACGTTTCTCTTCCCGTGGTTTACCTTTCTTTGTCCTGTTTTTACTTTACGTTACTTTATTTTATTAAAGTTCATTATAACTCTAAAAAGTTTAACGTATATTTTACCTTTCGTTTTAATACTATACTTCACAACCGTAACAGGTAATGCAAAACGTAATGTAAAAACGATACGTTTTGCGTTATATGTTACGGTTGTAAAAGTGAAGTAAAGTAAAAACAGAACAAAGAAAGGTAACAAAACGGAAACAAAATTGTGTCCTCAACGCGGATTGAACCCCAGCTCCGTGAGCGAGTGCTCTACCGCGACACCACTGCCGCTTCTCTTTCTGTCTGTTACTCTCTTCTCCCATATTGCCTTTTTTCGTTTTCTTTTTTGCCCCCCAGGGCCGGCCTGGTGCAACTCTGGAGTGAGTGGTAGCCAGGCTGGATTTAGCGTTGCCTCCTCCCCTTTCTCACTCACTCTCTTCCGATAACTGGGGGGGGGGGGCTGGGTCGTGAGTCTCCCTTGTAAGATCTCAAAAAATATTCAGACTTTATTGTATCCACAGTGATCCAACTGCTATAGTGACGAAACAGTTACAGTCTGAAGAAGCAGGGCTAAGATATCGCCACGGATTTGTACAGAGATTAATTTAATTTAAATACACAGCAATGAATTATTAATTTTTGTGATAGCGAACTTAATCTACTTCACTAAGTTAAAGAAGCGCCTTAGATTTCGCTCTGAGATGGTATAGATTTTGGATTGAGATTATAAATGGTAAGGTTGAGAATCGAAAGAAACCCCCCCCCCTCTTCCAAATTATTTTAAGTTATAAATCATTTTTTTTTAATAAAATAGTAAAAATTCAAATTTTAGAACACATGTTAATTAAAAGTTACTAAAATTAATTTGCAGTTACATCCATGGCCCGCACTTACGTCACCTTTGGTTCCCGAGAGATGACATAAACTGAAAAACTACATTATTTTCACTTACTGATATACGTACTGCAGTGCAATCATCATGTAGCCTATATTCATAACTGACGAAAATAAAACTTACGTAAATAAAACTGACGTAAATAACTGACGCATTTATAAATAAAATAAGCACTATAGAGTAATTTATTTATTACTGTTACAGGAAATAAAAATACATGTAAAACACATGGGAATAAATAATTTTACTAAAGCATTTTCTTATCTCTTTTTTCCAGGGGGAACAGGCGGGCGAGCTTTTGGCCGACCTCATCTCAGTCCTGCATGATTGAAACATTGAAAGCCTTACTTTTAGCGTCTACATAAGCCATCGTAGGGCTCGTGGGATATATCTACATGCATTAGAGTCTATGCCAACAGGCATAGGAGGCATTGGACTAATCAGCTAATCTCAACTAATCCCGATAGTCATTGAAACATTGGAACCTATACATTCGGCGCTTCCATGAGCCATGAAGATTCGGATGGGGAAATATACTTATCTATCAGCAGGCATTGAACAGTGTTTGTTGTTTTCTGCTCGTAATTATTGCTGCAAGGAGCTGCATGGCTATTTTTATATAATGTAGAGATTTTAGGCAAACAATGAAGTATTTTTTATTGCTGTTTTTATATGTTAATTTTTTTCGGAAATATTCTAATGTGTAGTTATTTTTTTTTTATGTAAGCGATATAGTCCCATTTCCTGTTGGTTTGAAATTAGGTTTTCCAAGCGGCAAATTACTTTAATATCTTGAAGAGAAAGACTCTTGGGAAAAAAATTATAAATTCCATGTTTGTTTGTTTGTTTTTCCTAGACTGAATAGCTTTCATAAAATAATGATTCTTTCGCTACTATTTTATTGATTTAGTTATTTTCTATCCTTTTTTTTCACAAAATTACTTTATGTAATTCTTAGTTTTTCCTAAATCGAAATTCCCCAAGTATCAATACGGTTAATTTCAAGCTAAGTTAATTTCTTTCTTCATTTAAAATCCATTTCTTTTTTGCTGAGTTACCTTATATTCCAAACCATAAACAATAGTAATTATTTTTCTTTCGTTCAGAAGAATAACTGAAAGCAAAATGTAAAAGTAGAAGACAAGAACGTAAAAAAAAAAGTTAATAATTTCCATCTTCCTTAGTCTTCTTTAGTTCGTAGTCAAATAGTGAGGGCTTCATTTTAGTTATAGAGCTCAATAACTGACGGAAGGAGCTTCGCACAAGATATAAATTCCTCACGAATTGGAATATTTGCACTGCAAAAAAAAAAGAAAGAAAGAAAGAAAGAAGCCCAGCAAGTCTCGTTAAATTCACGACAAGCACTGGAATCTCGTTATTAACTGGCACACGGGTATTTTCGGTATTAAAATGGTCCTAGATATTCCGTTTCTACCTTATTAAGGAGTGGGGGAATATTGTTTCTCTTCATTTTTCCTCGAATACATTTTCCTTGAAGCATTCACGCAAAATATTGAAGCCCGTAATTCAGTTCATTTTTATTCTAAACCGAAGCCAAATACTAAAATAGAACACATCCAAACACTTATAATTAATCTATCTAATCTTTATTAATTAATTATTATTTTTTAATTTACCTTACGTTTTACATGTAATGATTTTAAAGATTTCTTAATAGAATCTTGATGTTCACAGAGTATTTTATTAAAATAGATTGAAATTATTCCTAATTTTGGCAGTAATTATCTTTTAACCAAATTCTAAAGGCTACAGGAGTCTTAGAACCTACTTTAAATCTACTACCAAAACCCAACTAGAAACATTTTATGAGAGCTTCATTAAGTCAGAATTTGTGGCTAATGAATATTGAAAAGCAAGATGCAGCTTTTCTTGAACTCCGTTCACAAGTATTCATGATGTAGATATTTTATATTTTATTCTTGTCTTTCAAGATTCAGCTATGCATGGTAAACCAATTTATTATCATGGTTTTGGTCTCTGATAATTTTTTTTTTTTAATGTTTAAATTTTAACATCACGATAACTTTTATAGATCTGTTTAAACTTGAGAAGAATGAACAGACCTTAAAGCTTTTCAGCTTAATAATTTATGCATTTCTGACTTTGATACTTGAGAAATCCTATTGTTTAAGAAAAGTTAATATTTAATTCATTATTCCTAAAAGTCTTTTAAATTGATTTTTTCAATACGGAATATTTTTTTTTCGTTTAGTTGGGATTTCCTGATGGCAAAGCAAATCTTTTAAATCGAGGGCTAACTTATATAATATGGAATGAAAATAATTTTCTCACTACCGTTTTATTTTTGAGGACTTACTGATAGAACGCAAGCAAGATCCGGAATCTTCCCTACATTCGAGTAAGTCATCAACTATATTAAAGTTAACTGACGATTTCTAAAAAGAACGAAATAGCTCTTCGAAATCTCCTGTGATAGCTAAAAGTTTGGAATTTCATTTTTTTAATTTATTCTTAAGGTCATTTTGTTAGTCTCATTCAGCATTATTTTTTCAAAATCAATATACTTTTTCATTGAGAGATTTTATCAAACTTTCAAAATAACGTTTGAGTGTGTTTGCATGACCCTGCTCATTTTCGCTTTAGCTTCATGTTAAATCTACGTCTCATAGTCATTTATCTATAGATACTCTAAATCAATAATAATTCAATAAGAGTAATGATGGACGACACAGGAATTTTATTAATTTTTTATTTAAGTCTTCAATCTCATTTGGATCTGGAAATTACAAGATTTTCTCTTGTATATGAAGAGAAGGGATTTTGAAAAATGAAAGTTTCAAAGTTTTGAAAAAACTTAATTTCCAATATTTCTATCTTAATTTCCAATGATTGCCTTTTATTATATCTCATTGCATTAAAAAAGTGTTTACAAAGATATTAGATAAATTCAATTACTGATTAGTTCAATTTTTTTGTTGTTTTTATGTACAATAGGAATTATATTTAATATATGTGAAATTACCATCGTTTTGATAATAATTAAATGTCATTGCGACTTGAAAAGTCATTTTTATTGCTTACGTGAAATCTGACAGATGTTACAAACGGATTCTTTTACTCTTAATTAGGAATCCCTTACATCAACAAAAATTCGTTAAATAACACTAATTAAATTGCTATAAAATTCGCTAAATTCTTTTCAGGAAATGTCGTAGAAATGCTGTAAACATTCTCACAATTTCGTTTACTTAGACTATTCCAAAAAGTAAATAATAAATGTTTTTTTTTTTATTGACGATTCTTAATGTATGTTTGAAAAGCCAATTAAGAAGGTGTTACTTAACTTACTTTAAAACTTCTCATTCTTTTTATCTTAGCGTTTCTCTTTTCTTCCATTTGTTGAAGAAGGTTTTCTGACCCTTGCATCATTAACAGCTATCTTGTTCGGTGTAGGAGGATTCTTCTCTTCTCAGATCTTGTTAGACAAATTAGAGAAAAACTCTCAGCCTCTAATGCTTCCACTGAATTAAATAGAGCTGCATTTAGTGGAATAACACTGTTATCTTTCGCAAAGTTTCTTTGAAGAAGAAGATTAGCAACTTCCAAATAAACCAGAATATCCGTAGTTGGTGGCACAGCTTCAGTTCTGTTTAATAAAGTACAAAGCGCTTTCGTTTGAGAATTTACATATTTGTTACATTAATCTTCATACATCAATAAGTTTTTTCGCAAAAAGAATAATTCAGTTCATAGAAATAGCATGAAAAAGGGGAAATAAAAAAAGCACATTAGTTTGCTTTCACGCCTTGAGGTATCATCGACTTTTTACACTTTATACTTCCTACTTAAGACTATTTAGTCCTTATATTGTTTTGTTCTTATATTTAAATATCTTCTTATCAAGCAGCTATTAGACCAAAGGTTTGAATTTGTAGGTGCTACAGTCATTTTTTTATTGGTGTTTGCTTTTTTGGGGGGTTCATTTCCAGCAGCGGGAGAGGCTCACAAACATTTTGTTCATTAGTTATATGATTAACAATCTGAACTATTCTTTAAGTTTGTTCTAAGAGTTAATTCAGAAGTTTTAAATACTTCCTTAACTTTCTATATTAAAAAGTTTATAATAATTTGAAACTTAGAAAAGAAACAAAATATATGTTTCTTTTGTAAATTAAAAATAAATATACTGAATATATGAAACTGAATTTTAAGTTGCTAATGTAGCTTGGGCCCAGTAGTTTAGTGGTAAAGACTCTGGCCTGCGAGCTGAAGACGCCAGGTTGAATTGCCTTTCCCCTGTGCTTCTCTTCCAGTAAATAACAGATGGTTTCCTACACTTACTTTTTCTTTCTCATAAACGACTTTTTAAATGATAGCAGTATTTATATACTCTGAAATATTGCTATCAGAGTATGATAAATGTAAATGTTTTAAAAACTTTTAAAACTAAATGTGTTTTCATCTTTTAACTTACTTTGGATTCAGAGTATTTTTCTATAATTAGAAAGATAGTTTTGCTATCTGTTTAAATACCGTGAAGTCATAGATCAAGTCTCAAACAACATTTGCAGACTGAAACTTATATTTTTCTTCAGATGTTGGCGATCCTAGCATTGCGTGTGACTTTCATGGGCTTTCAATCAAATTGTATCAATGACTAAAAAACAAATAAATTTTAAAATTTAAAATGTTTCCATTTAAAAAACTTAGATTATAATTTTCACTTTCTCGGCAGTCGATTTAGATTATTCAGAAGTAGATAACTTGGACAGGAATCTGAACTTACATAACTAGAAAAAAGAATTTTTCTTTTAGGAAATTTCTATTTAATTTCTCTATTAGTTTTTGGAGTAAACATGATTTTTGGAATTAGACATTAGCTGGCATAATTTTGATGAAATTTTATAAAAAAATTTTTTTAATTCATCTGTTGCATTTTAAAAATCTGATGCTTAATGAAATGTAACTTGTTGATTTATTGTTTCATTTTTTTTAATTGATAGATATGTAGATATCAGAGGTTGTTACAAGATTTTCGTAATTTTTTCAAATGACATTTTCTAAAGATTTATAAGTGAGAAATTTAAAGTTTTTTTTTTAGATAAAAATATTTGACCTATAGAGAATAATGGAAATTCCCTCTATTTGCAAAAAAAATGACTTAAAAAGTGACACAGCTGTAGATACATGTAGGATAGGACAAGAAGTCAGCTACCCCTTATCACTACTACAGTCATAAATAAGACGCTGTTTTGTAATACTAAAGAAAAATATTAGACAAACCAATTTTTAAAAAGACTTCAGTTTAGTTTTATAGTCTTTTATAGTCTTAAGTTACTAAAAAGGTCAAAATCATAGGTACGGCAGAAGGAATAGTATCTAAAATTACTGCTACCTTTTCAATATTATTTTTTCCATTAATATGCTAGTGTTTCGATTATTATGTGTTCGCGTGTATCTTTCCTTTCGCTATTAACCTGCAGGAATTAAAAGTTTATATATAAATGCTCCAAACTCTAAATAGTCCCAGTTCAAAGATTATATTAGAGCTGTTATCTTTAGATTTGTAGCTTCCAGAATTTTAATTAACATATTATTGATAAATAAATACCAGATTGCAGTTTTTAATTACATAAGGCAATTTTGAGTTTGTTTTCGTATAGTTTTACTCGAGAAAAGTTTAAAGTAAGGAAACTGTTGAATATGCGACATCATTTCAATCAAATGTACAAAATGAAACGAAACAAGATAACGTTCTAAAAAGCTTCTTTTACATTGTATCACATTATATTTGATTTGATTTTAATTTAAAATCAATGAAATTCTTTTCTGATGCAAAATTTATTAGCAAAAGCAAAAAAAAAAGTTGAAAGAATCTACAGTTTTTTTTTCTTGGACGATAATTTTTCTTTGGTCGCTTCTAATTCAAACGAGCTAGTGATGAATGTGTGTGCTAAATCCTTAGCAGCGAAGATTCTCTTGATGGATCGTTTTAACGACCCTTGTGGAATTCGGTTCCATCTTTGAACAAACGGTTGGTAGAGAAGAGTTAGCAGCCAAAGATTGTGTCAACACTTCTGACATAGAATCATCAAGCTTAATGGATGATGGACGTCATCTGGAATTCCATTATTAAAGGAATTCTCAATTATGCATTCTCCATTTATACAAAAGACCCCAGTAACTACGAAGCAATGAAACAGATGGATTTCAGTGGATATAAAACTCGAAAAGATGGAGATGGTTATTCCTCGAGTGTTAGAATGTTTAAGTTTTAAATTCTTCAGAAGCTATTTCTTAAAAGGTGAAATTAAAACAGATGAAAACGAGTTCGGAATAAAAAAAACGTTTAAAGTAATCTTTCATCAAAAAAGAGTTAATTTGATAACTCAAGGTAATATAACTTTTCAAGATTCTTTTTTCCAAAATACATAAAAGAAACAAAGTTGAAGTTAATGTTATTAATATTTTGCTATTCTGCTACAATATCTAATCATTTTCAAGAAAATTTCTCTATTGTTGGTTTTATCCGTCAACTTTTTTTTCTTGCATTGAATCTAATCTCATATTTCTATTTCATCTAATTTTTAGTTTAATTTTCTAATAATTTTATTTTTACCTCAATGTATAAATCCCTTATAGTTTAATTACTTATTGAAAATATTTTTCAGGTAGGATTCCGGCTTTGTACAGAGCTTTTTCATGGATCTCAAAACTGCAAAATAAAGCTACTTAAATCATGATTTTCAGTAACTGCGAATCTTCTTTGCAAATATTGGTCAACTTAGAACTAAAATGAGAATAGTTTATGGAATTCTCCAACGCTTTCCAAATGAAATATTCTTCTAATATGGTTATGGTTATAGGAGTACAGCTGGTACTGTAACAGCTGATATTTAGGCTAAAGAAGCTTCTATTGCTATTAGCATAAGTCTATTTTCTTGAATTATATCCTCAGTTATGAAGTATTCTTACGTATGACATTTAAAGGTTTATATTCAAAATTTCTATTTTATGTATTTAAATTTGTAATACTGTTGTACTATATTAGTGTGGTGCGCTGGCTGTAGTTCTTCTTTTATTTCCTTTTATTCAATCTTAGTTTCCAAAGAAAATGAAGTTGTTAGGTCGTTCTCTTTCTTTATCACTGTTTTGCAGAATATTTACACTTGACATCATTTGATATATCTCTGATATCACTCATCAGTTTAATTCTTTGTCAGTAATTAAATCTATTATACAAAATTGTATAATTGAGTAGTGGCAACATTTTTTGTCAAAAGCCGCTACTCAATTTACCAAAAGCGGGAAATGCGTCTCAGACTGAAAACTGATTCCGCAACTTTAACCAGTTCTTTCTTGAATTTAAATTTTGCATTACTTGACTTAGGTCCCGGATGCTTTAATCCTTACCTGGCTAAATATAATTTATCATCCATGTAACATTAGCTAAGATGAATCTGTGAAGCATTTTATCAAAAAATGTCCAAAGCATAGATACAATCATATAAAACATTGAATATAAAATATAATAATATAACATTTCAGCTTCGTAAAATTCCCTGCCCATTATCAGAAATAAAAATTTATACGGGAAGCAGCATAAGTCTAGTTTCTTGAATTATATCCTCAATTATGAAAATTAAGTGTAACATCAGTCGTTAAGTATGGTCTATAGAAGTTTATATTAAAAATTTCTTTTTTATGTATATAGATTTGTAATACTATTGTACTATATTAGTGTGGTGCACTGATTCTTCTAATTCCTTTAATTCTATTTGAGTTGGTAAAGAAAATGCATTTGTTTAGTTCATTGTTTTTCTTTAGCACTGTTATTCAGAATATTTACAAATTGTTGCTTGTTTGGAAATTAGAAATTTCGTTAGTTAAAATTTTATTTTTATTGAATTTTGAGCGTTTTTAAAGCTCCCTACCATCATCATTCGAAAGAAAGTTTCTTTATTTTTCAGTAGGAAGTAGAATTGCGTTGAGAGATCAGTCTTTGATAAACTAAAAATCAACAAGAATGAATCAGCCACTTTTCATTATGTAAAATAAAATATAAAATAGAATAAAGTAATATTGTATTGATTTTAATTTTAAAAACGAATTAATAAATTAAATTTGAAGAAATTCTTTAAATTTTAAGGTAAAATCATTAACATTCTAAGATTTGACTTAACATTTACAAATAAAAAAATAAAAAAAATCAATGCGAATTTCGTAATAAAATGAAATAAATTACTTAATTTAGCTTGAAAAGTATTTAATTAAAAAAATGAAACCTAAGTAAATGAAAATGCAACTGTTCATCAGCTTTAAAAAAGTAGATTTTATCCAACCTACGTTAAGGGTTGGATTCCTTTTTTTTACAATCGAGATTTTAATTGTTTTAATTAATTTTAATCTTGAAATTTCCTTATAATGACATCAGTATTACGTATTATCGGAAGTCCGCGTTTTACTTCTATGTAAATTATTTTAAGATGTTTATTTGTAATTGCAGCTTAAACCGGACAATGTCACCACCAAAAGCACTGGACTGCTGCCTGGAGAAATAGGGTTCAATCGCCGACAGAAGTCAAAGATTTTTCCTAGATTATTTTTCTTCCGGGAGACTCTAGAGTTCACCCAGTCCTCTGGGTAAAATGGAACCGAGTTTCTTTCCAAGCGTGAGCATTGAACTGGCTCAACTAGTCTAACTGGTCATTGAAATTGTCTGTGCCTGGAGAGGTCCAGAGCCACGAAGACTAGTGTAGAAATTATCATAACTACCTACTATACGTGATTTCAACATTAATTTTAAAATCTCAGCTGCAAATCCTTACAAATCGCTGAAAGCAATTTGTAAGTCTCATTATATTTCTCGAATAACTCTGAAGATATATTACCTACTACGGAGGGACAGGAATGAAATATGATGATTAGGTCAGGTTCTGGGACAATGAGGAATTTGACGCTACGAGGCATTATCTGAGGACTAGTGCCTTATCGCATTGTGAATTTAATCCGGAGAATGGAAAGAGAAATCCCTTCTACCTTCCAGTTATCGAGAATAAAATAATTCGTTCGGAATTTCGTCCGCGATAGGGATGGAGAATCGATGCTGGTCTTATCGCGTTTTTGGTATCAGTTTTAGAAAGGTAACGATTCTCATATCGCTGGCATATTTCGATATTTCTATCAATACATCAACAAAGTTATTCGAATCAGAACGATTGATCAAAACATTGAATATTCTTTCAAACTTTGCACAAAAAATGATATCGAAACCTCTCAGATATTATTACGGATAATCATGTGATTTTTCTCAATAGTAGGAACTTTTTTTTGCTACATGAGCCAGCAACTGTGTAATTTACACTTTGATCACAAGATGATCCAAAGCAATTGCTGCCCATCTGATGAACTGAAACTATTATTACATTTTATGGGGTCTTTTTTTTTTGCAGAAATAACTCCTTAATATATTATTAGAGCTGCTACAATCACATGTGAAGCAATCTAGACTATTCTATTGAATGAATTCTGCATCTGTTTAAATGATCAGAAAACTGATTTAAATTTGCATCAAATTGAAAAGATCTCAAGCCTCATTGTATCACTATTTGGAAATAGCAAAAATGAGGAGTTAATGAAATAAAATAAATTTCATATATGTAATTTATTAAATAAATCAACTAAATTAATCATGTGAATTAAACGCACTACAAATCATAGACAGAAAAAGACAAGGCATGAGGAGTATTTTATCAAAATGTGCCAAGTCCATGTAGACTTCATGCATGCAAATCAGTGAAAACGTTCTACAAAATTCAATGTGTAGAAAGTTACCACTAACTAAATTGAAAAACAAGAAATTTAGAAATATTTTGGCAATTCAAAATTTATAATTAATTTTAATTGCTAGGACTTGGCATCTTTTGATCCTTTCCACTGGACTTGGCACATTTTAATAACATAGTCTTCACATATTCCATTTAACTTTCATAAGGAAGCCCGAGTGACGTTCTACTTAACTACATTTGGATGAAAAGAATAAACTATATTCACACGAATTCTTGACAATGAACAAATTGTCATATTGAGGATTATATTATTTGCCATGTTTGATGTTTTTTTTTAAAGATCCACTTATTATATAATTTAAAATAGCTTAACTATTATGACAATCTTAGTACTTCCTGATATTAGATTAAACGTCTTCTAATCTCTTCTTAAATTATCTTAGGAGTAACTGTATCTCGTTTTCGAGATACAAACAAACAAAAATGATTTAATTTTTGTTCAAGAGGTTGTTATTACTTGCTCACAATGTATTACACTCTATCTACTGTATAGATTTGTTAGTTGTCGGTTTATTCCTGTTATTTATTTACTAGGATTTAAAAAGGTTTATTTACCAGGGCTTCATGCTCTTTCTATCTCTTTTCTTACAATTTCCTTCTTTGCCAAAATATAGCTTCAAGCAAAATAAGTTCTTCACTCAACACAAATGAAAACTTAATGATGCACTCTAGCTTCCTTGTCTGTTATGGTCATAATAAATGGCTTTGAATTTCGAGAGGCTTTTAATAACCATATCAGCTCAAAGTATATGGTGGACAAGGAAGCGGCTGGCACAAGAAAGAGTGGCTGCTTCATTAGAACGGTTGTGTGACCCCGCCCCGTACAGCAGCAGCAGAACCATCCCTTTTGATATATGCCATTATCGAATCTGCTGACATTTTTAATGGATTCCTGGCTTTTGTAATTGAGATCAAAAGGCATTCCTACGCATATATGCATTGACAATAATTAATTTCCAAATAGACGCCTTGGAAATTGAATCGTCTGACGTAAAAAAATTGCATCCATTAGCAATTGCTTTCCTATTGTTTTAAAATTCTCGACTTGAAGTTCATCAAATACTCAGAAACAATCAAGAAGTTTTTTTAAAGATAGTAATTAAAATAAAAACAGTTCTAAAATTATAAGAACGTATTTGAAAGCTTTATAATCAGAAATAAATATTCAAAAATAGTACAGAACTTATAATCCTTTTAACTGCATAGTTCTGCACAGGATCATTAGATCATAGATTTCCCCAAGGAAGTAGAAGATTGTTAAACACTAAACAATGAATAAATAATAAATATCAGGAGGAACTGAACTCTGAGTAAATTTTCATCTTTACATTATATCAAGCATTGACTCCTCTTTAGATTTCAATACTTGCATGTTTTCTCTTTAACGACCCTGCAAAGTGGCCTTCAGTTCATTCAATTCGATCAGCTTAATTACCATGGCAAAGAAGAACATATTGAACTTGAACTAAATTTGTGATAATGGTAAACGATGTTGAGGAATTTTTTGTAGTTCTTGCAGCTACTATTCTGCACCTTAATTAATACTGAAGCTGCTTTAAATATGAAGACTACTGAACAATTACATGATCCAGGAATTAAATCTTTGTAAGCTTCTTAATTGAAATGTACCGTATTTAAAATAAAAGTGATAAAAAAGTGTAAGAACCTTTCAAATAGAAATTCAAATAAAAATTTTGTGCTTCATCTTGAATACCAGAGTAATTTTCAAATAAAATCCATTACAGCCAAATCTTTTCATAATCTTTCCTTTTATTTTTCTGTTAAATAAGTGTTTGAGCCGTTGTTATAAATTTCTTCTTCTTTTATATTCTATTGTTATTTTTTCTAGTTTTTAAGATATGAATCAATAATTCTTGACAGATATTATGATCTCCATCCAAGCAATTGTTCAAATTTCCATGAATAACGAATTGTTCGAAGTTTATTTGTCACGACACAAAGATTTGTCAGTACATAACCTCAATTATTTCTGAGAATGGTACAACTTCAACTGATATGTACCATGGGAGCATCTGAAATGAAGTCATGCCATAATTCTTTAGATGTTTTAATTATTAATTTAACCAAAAATATAAAAAAGAAAAACAAGGATAAAGTACATTACTTTTAAGTAAAAATTGAACTCCATACAGAGTGTTCATATTCTGCTTTCATTTGTCTTGTATAATTGTTAATTTGTTTCATGAAATACACAACATAAAGTTAAACTCTAAAATAGCTTTGTAGGGAAATTGCAGTATGCAATGAAATACAATGAAATGTATTGTACAATGAAATAATTACTGCTCAGTATAATGTTCCTTCATTTTGTGAAGGCTAAATATCTAAGGTTAATCGGCATTGCAAACCTGTACTGAAACAAATTTATGTGGAAATTCTCAAATTACATCGTTTTCTTGTATGTATTCCCAATGCAAAAATCGCCCTTCTGAATTACTAAGTTTCATAACATAAGAAAACGTCATTTCTTTTCATTTTAAGTACAAATTATAAATTATGCAAAAATACAATATTGTAGAACATATATATCTATACAGGGTATACCTGAAATGTGCTGCCAAACTTGGAGGTTGTATTCAATCATGCAAAACAACGAATAAATGTCATATAAACGTGGGTCTGGGAATGCTTTATTTTCAAGATATGAACGATGCAGCAATACAGAGGTGTCGGTCGTACAGTCGCTCAGTTTCACAGAAAGTGCTCGATATGTCCTCCACCGGCCGCAATGCACGCAACCTAACGTTGTTTCATCGACTGCCGAACACGGTTGAAGATGGCAGGTGCACGTCAACTTGTGTTACACCAATCCACTGTGCGATCATCAGTGCGTGGGCGTCAGGAACAGGTGTGGTGTACACTAATGCTTTAAGATAACCCCTCTTTAAGATAATGCTTTAAGATAACGAGCAGGCCATGCTGTTGGTCCCCCTCTTCCAATCCAAAGGTTAGGATAAGGCCAACACCTCTGTATCTTTTCATTGTTCATATCTTGGAAATAACGCATTTCCAGAGTCATGTTTATATTCGTTGTTTTGCATGATTGAATACAACCATTTAAGTTTGGCAGCACATTTCAAGTACACCCTGTATATATATTTTTTTATCCAAGACATGTAGTTTTTAGTATTTTTTAATTCATAATTTATCATAAAAACGTAATGATTAGTTAATTAAAAATGCACGCTTCTTGTCTTGGAGGAAAAATTATAAAATTTCCGTTGAACTCTATTGTCATATGAAATGATTTTTGCCTAACTTAATATTAGAGCGATTTAATTTTTTGGGGTGAAAAAAATTGAAGAGAAAGAAATAAATTCTCGTTGGGAGTTTTGTTGTTTTCAGGACTTGTTTTGCTCGAAAAAACTCAAAACCTACCTTCCTTAATAAATTATATCCTAAAATTTCTTTTTTTTTTAATTAGTGCACTTCGAAAGCAAAATGTTTGGGTCTTGTATTATTACATTATTTATTTTCGTAAAATGAAAAATTGTATGGATCTCCTGATTTTATGAATTTCTTTACAATTAATTTCCACGAGCTTCTTATCTTTTTTTCAAGAATTTTTGAAAGAAATTTAAAAAATAATCATACAAACTTCCATCCTTTTGTAAGATTATCAAATTACTCGAAACTTACGTAAATCAGTTTAATTGAGTGTGTGAAATGTATTAAATCCTTTAGAAATAAATATAATCTATATTTAAAGAAATTATAGTGGTTGTTAAATTCAGAGCTTAGAACTTATCACTAGTACAATACTTACATGATAATATTTTCGTTTAGTCTTAATGCATTATTTTGGTGGAATCATGGTTTTTTGGAAGTTTTTAGAGCCACGGTGTATCTTTACATCATTGCTGATTTACACAACTTAAAATTGGGATTTATTACATTTTATTCATAAAATTTGTAGTGTTTTCATTAGATATTAGACTTAAATAAATGTAGGCTTTTCGCTTTCTCCGTTTTCGCGATTTAAAAAAAAAATTAAGGAAATTTTAAGGAATCTCATTTTAATAGAAGTAGACTTTAAGTTCTCCCTAAAAGTAACTTAAGGTTTCAATAATGATTAGAAGAGAGCAAAGGAGTTGTTAACAGCACTTTATTGGTAAAGTTCGAACTTGAAAGAACTTTTTCATTATTTTAAGTCAGTTCGTGTTGCCTCTTAGCTTGGAATACTCTTTTACTCTTAATATTTAGTGTAATCGAAGTCTCTATAATTTCATCGAATATTCTTTTTCCCTTGCTTTCACGTGTGGCTTTAGACTGATAGAAAGAGGGGAAGAAATGATAAAGAAAAATATCTATAATATGTGTCTCTCGAGAAAGATATGAAAGAAAGGAAAAAAAAACTTTCTCATGTTAACGTTCAGAATCGTAAAAGCTTTTTCTCTCTTGTGTACAAACTTTTCACTTTCTATCCTGATTTGATGGAAGATGTTTGATCCTTGACACGCCCACATGTATTTGGGTATGGCAAGGTTAGTGTGATTTCATTCAGAGGCGTGTCTGATTCTGAAAGTCCCATTGTATGAGAAAGGGGAATACATGAATACACTACACCTACTTCTCCACGGTGTCATTAGGGCTATTAGATAATGGACGGACTGGGTCAGATTTCTGCATTAACCAATGAACTGAAAAACGAGATGGCTTTAACATTGTATGAAGCTCCAAGATTCCAACATTAAACTTTCAGGAGTCGTCTTAATATCAACGCAGAGGCAGCATCAGCCTTCGTGAATATACAACAGAAAAGATTTCTTTCACCTCCTTTGGGGTTTTTTTAAATAAAAGGTTGATTACTTTGAAGTAAATTATTTACTATTCTTTAACAAAGAATCTTAAGTTAAAAAAAGCGTTCTCAAAGAATTTCTATTTAATTGAAATATGAAAATAAAAACACACTGAAACATTTAATATTTATTTCACTGAAATAATTCTAATTTTATAATCTTTAAGCTTGTAAACAACAACTTCACAACATTTAGAATTCTTTTGCAGTAATTAAATCAAACTTTATTTAGATTTTTTTTTTCTAAAGCACAAGTGTATCATCCTGTAACTTTTGAACGGATTTTTTTTTGAACGGAAAATTCAAAAATTTTCCTGGTTCGATTTGCATCATCAAAATCAATAATGAGCGACTTGTATTAAAACTTTTTTAATTAAGATTTTTAGGTTTTTGATCAAAGCCGAATAGAGAAGGAGAGAAAAATTTTTAGCCTGTTTATCTATTGACATGATATATACAAAATCTATTATATGGTTTTCCAGATCTGTCTGTGTCTAACGTACTTCCTCTGTCTTTGGAAAATAATTTTAAATTTCTGTGAAAATAAAAATAATTACTACAAAGAAACGTCCACGACAGGAACCTGAAACCTTCTGATCCGAAAGCAGACATCTTATCCATAAGGCAACAGAGACTACATTGAAACCATTGTTTTAAATATCTCTTATCACTCCCTCTGTGTGTGGGTGACGCAATGAGAGAAGAGCCAGAGAAAAAAAAACAACTCATTAATTTTAGGCTATTCGATTAATATTTAAATTTCAATGTTCATTTTTTTAGCCTATTACAAGCGCAGGCCAGACGATCATTAGATGCAGAAGCTTGCCCTCAGCGACGAACGAAAGTCGTTAGAGACATTTCTCGACATGAATGAAGAAATTAAAAATAATTTTGAAACACAGAAAAAATTTCTACTTAAAATACTCTATCTCAACTAAAAGCCTTTTAAATATTGTACTCCCGTTATTGTTGACGGGGCGTATATACTAGTCAATAAGAATCTTCCGTTATGTAATCATAAGTAGTTGTTGCCGTACCAACCTCTGTTCTTGGAATAGGTTTCGATGATGCATTGACCAACGAGACTAGTTGAGATTGAATAGTCAGCACAATGCTCGCCCGCCTTTACCCTAGGGTAAGAAACCTGGTTCTCATTTTAAAGACGGTTTGGTAAACCTAAGGCTGATCAGAAGGAGAAATAACTTAAGAAAAATGCGCATTTCGACTTAAAATTTGCATTTTAAAGCTTTTTTGTTCTATCTAACCCTTTTGAATTTGAATTTATTCTCTTAAAATCACAAAAATATTTAGTATATTTACAATAACAATAATATCAATTTTCTCTGTTGCCCCTTTTCCTTATTATATAAATCTACCCAAAATACATACTGTAAAATACTAAACAAAAAAAAAAAGATATACAAAATATTCTAATTAATAAAACCCCTGTGCGGGCTACCACCTTGACAAGGGGGGTGGGGGTGAGGACGCCCCCTTTTTTTTATTTTAAACATGATTGCTATTTATACCTCTGTATTTCTTAAAATATCAGACCACTTCTCCATTACCTTATTGATAAACATACATAAATTTATATTGCATTTCCCTTCATATAACAGCTTTACCATTTTCTGTAAGTTCCTTTTTGACTTTTACCCATTTATCTCTTTCTATTTTAAAACTTTCACAATATAAAATAATACGTTCCAAAGTTAAGTCTCCTACATTACAAAAATTACAAATATTTTCTTTTTTGTTATACACATTCAAATTATTAAAATTTCCACATCTTATTTTCAAATATAACTTTTTCTAACCCTTTTGTCTCCGATGCATTTTAAGGGACCTCAAAAAAGTTAGATCAAATCTGTAATTAATTACGATCGTTATTAACAGTTTTCCATCATCAAATTTAACTTTAATTTTAGAAAATTAACTGATGAATTGGATTTCTTTTATTGAGATTTTTATGATTAAAAACCAAATAATACATTGTCATTTATTACTCTTATATTATTTTTACTGTTTTAGATTTGCTACCCATTTGTTTAGTTTAGCTGTGGCCAATAACATTTAGATACTACATTGTGCTCATGGCTAGAAATGTTATGTTTGGATGTAATCAATTAAAACGTAGTATAATTAGGTCGATTTTCGTTCTATACTTCAGAAAACTTTGATTTCGTAATAAAATGCAACTGACGATAATAACATAAACAACATTTTGATTTAAAACAATCAATAAAAACTTTAATTTGTATTAGCGGATTTTGGGATATTTCCTTGACCTTCATTTCCATTTTTGAGTGAATGGAGGCTAAATACTTCCATTTTTATTTATTTTATTTTATTAGCTTTTTATTACGCAATAACTGCACATTTTACTCTTTATAGATATCAGGAAGTATTTTGATCCTTTGCGATTTTTATAGCAAAGCCCAAAAAGGATGTCGAAGAATATTCATTTCTTCTGATAGAGTATTAGAGAAGCACTTTTGTCTATTTTACTTTTTTATTAGAAAAGATTGAAAGGATGGATTAGTTTTCAGTTCATATTTTATCCAAGCTTTTCTAAAATTTTTAGATCTTAAGAATTCCATACTTAGGTAAGAAGCATGTATTAGATGTTTCACTGTTGAGTAATTTAACTTCAGAACATTTTTAACTCTTGTACTTATTGGGCCCGGTGGTCAAGTAGCGAAGTGGAGTTGAGTTCATTTCCCGGGGAAGGTCAGTTTTTAACTCTGGTTGTTTAAGACTGGTCCTAAGGATTATCGAGCCCTCTGTAAAATGAGGACCTTGTTTTGTTTTCTTTTTCGGATTAAAGGTGGGACGACGTCAGAACTAACCATTATTCTCGAAGTTTATCCCTATGATCGTGAATCGTTGACTTCAATTGCGCCAGTGCACGAAATGAGGCTGAGCCGATGATGATTATAGTTATTACAACATATTATATGAAATAATCACTTTGTAGGTAAGTCGTTCATTATTGATAGAGTAATTTGTAAATAAATAAAGCAAGGTCCTACTTAAAATAAAGGATTTACTTAAGTTTTCGTTATATAATTAAACTGCAATCGGTTTTTCAGGTAATTTTATGCTAATATTTACTAAACAATTTATTTGGTAATCATAATTAGATTATGAATCTTACGAAAAAGATACAGCTGATATAAATAAGAATTATTCTATATTATTAAGTTGAGATCTTGAATTTTACTCAAAATAGATTTTTATTTACAAGTATCTATCAGAAATGAAAATCTCCCCTCTTATAGAAACAAGTTTTAATGTTCATGTTAATTCAGAAAATTATTATAATATTTGGTTTTCTTGGAAATTAGAAACTACAAGAAACTACTTTTTTAATTAAATTATTTAATATTTTTTGATAATTAAAACCAAATTACTTCATACTTAATTCACTTTAGCTTTATTCTTGTTAAAGTTGTATTCAAAATTGACTGACTTTCTAAAGGGGCGAAATATGATCAATTAAAATATCATAAATCCTACAGCCCACTCTCTGATTCAACAATTTGTGTTTGTTCTAATTGCAACACAACATATGCCAACATTAATGTGATAAGTTCTTTATTCAGAAGTTAGTTTTCTGGATAGTTTATTGCTTTCTATCGTACACCAATCTAATATTTCCCTATAGCATATTATTAATTTCATTTACGGATTTAACAAATTGTTGCCTAAGTGAAGTGGAATTCATTATCTGACGAAAGAACTTAAATACTGAAGAGATTGAATAATTTCACTCCAAATAACAATTTCTAGCTTCATAAATTATTATGATTGATGATGAATTTCGCTAAGAATCAGAATTTAGATATCAATAGTGGCACAGATTCTGAGCTTCGGCTCCCTGAGGCTGTATGAATAGGGAGTCGTTTCCATTATCGATGCTTTGTTTTGCTTTGTTTTCTTGTTAACAGATACGATATGATTTGCTGTTCACTTTTCGGTTCAGATCTTTTGAGATCACTAGGCCCGAAGGCTAAAAATAACCAGGCAACCACTGGAAATAACTCTATCACAAAACATTATTTGTAGACACCTTAAAGCAAAGATAAGGCTTGTTTGTGAACTCTATGAAGTTTCTGTAAATATTCTGATACAAGCTTTACCATTGTTTAGTGAAGTTGCATCCAAAATTGAAGTCGCAAATTGGTTAATTATTGAAGAAGCAATCTTTGGGCCTAAAGACCAGCTAAAATACTAAATATTACTTCCAATTAACATATCTACTTATAATTTTAATTCCAGTTGCAATGCCATCATTCTCCAACTGTTGGCGGGAACAACAGAACAAAACGCCAAAAACTTAAAAAAAGATTATGAATATGAGACAGATATTTTTCTCTAGATAAAACCAGTACAACAAAGTAATCTAAATTGGCATCAAGTCAACGGTAAAGTATTGTTGGTGAATTTAACATTAGTGATCTAAGATTACTTTTGACAGATTTGTTCATTTTTTTTAGAGCTGAAATTCACATCTTTTAACAAATATTGAATTCAGTATATTATTTGTTTTTATTCATGAAGAAAAAAAAAATCGCCAAAATTATTTTTAAAGTTATTTGGAACTATTTGATCTTTCCGTTTGAAAATAAAGAAAATCAAGAATTTATTTTTATAAAGGATGTAATCTGATCATTGTAACCAAGTAATTGAAAAATAGCAGTAAACATAATGATTTTTAGCTAAGTTAGTCACGACATTTCGTGCAAAAGAAGGCAGTTGAAATGACATATTAATTGAACGCTTCAATGTAGGACAAAAGGAATAAAAGAAGAACAATTGGATTTCCACTTGGTAGCCGACATAGGGAAAGAAAGAAAGATATGGAATATTAATATTGGACGTAAAAGACACTTCAAAACGTTACTTTATAATGAGACTTAAAGGTGGTAAGAAAACAAGATGGTATCCAGTATAAAATCAGCCCCCCTCCCAAACTCAATCAACCTCATTTAATTTTTAATAATTTATACAGTCAAAAAGTTCCATAAAATTTGAGATTTATATGTTAATTTACCCATTTAATTTGTATTACTATATTTTTAAATTTAATAGAATAGATTAGTAAAAAATTATATATATTTTTTTTTTTGGCTACATTATTCTTAAAACAAATAAAGTTGTTATCTTTCTTATTAAAATGCAGGTTTTGTTTGTTTGAGAGAATCAAAAGTCAGATAAATTGATTTCCCTTGAAACAGTCCTAACTTTATAGGAATTTAGCTTTTATAATTTAAGTAGGAACAATATTTGAAAATAAGAAACAGTATTTAAAGAAAAGCATTAGAGGAACTTCGGGTATTATGGAATATCACTTACATTTGTAATCATAACTCACCTTTAAAATTTTTAAATACCTTAA
>JAFIDM010009631.1:217755648-217790573 GCA_023159025.1 Thereuonema tuberculata | reverse complement strand
CTAATGAAATACTGCTTCTTATTTCTTGACTCTTTTTTTTTTTATTCCAAATGATACTTTTCAGTGGTTTCTGAGTTACAATAGTGTTCAGTATTCTATCTAATAGAAATACTGCTTCTTTCTTTTTTGAGTCTCTTTTTTTATTCTAAGTGGCACTTTTCAGTGGCTTTTGTGTTCCAAATATTGATGGTTTCTGAGTTACAGATAGTAATTTTTCAGTATTCTATCTAATAGAAGTGTCGCTTCATTCTTTTTTGACTCTCATTTTAATTATAATTGTCACTTTTCAGTGACGTTTGAGTTACATTTATTGATGGTTTTTGAGTTGCAAATAATGATTTTTTCGGTATTCCACCTCAAAAAAAGAGTGCTTCTCTCTTTCTTGACTCTGTTTTCTTTACTCCAATATCTGGCGTGTACACCCACATATTTTTCAATATCACATAGGATTTGGTTAAGTAAGAATATTTAAAATATAGCAACGTTTCGGCAATTATCGTTCTAATTGTCAGTTTCGAATTACAAATAAACTGACTGATGTGAAATAAATAAACAATCTTGAGATTCAAAAAAAAGATTGAATACATTCCTTATTGATGGGGGAAAGGAAAGGAGATATAAGTCAAAAAACCATATGAAGAGAGTTGTAGTCCCTTTGGCCTAATGGATAAGGCATCTGACTTCGGATCAGAAGGTTGCAGGTTCGATTCCTGTCGCGGATGTTTCATTGTAAAAATTATTTCTATTTTCCATTCGCTCAGAAAATTGCGCCGGACAGACAGACAGACAGACAGACAGAGAAATAAAAGATTTTAGTAATATAGATTGTAGTTTTGACTTTTTTTGAAGCAAACATTTTTATTTTTATTTTCATTGTTATAGCACTTCTGTATTTTTATATTTTTGTTATTATTGATATTATGAATATTTTTATTGTTCTATTGTACATAAATATGTTCATCTTTATGAACCTTCCATTTTAGCCTTAAGCCTTCACCTTTACTATTTTACCTTTCTTAGAGCAGTCGAGCCACTGTTTTTTGCGCTATAAACCAACCATTCAATAAATAATGAGAATTAGTGCGGGCCCCATGAATGTTATTCATAATCTTAGTTATTCGTCATGAAGAAAGGAATTTCATTTCTAGAAATTATCAACAGTTCAGTCTCACCGGACGTAAGTGTCGTCAGTTTTTCAAAAATCCCTGAAAAAATATTCGAAAATGTAGGAGTCTTTCCTCTACCCTCACATCCCTATACCTTAAGTATATGTAGAGCTATGTACTTAACCCACATCGTACTTAAATATAACACCGAAAATGACCATAGAAAACATAAAAAGCCCCGTTAACCAACGACAACGCAGTGGCATGTATTAAATCTAAATCCGTATTAATTTGAAACACTAACCACTTTTGAAGAAAATGACAGTAGTAAAGTGTTTTCAGGAGATTCATATAAATAGAAAATAAAGTGGATCCCTCTTTTTTTTATTGAAATTTTGTTTTTATGAGTGAAAATATTCAGAATTTTATTTGGAGTTGGTGATTTATCAATGCAGTTGATCCAACGCTATCCAGACTATGATATAACAATGTTTTTATATGTTTTTCTGTTTTATCTTATATTAAAAAAAGGTAAAAAAATTGTTATATAATAGTCTGGATAGCCTTTACCTTGTAGTTTTTGGTTGTACTTTTTTCCTTTCGAATTTTCAGTTTACATTCAATTTCTTCAATTTTGTACAGTTATTTCAAAACTTTTCTTCTGCCTTTCCATCATAATTTTCTTCCATTTCACTGATTGTTGAGATCATTGCATATTTTTTTTTTTATTTCATTCAGTATTTTTTTGTCTACGTCAGCTTTCAAATTAACCTAAACTTATTCGTACATCAAAATCACGCAAAGCCTTGAAATATCGGTTTCTTTTTTTTAAGTTAGTACATTGTTTTAAAGTATTCATTGATTTTGAACCTAGCTTTTTCATAAATAAATAAATATAAATATATGCTTTTTTTACTTGACAGATTTTCGTGAAAGTTGAAATTCAACAAAAATAGAAGTGTTTAAAAACAAAGAAATCTAACTAAAATGAACTATTATTTTTTCTTTGTTTTAAAATAGAGGTTTCTTAAACAATAACTCGGCTGTAATGAAATTAAGACAGGACAACGAATTTTGAAAAAACTACTCTGCTTTTAAATATGCTTTTAAATAAAGCTCATGTTTTACAACTTGATAGGTTTAAGTTCAGGTGCTGTAAGTTAATATTTCAAAATTATACGATCAGCAAGTCAATAAGATAGACAATTCTCTGTAAATATCCTTGAAATTTCCTTCCAAAATTTAAAGCTACTTCCCATAATTCTTTTTATCCCCTCAATCTTTTTTGGTGATTGAATGGATATACAGACAATTTGAGAAATATCAAAAACTCAAAATACCAAAATTCCAGCAAACTGAATCGATTCCCAGCTATCTTTGAAAACACCTTTAAATAGGAAGAGAATAGACGAAGGGGAAACCAGTTCCTCCTTGAAGTTCTTACCTATTTTCTTTCAACATATTGAGATGTGAAGGAAATAAAAACAGAATAGCTATTTTCTTCGTGACTCAGTAATTTTCCTAATTGCCTCTCTTGGTGGCTCTTTTAATGATTAGATTAACGGCAAATTCATCAGGGGAAAAAAAGAAAGACTAATTAAAACTTGCCGAGAATTCAAACGAAAACCTACGAACAATTAGTCGACATTGTCTAAAAGTAATCCTCTTTTAATCTCTGAATTTATCATTTGGAATTAAAAAGAATTATAAGGTGAAAATTAAGGTGAATATTGAGGTGTTTATCTAAAGTAAATAATTAGAATTCAAGAAAACTGAGTGAATTACTTCAAAGGAAGGCAAAGGTTAAACTGCTGGATATAACAATGACAAAAAGTTAGTATTAAAGATTTAATAGTAATCAATAGGGTTGCAATGTCAGAGAATCAAAGATGCCAGGGTTTGTTTCTGATCTGGTGCTGCCCTGAGTAATACTCAGACCTTTATTATTCAATAGAACAAATGGATCTTATTTTATTATAATATTAGAAACCTGAATAATACTGAGTAATAGAAAGGTCTCAGACTTGTCTTGAAAAAGGAATGAAAAACTATAGAACTCTTATTACTCTTAACAAAGTTACTTTGTAATGTTTGATGGTTTCATAATAATGATAAAAGAAAATGGCATTAAAACCGATTTCTTTTTGACTAATTCAAAATTTTTCATTTCATGTTTCATGGAAAAAAATTCTGAAATTACGACGTTTGTGATTTTTTTTTTTTTTGACAGTAACACTAGGTCGTTTCTTTCCATTGGATAATTGGGGATTCTTAAACACTATTGAAAGACTAACATTGCAATGTAAATACTGCTGGACAAAAACTGCAACTTATAATGTTTCAGTGATGTAGCAACAATATTTAATCTGTAGGAGTCATAATTACCAGAGCTCACCACTGCCAGTTAACTGAAAACCTACAATAAAGGTTTCTTTTTGGCTGCAAAACTGAAATGAAATGAATAAACTGCAATAGACATATAACAAAGAATTTTCAATAGGAAAAATAATCAGGTAATTTTAATTAAGTACCAGCTAAATTGTATCTTAAATACAACGACTTCAAAATGTAACTGTTTTAATCTGCTAATTTGCTGAATTCCATTACAAGTCCTAATTAAACTATACTGCTTTAACTGTAGGCATCGTAACTAACATATAAAAAGTTAGAATAGAAATACGAGATAATCGAATATCGTGAATACTCTCATAGTCTTTGGGTAAGGTTTCAAATGATCCAGATATAGGAAGATAACTGAAAGTCAATTAGCTCCTGAAAGGATTTCAAGGAAACATCCATTACAATTTACTGATGCAGTTTCAATTTTGAAAACAAATCCAATTTAACAAAAAAACGTAGAATAAAATTTTGAAATTGAAAATACCGTTTTTATTAAATATTTTGATGACTTTATAAGCTATTTTACAACTACAATTTGTTCCTATATGTTAATATAGATTTAACATTTGCAATATGCGTTAAAGAGGAAAAAAAAGGTAAAAAAAAATATAAAATCAATTTACAATCGAAATATTCTACGCCCATCTTTGATCATAATAACACAAAACTAAAATCCCTAGAAAGCTGAATTTTTAAAAATAGCTGTAGATTTTTATAAAGAACATTTCTATTGATTTTGGCACATATCCAGCCAATATAAAATAATTATTTGACCACTTTATTTCATTCTCTGTTAATTTAATAATTAACATTTCAATTTACGATAAGGAAATTCAATGTTTCCTAACTTTACAATTTTCTTGAGTAAAAACCCCAAGACTATTTTAATTGCTATTTTGAGAACAGCGTTATTCTCGTGGCTCTATCTCAAGTCCATTAATGCTTCATTTTTCCCCCTGAAAATTGGCTTGTATTCACTGCTCTACCTTTGCTCTCCATGGAATGCTAAATTTGCCAAAAATTTCCTGTGAGAAATGCAGACGTTATTAAATAAGTGAATACTGTGACAAAAAAAAAAGACACTTGAATTTCTCTTCTGGGTGACTGCACCGAGTAAGGCATCCTATTATGCTTAAATTTATTGTTCTGTATTTAAGTTGAAGTGTTCACTCAGAAAATGCGGTAATTTGATTCTACCACGTGAGAAAGAAAGAAAAAGACAAACATAACGAAATCTACCAATTCTTTTCCCATTTTTTTCATAATTCCATTATGTTGTTGGGTTGCTTATTAATTACAATGATGGTACTTGAGACATTAAACGATTCTTCGTTGTTGTTCTTGGCATTTATAAAACTCTTTGTGTAACTAGGGGGAGGGGAGGCAGAATTCTTCAATAACATAGAGCTTACCTTTCAATAAGCTTAAATTTTATTTTTTCTTTATCTACGTATGCTTAAGCTGATGCCAATTAGTCTCCTTAGATCGTAAAACAACAAAATTCCTTAATTTTGATTTGTTTAGCATCTTGAAACTTTTATCTTATTACCCAGCAACAATAGTGTGTGTACGGAAAAAATCAGTATTCTGTCGCATTTCTCATCCATCCTTAAAATCTGATAGAAAACTTTTGCAATTCAAATAACTTTATGAATCCTCCGAATGTCTTCCCAAAGGGTTGATTATTAAATGAAAAATTATTAAAATCTGAATTTTTTTTTTACGTTTTTGACACTTTTTCACCAAAATGTTTTATACGATTTTACCAACCATGAATGTTGACCCTTTCTCATCAAACCTCGAACTTTAGCTGGATCTAACAGCTTCACAAAGCTTGAAAGTTTTGCACGCATTTTGAAATGGCACGTTTTCCCATTCTCTTATCTCATCTTCGAATCTCCACATTATTCCTGATCTAATGCTTACAAAGCTTGGCGGCAGTCAAAATGTTAAAACTCCGAAACTATGTCGAAATGTCTTTGAAAAGTACAGGAAATATTTTCCTGCTCTGTCTCCACCTGCATTAGTGTCTTGAAGAAATGATATGTGAATATGCATGGTTCCATTGTGATTTTCACAATAAACTTCACGCTGACCCTTTCAGTTCTTGATAGCAGAGTTCGTTGAAAACACTTCTGTTGTAGCAACTATCTTATTTTTTACAAATCGATCACTATACTGCATTGCAATCATCGTATACCTGCATAACTTACATATAAGCATTGCAAACTATAATATACACTGTACAGTAACAAATGAACAGGAAACAAGTGAATATAATTTTGTGCTAAAGCATAAATTTAAGGGCAACCAATAGTAATAAAAAAATTAAAAATAATAATAATAAAAAAGGAAGTACTTTAACGTAAGAAAAAATAAAAAAAGTTGGAAAAAAATAAAAAAAAGTTAGGAAATAAGAAAAAAACTAAACAAAAATTCACGCGGACATTGAGAAAAAAAAACAGTAAATCCGAACCGACAACTTCAGCATACGAATCCGAGACGTTACCGACCAAGCTATAGCTGACAACTGAAATAATATGGTTTTATTTCTAATATCTAAGCTAATAGCGGAAATCCAATGAAAACAATGCCAAATATCTCAATCATGGGAAATCGTTGGCCCCAGAAAATACCCTGCTCCTATGATGTTTGGGCCTCTGAACACGATGGTGACGACTGTTTGTCGATCTGATCTTCCGTTCGGGAGTTGTTAGGGGTGGACAGACACGGACGGACGGACAGGACAAACGCAATAGCTACCGATTTTGGTCGCTATCACAATAGCTCCCAAATGGGTCGCTAATAAAAATATTTGTAACACATATTGGAATAAATAATTTTACTAAAGCAACTACAGTAAAGCATTTCTATCCTCACCAGCACAGAGTTTTTCAAATTACGTAGAAGTGCCTTATAAAGAGATGAAGAAAAAAGTAGATAAATCGGTACTAAATATAACCTTCTTTTTCTTGCTTGGACTGATGGATGTGGTTGGCGGAAAAAAAAAAATGGCGGTAGGATGTAAGTCCGAAGCACCGAACTCAAGCCCGTGGGCATGATGTCAATTGACAACGGACGTAAATTCGAAGCGCCGTAAATCAAAGCGAAGTAATTCGGCGTAAGACTATACAGTAATGTTTCTCCAAAACTTTGTTTAAGGGAAATGTTGCACAGAAGAAAGGAGGAAATAATTATTACTAAGTTAGCAACGATTAGATTAAAAAGAAAAATGAACTAACTTATTCTTAGAATTCAGTCTCATCTTCTTAATAATTAAAATAATATAGTCAATGCTGTATTTGGAGCTCAATTCAAAAGGTAACAAATTTAGAATATTTATTGAAAATATTAAGACCAGCTTAAGTAGAGATTCTGTGTTTCTTTGCTTGATTTATTGATCCGGTCCTGCATAATTTGCTAAGAATGGTATTTCTAATTAGTGGCAATTGTTTAAGAATAAATATCTATCCGTAGCAGAATTAATTATGGTAAATATACAATTTCAATACAATCTAGTATTTTAACAAAATTAATTATTTTAGAAAAGTTACTAACTTTCTGTATTCTTGATTTTTATTTAATTATCTACTTGTTTTAATTATTCCTGTTTACGAAAACAAACATAATTAGAAATTGTGCAATACTAAATGTTGTTATTATTATGTTTTTACAGCTTTTCATTTCTGGGAATGAGTGAGTGGACATTCAAGATTAAGTCAAATTTAAATAGTCACTTTTGTTTTAATGTCATTCATTAAGAAAACTTCGACTTAATGAAGTGTCTTTTCAAGTTCCTCTCCTCCTTAGATATATATTAATCAGGTATTTATCAAAGTTCAGAAATTAATTTTTTCAGAAAGAAAAAGAGGATTTTTTTTTCCCTCTCAAATGATTTTAAAAATGTTAGTGAATAGAGAACTGATCCCTTTCATAATCTGTATTAGCAGTTTTTTTTCTCCATAAGTTTCCTAAACAAAATGAAAGAAGACGATGTTTTAAATTGTGTAACTTTTCGCTAAAATTTAATTAAAGTTTTCCCTGTTGAATTATTAATGTTCATAGATGAAAGGCAAAACCCATTCGTTCAGTTCTGCTTTAACTAGCTGAGGTAATATTAAAGAACATTAAATGGGGTTGTTAGAGGGAGGAGGGAGAGGAGGAACCTCTCCGTTCGAATTAGGTCCAGCGAAACAGGAAAGAGATGGAGATGATGCAGTTCATCCCGTAGAGAAACTAAAATAGAAGATTGTATATTTTCACACATGAATTGCACTGGAAGTGAAACTTAGCTTAAAAATTTCATGAATAGATCTGTAAGAAGAAGTTTTAGAAAAAAAAAATTAAAGCCATTTATCTTTAAAATGTTTTTGTGTTCTTGATAGCAAGATAAACGGAACTTCAACTACAAACAAATTAAAAAGAAATTACATCAAAATAAAATATACTGGTTTGTATGGATTAAGGAAAAAATAAAGAAATCGCAATTATATGATAAAAATGAGTTAAAAATTCCTGAAAATTAAATATATGTTATGAAAAGCAAAGGGGAGTTGGTGTGTTATCAGGGCCGAGGGTAGGAGGATGCGGGGCCTCGGGCAAGATGAAAAAAAAAAAAAACGGAAAATATTATTTTAACAACCAAAAAAACAAAACAAAACAACAATAATCCCATTTTATCCTCTTTTACCGCCCCGTTCGCCACCCCATAACGCTGGCCCTGGTGTCATATGTCGTCCTTTGATGCAAATGAGCCTCAGCCATAAGGGGCTTGTGGGAGATGTTCGTTTATTCTGTTCAGATTGTGAAAAAAGGAGTTTGAGATAGCAGATATACTGTAATGGTTTCGAGACATCATTTAAATTAGTTTAGAGAGCTACCGGAAGCTGAGAGGAAGGTCAAAGTCAGAAGTAGGAAGAGGTTGAAGTGAGTCCTTCTGTGATACATAGAATGTAGAACCATGTTCAAAATACACAATCAGCTTCTCGCTGGTTCAGCGAAGGAAAGGCTAGACTCAAATTGCTGGGATGACCGCTATCTTCTGTTGTGTGGAAGAACTCAATTGTTATTCCACCACAATAACAATCTGCCTTCGTTATCGCTGCAAGAACTTTGGTATCTGATTCCATCATGGGCACAAGGATTCATGATGAAGGTCTTAATGCTTAGCTACCGGTAGCCTGTGTACCCCATGTCCCTTATCACAGAAGATTTATTTTATTTATTATCTAAACTGGATAAACATATTATAATAAACATAAAAACTAATTTATCTTTAAAAATCAGTAAATAACTCATTTATTTGCTGCAGAATTTTTTTCACCATTTTGTTTTAGGTACAAGATAAAAACATATTGCAATATTTATTAGTTTGGTTTGTAACTTTAATGAACTTCTACGCAACAATTTCAAATTTCATTTTACAAGTGAGGCTATGAGTTAATCAAACAACTTTAGCCATTGATTTGACTTGATAATTCTTTCAGAATTTCCTAAAGGATTGGAAATGTCGTTTGATCTTCAGATTTTAAACAGAATTTTTATCTGATTCCCAAAATATTGATTAAAGATTCACAATTTGAATTGTAATATTCCACATTGTAAAGATGTTAAGTAATCTGATTATTTGTCCCATCTGACCTTCGTTGAACTTTCATTATAATGGGTTAGTATTTATTAACTTATGTCAGCGTTATTATTGCTTTATTCATTTTATCTACCTTTATAAATATTAATCTCTAATATCTTCTGTAATTATTTAAATCTTCAATTGTAAGTACCTTATGTAAATCTTTCCGGAATTTGATTTCGTGCCAGTGGCTACACAACACAGCTGTTTTTTGTATAAATACCGGTTATGAGTGAAATCCAAGACAATTCCTAGCAACCTGCTGCAATGTAAGCATCGAATTCTCGCCAACCAAAGCCTTTATTCGTGATCTCTTGACTTAAGTTATTTTCTTAATAAATACATAAAGTTACGAAATAATGAAATCGCTAAAGCCTTTATTTCTCGGATACAATCAAATTTAACACTAAAATTTTAAAAAATACCCTAAAATTTTAAAGTATTTAAATTAAACACAGTATTTAAATTAAAAACAAATTATTTTTTTTAAAGAAATTCTGGCAATCCTTATAAACTTCACTTTCTAACAACAAACCCCGCAGCAAGTGCATTGGCTCATATTATGATTAAAATTCCAGATACATCTAGTGGTTTGCGTTGTTTGGGTCTGTTTAATTAAATACAATTTCATTTCACAAAATCTGAAAGTATTAATTAAAAATTAATTTTCAAATGTTACATCTTGTGTTGTAAAAATCTAAATTAACGAAATTGCACTAATTATAATTTGCTAAATCTTTTGATGTAAAATTTCAGTTATTATACATTATAAAACTAAATCCTTGTTGAAAGATTTTATACTCTGATAGGTTTTTACATTGCAGTCTACTTTAAAACAAGACTGAGTAATTAATTATTAGCATTATTAATTATGTTGTTCTTATTCAGTTTTTGACTGGTTTTTTTCTCAGTTTTTGACTCAGTTTTTTCGCAGACGATATTTGTCATTCTCCAGGATCTAATTATAATACATTGCACATGAGTTTGAAGAGACTATACTTTACGCCAATTTCTAATGGATTATCTTGTAAGTAATTATGTTAAGAGAGTTTAATGCATCTTGTCATTTTATGTTGAATGCTATCTGACATGAATTGAACTTCCTATATAACATTTGTCATTTCAAATAATAATTAATTGATTGATAATTTGTCAGTTACAGTCTTTGATGATATATTTCAAATAGGTTTTTTAGCGAGCAATTGTTAAGATCTGTATTGCCAGTAATAAATTCCCTAGTTGCGAGGTAGAGACCTTATGCGAGGTCACATTCGACATTGTTAGCGCTGATTTCATGATTGTGTCGTCCAAACAATTACTTCTGTTTCAGGTATTTTTTTAATGAATTAATGTGTTTTACTATCGTTATTTCAAAGGTAACATTTTTAAGTCTTAATGGTGCATAGGCATCATGAGTTAGTGTCATCCTTAGGAAGAAGGGATGTTTCTTTCTTTTGAAAGATATAGGACTAAGATTTATTTTCGATATTTTTATTTTATCAATATACCTGTGCTACCAATGTATCTGAATATAATATTAGTGTTTCTGTTGCTGATTTAGAGTGGTGTACTCAGAACTTGGTTAATATAGTTAGCATTCTGTTCTCTATTTCTATTTCTTGAAAGTCATATTGGATCCATTATTGTGGCCCATTTGATAATACCAAATCTTTAAACAAGAAGAAAGCTTACATACATATTTCTTGCTTTGATCAAACTTTGCGATGAGGATTGGTTTAAAAGACAACATTTCAACGCTCTCTGTATTTTTGTGACTGCTTTTTTTTTTATTTATTTATTTAATTGTTTTATGCTCTTTACAATTTGATTGCAGCAAGCGAAGATGGACTCAATGAGACCTCCATCCTCCAGTTCAAATCCAACAGCAGCATGTACAGTATTATGAAAATCATTATTATTATTATTATTTTAAATTATATTATTATTATAAGTATTACTTAATATTAAATTATATGATTTAATAATATGAAAAAATGGCGTCTTCTAAAAATTGATTTCAGATTTATAAATAAGTTTCCAACGAATCATATTATTTAGTATTAAGTATTATTTAATATTCAATAATATGATTCATTGGAAACTTATTTATAAATCTGAAATCAATTTTTAGAAGTCGCCATTTTTGAACATAACTTTTATTAGTAAAAAACTGTATAAAAGAATTTCAAAACACCTATTGCTGAATCGAATACAAACTAACTTCAAAATCTTCAAAAATGAAGGGAAAACAGTTTCTTCAAATATAACATAAACATAGTTGCAGCGCGACATAGTTGCTACTCAATTTGGCCCCTAGTTTTAATTGTATCTCTTTGCCTTTTGTTGATGTTAGAAACTAGTGTTACCTCGGTTGCCTTGAGCTTAAACTAAGGCAACAACCAAAAAAAAAAAGTCTCTTTTAAAATTTTAGGAGGGGTCAAGATATGGAACTGATTTCAGCAACAGCAACAAAAAACGTCGAAATATCTCGATGGCGTCTCGATAGTTGTTTTTTTTGTAAATTTACATATCAAGCTTAAGAAGAATCAGTAACTGACATTGGTGAAAAAGTTGGTTAAAAAGTTGGGAGAATGCGGGAATTTAGTTTGATTTGTAAGTTTATCATTCTATTAAAAATTAAGCTGAAGTTTCTGTGCGAAATTTAGTTAAATTTTACTTAAAATGAAAGGTAAATTCAAGCATAATCTTTATTGTGGACTTCCAAAAATTGATATTTTATGTTTATTAGAAAGAAAAACCTTTTAAATATTCAGTTCTACCATTTGTTTTTACCAATACACTAAAGATTATTTTTGAAAACGTTTTATGTGTACAGCACAATGCATTGAAAAAAAAAATTACACTAACTCAGAGACATAATTAAAATATTATACATATTAGAAAAAAACACGACGTTTCGGCACCTTGAAGACGTTTATGACCTCAAATAGTACCCAAACGTGGGTTTTAATTTTTTGGATAGCTTTATAGATTTTGAATCTTTTACGAATTATAAAAAGCTAATTTAAATTAGAATTAGGGTAAATTTATTGAATTGTACTCTAATTTCTGTAGTTACTATCGGTTACTTTATCATACTCATTATAACAAACGAAACCACTTTTTTTTAATGTTAAAACAAAATTTTGCATCTGAAATGATGCAGTTATCAAGATAAATATCTTTAATGAAGAGATGCAGGGCGTGTAGCAGATTATTTTTCAGGTAATATATTCGTATTGTGAAGCTTAAAAGTCAGTTTCTTTTATTTTTATTTTTTTCCTTGAGATGTTTTGATACCTTCCGTGTATATGTTACGAGTAAATTACGACATGTGGTTAATGTCGGGATATGACAACATTATCCAAGTGCAGTGGGTAATGACAGAAATAAAATGTAATTTATATCATAATAGTCTTTATCTGGATAATCTCGACTTTACCCAGTGATGCCTGGATAACTTTGAATAATATGTGTAAAAGTAAGCTAGCACGTTATTTATTTTCTTAGCAATAAATACTTATTTACAGAAAATGTAATATTGAATACAAAATTATTATACATACCTAATATTGAATAAAATATTGTAAATTTTGTAATTGAAAAATTATACAACAAAAATTTAAAATATATATATATATATTCTGTAATTTTTTATTTTATGTCCGTAAAATCAACGGCTTCGCCAGGCATTGTTATCATAATTATAATCGTAATTTAGTTAATGTGAGGATAAATCTAACAGTTTCCCTTAATTTTTATTAACTGCTCGTGATATCTACCCATCGTAAATTATTTGCTAATTTCCTATTGTAACCGAGCTAAGTTAATTTAAAAATTTTTTCAATATAAACATTCTAGGGGGCGTCATACCTTAACGTACCTAACCTCATGCTAATCGGTACACATACGATTCTCTCGGGCGCTGGTGGCTTTCGGGCCAACAGCTTGAGCTCAAACTAAGTTAAATAGTTTTTCACTGAGCTGTCATGAAATAAGTGGGAAAAGTATTAAATTTAGTATGTACTCAAGCTGTTGGCGCGAACGCCAACAGCACCTGAGCGAATCGTGTGTGCCGATTAGCTGTAGGTTAGGAAAGTTGAAGTATGACGTCCTCCAGGATGATTAAATTGAAAAATTTTAAAAAATACCTTACCTGGGTTAAAATAGGAAATATGCAAATAAATTTACTATAGATAGATATCATGGACAGTGTAGACGAGATCTTCGTATGATAAGAGTCATAAAAAACCTGAAAAAGTGTCCCAAAGTTACCCCGGTCTACGGTATATAATGTGCAACACTAAACAACCGGGTGTCACACGGATATCCAGTGAGCTTCAAATGATGAACAATGCATGCGCAGCTCCTTCTTCAACAGTAGTGTATTACTTTAAACATAATGATGTCGTCATTATCCAGATAAACTTCGAAAAACTATTCTCAGTTTTACTTTATTCAACATTATCCTCAAAGTTTGAATAATCCCAACATTATCCGGATAATAGTGACATTGTCCAAGGTCCGTCAAGGCCCGTACCCGTAACATATACAACAAAGACACCATCACCAGCTCTTAATGAAGAATTCTGGATTGAATCCGAAGACTTTGTTTTATTTGTTTTCTCATTAACAAAGGATTTACATTGCTTTTTCTTAAAGTGTGGTTTGAGATTCTATTCAGTTCTTCCAATCAAATAATAAAGGAGGTTAAAGGATTTTTTTTTGCTTTGGGGAGATGATAGATTTTTAATCGAAATGTAGGCATCTGACAGTGGAAAAGTAGAAACGAGAAAAGGGAACAGAGGGACGTAGGAGGAAGTCTTAATGTCATTTGCATACATCTCCTCTGCATTACTTGTTCCTAAACCTTCAGGACTGACAACAAATTCATTCATATTCGGTTCAGTGATGCCCACCATTGCACGAAATTACACACTCAGGATAAGATTCCCCCTTTGGTGATGAGGATAAGATGACTAGAGCTCTAAGAAGGTCAGTCTGGGTCAAAAGACGGTTCGAATAAGGAAGCATCAGGAATAATTACAATATTATGCTGACTGTGCATAATATTGTAATCCAAATCCAAAAGATTTAAAATTAGAAAATCTTCTTGCCTAGATTAAATTCTTGCCTACAATTGCATTTGTTAAAAATAAAGTAAAACCTGAAGTTTTCTGAATACAAATAAATTTAATTACAGTTGCCTCAGTATTCTGTTAATACAGACATATAAAACTCCCAAATTACATTTATATTTCTGCCGAAATATAAATATGAAATACACAAACATTAAGCTTAATAAAGTGAGTTTAAAGTGACTGTTATGTAGTAAGCTCTATTCTGAATTCATTATGTTTAACAAATTTGAAAATTTTTCTGATATATTAATTTACTTTCTTTTAAATGTATGAATTTAATGATGCGTAATTAATTTGACATATTCACATTATAAAAATACCAGTTAAATCTTTTGCGCGAAGCCATATATTCCAGCACACAACAGTTACGGAAATGCGGAGGGAGTTAACAAAAGGGAACAGCCATCGCGATTTGTTTTATTTTTTTTTCTCCTCTTCCGTTTCGATTCCGCTCATAGGATTTCGGTAATTTAATTAAGTCAACCTATATGTTAATTCAACTAAGTTTCATTAAAATTGGCCATTTCCGTGTTCGAGAGGTTCCTTGTCAGTACATCAATTTCAGTTCAACGTTGAGTCAAGTTGAAATATAGTCAAATAAACCGAAATTTATGATAAATTGAAATTAATAGGTGGAACAAAGAGAAAAAAAAATATTTATTTTCCTAAATGGTTATTTTAAAGTTTTCTTTCTAAGCAATTGTTTGACAATTATCATTTGTTCTTAAATTTTTAGTTATTAAAGTAAAACTGATCTGTCAAGTATTAAAGTAGTGAAAAACTTTCATTTATGTGGTGCATTATAAATTTTAAATTTATTATGGCGAACTTAATTAATTGGATGACGTTCTCACCAAAATAGGAAATACCAATTTTAGGTATTGGAGTGGACAAGAGAATTTATGAATTATTTATGAATTTATATGAAGGTAACGTAGTGTTATAAACACTACATTATCTTCATATAAATAGTAATAGCGTAGTGTTTATCTTCATTATATTGAATGAAGATAACAGGTAACATGAATTCCACTAACCCCATACATGTATACGAAACAGGACATACTCTCAACTTTAATAATTCTATTGTCTTTGATGATTACTTTAGTGATGATTACTTAAGTAAATTTAAGGAGTCGTACTGATCCTGTCTAGAGGACCTTATAATGATAAGTTATCAGTGGGAGCTGCCAGTTTGTACAAAATTCATTTGTAATTCGTCAGTGTAAATCTTTTTCTCAACCACAACCCTCTACTTTTCATTTTTTGACCAGCCCTCTTAATATAGATTTCAATCTGTCCCTCGTTATTGAGTTGATAGTAGCTGATTTTCTTTTAAAAAAAAGGTGTTTCTCCACTCCTTGTTGTTTAAGAAAGAGAGCCGCAAAGGCTCGAAACTAGTCACACGATTCGTTACATGATTCTCTTTTAACTATTGTGTATTTTTAGAAGAACTCGTTATTTTTAACCTGTCATTCTTTTTATTCTTGAAAATAAAGCCATAAATTTCTCATACATGTCGAATATAAAGAAAATTGCATATTTTCAGACTGTTGGCAATTACTTAATCCTGAAATACTTAGGATCCACATTTTAAAAACAACTAATCATAATATGCACTACTGACAGTGGATTAATAATAAAAGGAGTAATAAATAAATTCCTTGACATTGGTAAAATTCCTTGCTTCACTTCTAACTTAATGTCTAAATTTCTCCACACAGTCACACGGAGATGTGTTTGATCGTCTCATGTCCCTAAATGCCCAAGCCAAGTTTTGAGAAAATTCACTTATCGGTTCAAAGACATCTTATATTATAAAAGCCTCATTCTGTCTGTCATAAGACTTTACGTTTTTCCAATTTTGTGACCAAACTATAAAAGATAGATTGGTCATGTAAATGGATAAAATGTAGAGCTTTTAAAGACAAACAAAATGCTACAAAAATCTTTCGAAAAAAGTTTTTGGTTTCCAAGATGTCGCCTTTTAAAGGATCAAATTTTGACTTTTTCTCAATTTAAAGAAAAGCATAAAAGTTGGAAGAGAATATTATATTGAGAAAATGTTGGTATTTGAAACCTATCGAACATGTCAGTCATTAACAAATGTTTCTGCGTTTGGAAGATACATGCAAAAATGAAGTGTTTTTGCGGCAACCCCCTGTGTGAGTTAAGCGGAGAAGCCCACAACGAGCTGGGAAGTCGTGTATTATCCGATCTCCATATTAATGTGCTAAATAAATAAAGGTTGTTTTTTTTTTTTTTTTTTTAATCCTGTACATGCAAGGGTTCAGGAGCGAAGCGACGGTACCCGTCTAGTTAGATATAATTGTCTTTCTTATTCATCTAGGCTTAACATATTTTCCGATAAACATTTTTAAAAATATCAGAAATATATTTATTTTCAATTCCGAATGAGACCTGTGTCCTGAAAATAAAAAAAAAAAAAAAACACAAAAAAAAGATTTCAAAGTATAATTTAATTATATATTGCTTCAAATATTTACTCTTATGCTATCTGTATTTGTCAGTGCAGGAAATAAACTGTTGATTAGCATTAAAACTTTTAAGTATATTAGTTTTAGGATTCACGGAATCAAAAATATAAAATTTGTAATAAATGTTAAAATAAATATTCAATTTGAATATCGCGAAAGAGAAGCGAATTGTGTAATTATATTCATTTTTATGACTATTGATTTTCATAGTTATCTGACTCAAAATTACTTTTCATAGTTTCTTTCCTAAAGTGTCGTTAGAGATATTCTTCTAAATTTAAGCCAGGCAACTAATTTCCTCAGGCGTTGAACTTAATTGCACATCAACACTTGCTTCTTTAAGACCGACACAATTTCCCACTTAAGAAACTTTATCTGGCTCCTCTCGCATTTCCATCTTAACTTTGTGTTAATATATCTGTAGATAAAATACAAGAGAACATCAAAAATAATCTTCGTTTACCTTGAGAGAGAGTAATTAACATTCACTTATCTATTAAGTATAGAGTCACTTAATCTATCTACTTAGTCACATGGACTTCTAATGAACTTGAAGTGTTTCGAATAAATGTTTTAAAGATATCAGTTACTGGAATTGCTTGACTCATCTGCAAATGATACTAATTAGCCTACACAAGGCCTCTGCTATTTCACTGAGTTTTTAGTCACTCACTGAAACTGGAAGTACAGAGTATAGAAAACGAGCAATCTTGCTTTAAGAAAGTAATTACGTGAGGAAAATGGATTGATTCGTTTTTCAAACCTAATATAACTTCAGGAATAGTTAAAATATTCATTAGCTGGTTGTTATTTCATACGAATAGGCTTTTGATCTTGTCGAGAAGTTACAATCTGTTGGAAATTAATTAGTAATTAAAATCCCTTAATAGTATTGCTCATATTAATTCAAATGTATTGACAGTATTTCGGTAAAGAGCCAGGTGTTTACGACCACCTTTTCGAATTGCTTAGTTAGCAATTGTATAGGTAGGCACAGGAGATGCTTCAATTCATTTTTCACAGATATGATCTAATAAAAACAACACTAAAAAACCGACATTAAGAGTATGTGACATTTGCTTGTAAGTTAAAGAAATTTTCGATAAGGAATTCAACACAGAAAGTTTTCTAAAATGAAAAAAAAAAAAAAAAAAAAAAAAAAGATGAAACAAGATAAAATAAGGTCTGTAATCAAAGCATGGAAAATGTTTCATATAATACTTTGAAAATATTGATGTATCTTCTGAATTGTTTTTAAATGTTTTGTTTTTTGTTCCTCGACATCATACTAAAAATCGAAAATAAATCTTTTAATCTAATAAATTTAATAAATCTAATATAAATTTCTGATTAGTCATTCTAGAATTGAATACTTCGCACAGAAAAGGAATTACGGCTAAGATAAATCCCTAATTAGTCCTATGTTTGACAGCTTCTAGGACCCGCAAACAGCTTCTCCGGGTCCTAGTCCTAATCACCTTCCTGAGTCCTTCTGTCAGAATCTATTTTCAAATCAGTTTGCAAATCAACAATTAAAAACAAAGATAGAAAAAATATTTGTCAGTACTTTCGAATCTCTTCTGCATATTACTGAGTAAATATGTATTACTTTACTATCCTTTTAGCTAACTCGAACACAAAGTGTAAAGGGCTTCCCCTTTACTCATCATAAAGGGCTTTTAAGAAAGTTCAGTTCGTTCTTCACAGAGCATATTATAAGTCGGCAGAACGATACCTTATTGAAAAGCTTACGATTTTAGAGATGGGAAAAAAAAAGAATACATAGTTCCGATCTTATCAAAAATAAAATATGTCTCTAATTCTATAGCCAAAATATCTATCAAGACTTGATAAATATCCGTTTGGAATCCTTATGATTTGTAGATATATGATTTGTAGAATACAAGTTCCGGTCTGCAATCACTTCCTGTCTCACAGGAAGTGGAATAGCCGAAAATGAAAGATATACTGGGTTTCCTGTACAATATTCTGAAACCAGTTTATTCCTTGTTTACTTTTGCATTCTTACTTTCAGTGTTTTAGTGTTTTCATAACATCTAGGAGAAAATATTGCTTCCTATTTAAGTTTTATGATATTTTTATTCCTTTTGTTTTCTTTGAAATGTTGTGGCCACAAAAATTGGGTTTATGAATGAAAAGAAAAAGATTCTACGATGAGAGATGAGCAAAACCATAGAACAAAAAAACAAATAGAAATTTACAATAATTTCATATGGAAATACTATTATAGAATTCTGATATTTGATTAAATTAAATTTTCCAGATAACTGCTATTTACCATTTCTTTTTGTGTATTTCAAAGTTTTACTAATTTACAATTATGTTGCCATTATGTTAACAATATTCTCAAAACGATCAAAAGCAGTTCACTCCCTAATAGATAAATTAAATTTAGAGATCCAGATTTTTACCTGAAATTTTGTAAAAAGATTTTTTTAAAAGTGGTTAAATTTCATTTGAAAATATTTCCTTCCTTAATTTAAAATTAAATGAACTAATGGCTTTATGATAAATGGAATAATAATAAATTTCAGTAACATGGCCTCTCACCTCTGAGTTCCGAGGTTCGGTTGTCATGCGGGTTTCGTGATGGTGGACGATCCGCGCTGGGCAGGTTTTCTTGGGGTTCTCCCATTTCCCCTGCGAGTCCACCACCATACTTTCTCAGTTTTTCTCTCATCTGTCCTCATTTCCGTGGGTTTAGCACAATAGATCTACGGGTCGCGGTGCTTGGCTTTCCTGCCGGCCACATTCACCCCAAATAATAATAATAAAAAGTTTCAGTAAGTGTCTTGTTCTTTCCTTTTAATAAAAATAAGTGAATTTGTATACAATATTTGATGTATTGCAATATTTTAATGAATATTTCATTATTCAATTAACTTTGAAAATCATATTCAGTTTTGTTTTCAGTTGACTAATTTTCATTCATTGACTTTATTTTTTATTTTCTTTCTTAGGGTCATGGACTAGTTGGGAGGAATGGTGGACCTACGACGGTATCTCAGGTAGGACTTTCTTTCAGTTCTTTTTAATTATTATTACTACCAACTCTTTATCTCGGTAGCCGAGTGGTAGGGTGCTTGGTTGCGGGTTGGAGGAGGCAGGGATTTTTCTAACTTCCATTCTCCTTCAAACGGATCCTAGGGTCTATCCAGCACTCTGTAGAATGGGTACCGGTTTCTTTCACGGGGGTAGGCGGGCTGACCACCCAACCTCATCTGAGTCCCGTTAGTCAAAGAAACTTTCATTCAGCACTCTGGGGGCTGAGAGCCTTGGGACAAACTTAGGTACCTACTGCTCCTTACCTACTTCAACTGAAGGTTTTCGGTATAGGTATCTTATTAAAAATCTATAGTCGGCGTCAACTCGTTATGACAGCATTAGAACTGTTAGAGACGTAATCGATCTGCAGAGGCAAGCTTGTATCCTTGCGCCACCGATTGATTATTAACAGGAAGTTAATAAAAAGAAATTCAGTGATATTTCTAACGTATATTCAGTGATATTTGTAAATATCTGCCTAATTTTATACACACTGCTCACAAAAGTTTGGGTGTATTGCGAAATGAATTTAGTACATCCAAAAAACAGAGGCATTTTCGTTTCTTTATGAAAGAACACCAGAGAAGCAAATGACACGAAAATGGAAGTTGACTGAAAATGCAAATGTGATGGAAAACGTTAATTTGTGTTAATTTGCATGTTGTATAAAGAGGCTGGCGCTGCTGGGTTATCTCCATTTTCCTGGATCAACACAAGTGGCAGAATCGTTGAGTGTCACCTGAAAATGCACATCCAACGTGATTTACCCGAATCTGAAGCATGGAGAGTCACAGGGCGTCTGGAAGCTGGCCAAACACAGATGGCAGTAGCAGCAGCGGTTGAAATCTCCCAAAGCATGATTAGCAGACTCTGGAATCGCTTCAAAGAGACTAGCACAGTACTTAGAACACCAGGGCAGGACCGCCCACGTGCCACCACTGCAAGAGATGATCGCTATCTAACGCTAATAGCACGAAGGAACCGGCAATGCAATGCGACTGAGCTGCGGGAACAGTTTCTTGCTGCTACTGGACGAGTACTGGGTGTGTTCTCAGACCATGCAAAATTGACTCCGTCACGGTATACTGTATGGTATACATTCCGGCGACCGATGGCATGCATTCTGTTAACTGCTGAACATCGCAGAACCCGCAGAAGGTGGGCTGAAATGCATCTTCCTTGGACCCGTGAAGAATAGTCCACGGTTCTCTTCAGTGATGAATCAAGATTCAGCCGGCAGCCTGATAATCGTCGTGCCTTGATCTGACGTGAACATGGAACATGGGAAGTGGAGGTGAAATCATGGTATGGGTAGGCATCAGCATTGGTGGTCGTACCGATCTCCATATTGTTAGAAAGGGAAGAGTGAATGCTGTAAGATATCAGGATGAAATTCTACAGCCTAAAGTGGAGTCCTAGGCTGGAGCCAACTTTCTTTTTAAGAACAATAATGCACGCCCCCACCGTCCGCATCTCGTCAACAACATGATGCAAGAGGCGGGAATCGAGCGTATGGTGTGGCCTTCACGTTCTCCAGACCTGAATCCCATCAAACAAGCTTGGGATGCACTAGGAAGACGTGTTGCCAGTCATCAATCATCTCCCATAATACTTCCTGGTGCGCGAGTGGCCATGAATCCCACAGGAACTGCTGGACAATTTGATCCTCTCCATGCCTCATCGCTATCAGTGTGTTGTAGCAGTCTCAGGTGACCATACATACTACTGAAGAGTCAATGTGCGACACATTTTTCACGTTTGACATGCGATTGTTTACCCCTGTCCATGTGTCACATCCTGCTTAATCCCAATAAATGGATTCTGCACCTCTTTTGCATATTCAGACAACTTCCATTTTCGTGTCATTTGCTTCTCTAATGATGTTCTTTAATAAATAAACTCAAATGTCTCCGTTTTTTGGTTATTTTATATTCATTTCGCCTTATCCCCTAAATTTTGTGAGCGCTGTAGTTTAAATTATTTTGATAACAGTAAAGAAAGGAACTAGAACTTATTTTCTAAAGGGACTGGACAGAAATATTTGGTATTACTTTTACTTTTCTATTGATGTTATTTTGTAGTATAGCGAAAAAAAATTTCTAAATTAAGGTAAAACTATTCCTACTTTCATTGATTAAGTTTCTGACCTTGTTTAGAGTCTTGGTTATTTTTTCCAGTCTAAGGTTCTACAGTATATTTTCAAATACAGAATCTTTCTCTTGTTTTATTTATACTTTTACATTCAATATTAATGTGAATTCATTTTGATTTTGCCACGACACTAGTCTGAAAGTACTCGGAGGCACTTCTTGTTTACAAAGAAACAATAGAGACCCGAAAACCAGTTTTTATTTTTAAAATTATAAAAAAATTTAGTTATTTATTTCATTAAATTGGTTTTAGTCGTTAAATGAATCTTTTTGATTGAGTTTGGCTGCAACCATTAAAAATTTACCGAAATATTCATAATAATATTTTTGAATGAAATTAAAGTTCTTTCAATTAATTGCTCAATGATAATTTCTTAAAAATTTATATTCTATTATCCGCATGAAATAATGTGAAATGTTGAATGTTCTTGTTTATTTGTTTCTACAAAGTAACGGAAATTTCAAGATAAGTAACAATCACTTTATAATATATTGCAACTCAGTTTTGATCCTAGTAGAAATCGTTTTTCTGAAAGGCAGCTTTATTTTAATCGATTTTTTTTCCATGAAAATGTTTAAAAAACATGAGAAATTTGACTAATAACAGTTTCTTGGTTTGTAATTGCTGGAATTCATTTTCGTTTCCATTGATGTTTTTAATAATATAGTTTTGATGTACATTAAAAAGCTATACATTGTTTTATCGAAGCATTTAGTTTTTGAGTTCAGGACCTTGTTCATTTTTTTGATCTACTGTTACCATTTACAATATTGAGTTTCGAAAATGCGAGATTTTTTTTTTATTATATTTATATTTTAATTTTTAATTTGAATTTCTTTTGCAAGACAATTTCACTTAAAGTGACATGATCCTTTCCTCAAAGTTTTTGGAGGAACTTAATGGATTTTTTTGTTCATTTTTCAAGTTACCTACTTTTTCTTGTGAGGAACTAGAGTTATCATGCAAGAACAGCCTCTCCGAGTCGAAAGCAGTGTTCGTTGTCGATCAGTTGCTGCTTTCTGACCTAAGGTGCAGAGAACAGCTAATTGATGGCACAGATGTGGCCAGATGTTGGCAACTGATTAAGACACTTTGGGAGAAAAGAAAAGCAAATAATAGAGACAATGGATCATCAAAAACAACCTCCCGTTTTAAGAATCTATGAAAACCAATTGCTTGTTTCTTTCTTTGAATTAGGTTCAGCCATTGATGAATTCTATTGTATGTGTTTAATTGTAAATATTTAATAGAAATAATAATACTTGTAATTAAGCCCGGTTTAGGGTTCGTGCGCCCCTGTGCAGACTTTGAATCGCCAGACTGGGGGGTGACAGACTGCGACGGGAAGGGGGGAGGTCGACGGAAGGGCGGATATCTATTTTCGCTAATGTAGCTATTTGTCTGTCGATTACCTGCATTCCACCAAACTTTACAGGGGAGACAAAGTTTGGATTGATTTTTTGTTTTTTTAGAAAACATTTTACAAGCATAAATTGTTGTGTTGGTGAAGTAGATAACAAATTTTGTAAAATATTATCTCCTATTAAGTTATAGCTGTACCAGTCATAACTGGTAACATTTTAAAAAGTCATTACATTCGTTCAGTACTTAACCAGTAACGCAACAATTTATGCTTGTTAATGTTTTCAAAAAAAATCCAACATTTGCCGCCCTTTCCCTTCCAATCTGCCGCCCTGTGCATGTGCATAGAATTGCATATGCGTAAATCCGGGCTTACTTGTAATAATATTCCAGGTTGAAATTCACCAGTTTTTTTTCCAATTATTGGCGCCCTGATAATTTCTTAAAAAAATTAAAAGTGTAAGTTTTTATATTTATAATGTTCTATCTTTATTTTTCTACAATTTAAAAAAAAAATTCGGAATCAATTTCGGAAATTTCACTTCATCATAAATTACAGCTTTTTTAACAGGAATGATAAATTCGTAACTTTATTGCTAATTTTTTGCATTTCTCTTACAACAAGGAATTTGTGTAATTTATAACAAATTAGCAAAAAATATCCGTGCTTCGCGCGGGTTACAAAAAAGATTGTCCCGATGTGGATGACGAAGAAATTGTAATTGTGTGATCACTGAACTTTTCCAATTGATAAAAAAGGCACATGGTAGTTACAACTTGAGATGTTATCGATCTGCTACCGTTGCTTCGCTCCTGAAGCTTTGCACATGTAATGTAAAAAAAAATATATATATTTCTTCAAAAAAAAAAGAAGCAAATTACATCAAGTTAACTGAAACTTAGATTTAAAAACAGGTTATGACAAATTTCACGTTTGCAACTCAAGCGGTTTCGGAGATACGCATACCATGCAGAAGAGTTCCCCCTCCTGATTCCATCTATTAGGATCCGAATATATATCAAAAATTCGTCACAAACTTATGGTTTAGATTTTGACAAAGAACACTCTCATCAAATTCCGTGTTTCCTCTGAAAGATGTTTCAGAGATATGCATACCCTTCAAGAATGTTTGCCCCCCCCCCCGTTTACTTCCCTTTGTCCATTTTTGAGCTTCCGTTGTTTATGCATTATTCTGGCATGCATGTGGTAAAGATCCGTTGAGAAATGGCGACGTTGTAAAAAAAAAAAAATATCCTGACCTTCAGATGAAGACACTTTTACATTATATCAACTTATATAATTTGCTAATTTCGTCTGTCTGTCTGTCTGTCTGTCCTTCTGTCTGTCTGTCTGTAACTCGATATAATTCAGTTATTAAGATAGATCCAACGGTTCTCAATGGTACCATTGAATCAAGGGTACTGAAATTGGATGAAAATATTAGTTCATTGTGTCATTCCATGTTGTTTCCATGAAATTTTATTCTTGGGAACTGACCTCGACAACTGAAATTCGAACAAAACATACGTTCAAAACCAAATAATTTTGTTACCATTGCACCCATTTTACTTACATACTTTGGCAAACTTACTCAGTTGTTTACGCAGTTGTTTTCGAAACTCAAAACCATTTTTGCCGTAGAAGCTTCGTTCACAAGTTAGCGCAGTATTTAGATTACATTTACTTTATATTTGATAGTTGATAATAAAATGATTTTTCAGATTTTTTTTATGCCTGTCGTCCGACAGGCTTTGCTGCTAGTTGTAAATTATAACAGCAATAGAAACAGTATCTTAAGGTCAACGATTTCATCCACTGAAAACCCATAGTCAATAGGTGAAGGACTGTGGTCTATGAACCATAAATTGTTTTGTAGATAAATTGGGTCGCTTCTTAATATTGCTTCTTCAATAGTGTTACTGTCGAAAGATATCCTTAAAAAAGATAATTTTTTGATATCCAAATTCAACTTCACTGCATTGTCAGAACGAGCAGCTGTTGAACAGATGAGAGATGTTATTTTACGGCTGGATAAATTGAGCTGTCAATGAAGTGAGACACATAACGTGAAAGCGATTTCTCAATTACGCGGAATGTGGCAGATAGTGCAATTCGTTCACATCAATCACAGAAATCTGATTATGTAGTTACCATAGTCCCCTTGCAACGATTCACACTTCTCCTTTCAGCAACTGCGATTTGTTGCCTTTGGCAAAAGTGTAAATGCTCAACAGGAATTTATCAATTAGCGCCTCCTTTGTAACAAGATTTGCAGAGTGAACTGGAGTGGACTTTTGTCTGATGTGCTTCAGCTCGTGACTTCCACGTCATGGAATGATGGATGGTGGGAAGTGCGATCAATCACTGCACTTCTACACGACATCTACAGCAATTAATCATAAGAATTACAGGAAAATTAATTGCTGACCACCCACAAAAGCTTCTCGAAAAATAGAAGGAAGAGAATCCACCCACTCCCCCAAGGAGATCAATCTGACACTTCCATAAGCTCTTTATTTGATATCTTTTTTTGTCCCAACGTTGTTATTCATTGCAAGAAAATTTTGAAAAAAATATGCAAGTTCTGTGTTATTATTACAAGATCACAAGTTTTAGTAAAAGAGAAATCAAAAGTAACTTAACGATTCAAAAAAATGAAAACTGAACCGAAAAGTAATTTTAAATAATTCATAATAAAATCTTTGAATTATTCAGTTTTCAAATTTTAGGTCAAAGCTTAAAGTAATAATATAAAGTAATTATATTGTATATGAACATTGCAAAGTATGGAGAAAATAAAAAGAATAATTCATCCATAAGTACTTAACAAAGCAAATTATTAATATTCATCATTGAATCTATATAAATCTTAAATTAATGTTAAAGATGAAAATAAAAGGTTTAAATTAGAATCATGCTTGATTAATAGTTGTATCTGTTTTAATAAAGATAAATGCCTTATGGTTAATGAGGTATCACTTAACATTTTCAAAAAATCTTTGGTAAAGAATAATAAATTTAAAGATTTTTTAGTTTTCACTTAAACAAAGAGATTATAACAATGATGCAATATCCCATGTTGATTCATCGTATTTATTAATAATACTTATTTTGTATTATTTTTCCTCACTATTATTGTTTATTTGATATCATATTTTATGTTTATTGAGATTATTTTGTTACATTTTTAAATTGTGTTTATAAGGAAAAGAGAAGGTTTTCTCTTTCTTTTCTTATTTTGTATTATTTGTTTATTATATCCTGAAGAAGTCCTTTAAATAGGAAGAAATATAGATATCGTTGAAGTTAAGAGAAGTATAAAGGAGTTAGACTTTCTTCATTTTGTATGTATATGTAAATTTTTAATATATTTTATGTTAACTATTTGTACTATCGTTACATAGCTTTTTAAGACATAATTCAATGCGTCACGTGTTTTGTATTATTTCGTAGCTAGACAAAGAAGACACTTAAAAAATTGAAAGAAACTCACAATGAAACAAGGTAATTAATGAACATAAATTCTTCCAAACAAACCCTCCAAATGACAATATTTCGAAAGCTATATCAGTTTTCTTTCTCAAGCTCCAAATAAATAAAATAAAATAAAATAAAATAAAATAAAATACCCAACATCATCTTCTCCACAACTCCAAACAGAAAAATAAATTTAATTTAACAACAAATATGAAAAACATAACGTGCTTCGTGCTAAGCGAGACATTATTTCGCTATAACAATGCTCAATTACAACGAAAGAAAGCTGATATAGCGTTCGAAATATTGTCATCTGGAGGGTTTGTTGGAAGAATTTGTGTTTAATAAAGAAGTTTGATTTATTAAAGATGAGTTTGGTTATATATCAAGTCTAATGTAGTCAGGTGAGATGATTTTCGATTTAACAACTTTCATGAAAATTACGTCTACAGAATTACAAGAAGACTTCAGTATTTCAAAATATTATAGAAGAATTTTACAAGAAAGATGGATATTCTTCAATAAAAATTACAACTTCAAAGATAATTCATGATATGGACTTAATGAAATTTACGACTTCAAAATTATATTATAGAAGAAAGATGGATTCTTCAAATACTTTAAATTCAAAGATAATTCAAATATTTAAAATATGGATATGGATGTGAACTTTAAATTTTATTTTTATTTTTTAAAATATGGAGCGTTGTAATTGAGTACTGCTACAGCGAAATAATGTCTCGCTTAGCACGAAGCACGTTATGTTTTTCATGTTTGTTGTTTTAAATTTATTTTTCTGTTTGGAGTTGTGTGGAAGAAGATGTTGGGTATCTTTTCCCTGATTATTTTATTTTATTTATTTGGAGCTTGAGAAAGAGAGCTGATATAGCTTTCGAAATGCAGTGAAGATCGGCTATAACACGGTTGTTATATCGCGAATTCGGAAATAACGCGATTTGGTCTTGGACCCCTTCTATTTTGGAAAAGGTCTATAATTGTAAAATTGCAAAATTTACCGTATTTTCGCCCAAAAAGTACGAAAATCGATTGATTTCAGAGAACTGCTCGCGATTTGCTACTTACAATTAATACTTACTGGGTAATACCGCTAATCCCAAGATGGCGGCGCCAAACCGTAAGAAAACAGAAATATGAAGATTTTGGCTACTATAACCCATCAAAGTGTTGAAAAGGCAATGATTTATAAATATTTATTAATATAAAATTTTCTCACATCGCTCTGAATGACGTAGGTAATTGTGAAATGACCATTGTAAATCGATTTGGAATCGTGTGGGCGATAATAGGGTTCGAGTAGGGGACGGTGTTGTATCTTTGACCAGTTTTCACTAAATGAATTTTCTAATTTTTTGTACTCAAGTAAATCCTTACCTGAATGTATACATGTGATCTTCACGCATCTTGTCAGCAACTGCATGTGTTTTATATATTATATTTTGAGTATAAGTATTTTATTTTTATTTTATAAAAAAAATATATCCTGTGGTCAAAGGTACAACTACGTGTTGTACCTTTGACCGGAGGGTATTGTACCTTTGACCAGGTGGTAGTAGAAACTGACAGTTAGATACAAGTTATTTAATTAACATTTTTATTCAGAAATGTATACATTTGGCAAATATATGCAATTCAAAGTAGAATAATAAAACATGAAATAAATTTAATGGCTTAAGTAGCCTACTCCTGCCCGTTTACTTTACATTATACAATGAAAAATCAATGTTTATCTCCAAACAATAGACATTCTTTTAGTCGAGCTGTGCCGGCAGCTGTGATTTGATTTGGTAGCCTGGCCACAATATCTTGTAGTTCTATGTCATAGAGCTGGTTATCTTCTTGGATGAATTTCGCCATCCTCGGTAGTTTTTTCAAATATTTAACTTTAAAATAATCCCTTGCTTTTCCTTTATTTGGGCCATAAAGTATTTCTTGGTTTTTTTTGTTGTTGTTGTTAGCCTGACAAGGACATAACTTTCTTCAACTAAATCTTCTTTTTCAAAGTTTAATTCCTTCTCCAACTCATGGCATTCATCTGAAATATCGAAAACACTTTCCCCTGATGAATATTCAACATCAGACTCAGTCATGGAGAAACAATTGATTGTTTACTTTCTTTGGATAAGATTTGGTAAAAAAATAAAAATTTGGCAAAAAATATTTAAACTTCCATTTTACATAACGCTAAAATGACTGTAAGTAAAAACATTTGCGTATTATTAAGTAATGTTGTAACTTTGACCTGGTCAGAAGAACAATACCTTGCTGTGGTCAAAGGTACAACCTCAGTCAAACTTACGTTTCACGCCATGCTACAATTTTTAGGTTAATCCAGTAATCTTAAAAGTCCTAAGAATTAATCTATATGCATATATGTATTACTCATTATTGTTAAAATAACAATCAAAAGAACACAAACAATGTTATTAAAGAAACATGCACTTGCAAAATACTTGCTTTTCAGTGATGGAATTGGAAAAATATTTTTCACTCCTTGCAAGTCAAAGATCTAACTGCTACTGAAAGTTTAAAGGCGCAAATAGTGGGAATATTACACATTAAACAGAAAAGCTTTTAAAGTATGCTGAAAGTATGCTGATAGATGGCAAAACTAGCAAGGATGGTCAAAGGTACAATCGGTCAAAGGTACAATACCTTCCCCTATACGACATTTGACATCACGAAGTAAAAAAAGCTCGGGCAGATCGCGATCTTCGAGATCTTGGATCCGAAAGATCGTGATAAAACCGAACTTCACTGTATTTTCATTTGGAGGATTGTTTGGAAGAATATGTGTTTAATAAAGAAGTTCGATTTATTCAAGATGAGTTGGTTATATTTCAAGGTAATTAATGCTTTTAGACAGTGACAAAAGCAAAGCGGTTCCATAATATGCACAATTTTACAAATAAAATTTTTTGTTTAGAGATCGTTCTTTATGCAAGCGTGAAGCTTTTCGCTTTGCATCAGCATCTCATTTTTCCGCAAGTTGAGACATTTTTTCAATTTCAATCACAACAATCGCAACAATTGCGTCTTTTGCATGCACAACAATCACATTTATAATGCAGCTCTACAACGATCACAAAAATCACCATAAACGCAACAACTATATTCATAATACTAAGGCAATTAAAACAATATCAATGATAGTTTCATTGTTACAGGCAAGCTGTAACAGACGCCGCTAAAACATGCCTTGGGGGGATCAGGGAGTGGTCCTACAGGCCGTGTTTTTTTATCACCTATTTTTTTGATGCTGAACACAATGGTGAAGTTTCATTCTAATATCTCTAACCGTTTGGCCACTACTGAGTGTGACAGATTGTGACATCCAGCAGACATAAAACCAGGAGCGGTCACCTATGTTTTAGAGGCAAGCTGTAACATAGGGACGCTAAAAAGAAAAAAAAATAGTAAAAGAAATTTCATTAAATAAATATAATAAGGCATCAATCTTTTGGTAAGATAGCATTCAAACAGTTAAAGGTTTCTCATGGGATTCATAAAGCTTAGATACGTTTTAAAATAAAAGTAAAATTACAAAAGGATAAGGATAGAGAAAGGACACACTAGGTAGGGAGGTTTGATTAAGTCTGAAACTTCTTACTCTAATCTTATCTTTTGTAATCCTTGCCGTATTTTTGTTTACTTTAACTGAATACGAAATTGTATCTCAGTATTCCAAATTAACATCACATGTTAAGTGAAGATCTTTAAACAGAAATTTCATATTTCCTAATTTTCATATACTAGCCTATGACTCATTGATGGGCTGTAAATATAAACTTTTACTGAATTACTAGCTCTCTTGCAAGCTAGTTTTATCAAAATCAGGTCTATCTCTTTTTGTTTTCATTACATACAAAATTAGGTAGATATTTTAAAATTTAAATATTCAAGAGAAAGACATTGAAACATTCAAATTAACAGATATGCCTTTCAAAGCCAAAAAATTATTATAGTTAATTCTATCTGTTTACTAGGTACTTTTTCCAAAGGAAAAAAAAATAGCGAAACATTTTTAGATATGTAATAGATCTTGAAAGAATACTCAATTTTTTTTTTCCAGACAGTTATATGTACTCTTCTGAAATGGAATTGAATATTGGATAAGTTGTATTTTCTCTTTTCATATATTATATTTGGACTCGATTTATACTCGATCTGGACTTTTAAGTCGATTTAATATGAAGTATAGTGGTACCTCGAGTTACGAACTTAATTCATTCCCGAACTCTGTTAGTAATCTGAAACGTTCGTAACCCGAACATTGAAATTAATGAAATAGAGACGATCCGTTTCAAGATGAAAGAACCGTTCCTTTTTACTAACATCCGGTCGTTTACCTGACAAAACGCAAAGAATACGTGTATAAAAATTAAATAAAGAGAAAGAAAACAATCAAATAAATTAAATGTAAAATAAAAAAAAAAGATTTAGTCTATTGTTTTTATCAAGAAAACGATCATGGGAAATTTGCCACTTTCTTGGCAAATCGTTAGTTTCAGGAGTTTCTTGTCGCTGTTTCTTGGCAGCCGACTGGGCATCTTTCTGCACCAAGAAACTATCAAGGGAAATTTGTCGCTTCCTTTGCTGAAGAATCTTTCTGAAGTGGGCCATCGTGTTATCATTCATCAGGTTTACTGCCCTGTTAGCAACAAGTTTGTTTGGATGATGGTTCACGATGAAGTCTTCGACGTCTGCCCATTTGCTGCAAATTTCTTTAATCCTGGCAGTTGGAACGGACTCATTGACTCCTCATCATCGGACGTAACTGTTCTTATGTTATCAGGTAAGATTTGCCCGGACTGTAGGCTAGCGCTAAGCAAAATCGGTACTGCATGGCCTTCATTTGTACAGTATGCGATCGTTTGTCTCCAACGTTAAACCTTGCGCTCTCTCTCCCCTTCGTTCGTAACCCGAGGTAAAAAAAATTCGAAGTTGTTGTTCGTAATCCGAAATGTTCGTGACCTAAGTCGTTCGTAGCCGAGGTATCACGGTACACTGATCTATGGATACGTTGGAAGTTTTTGAAATCTGAAATACAGTAATTTAACAATAAGAGCATTAGTGAAAACAGAACACTAGTTTGAATTCCTGTTTTGTCTGCTTATTTTTTTAAAGAGTCGCAGAACAGAAGTGGCAAAAAGAGTTCCAATTCTTTTGTAGTTCAAAAAGTCAACCATCCTTAGAAGCTGTAATAAAATATTTCCCTTAATTACATGTGTAATATTGTAAATAGAGACAAACATGATTTTTTGAGACTTCAAATGAAACACTTTTTTTATTCAAATACATAGTCGTATCAGAATAATATGACCAACTACCTAAGAACCACACTTGGCATTAGTTACAGCTTGTAGACGGTGTGGCATCGACGCTATGAGGCTCTGGAAGGTAGGCCGAGGCATACCTGCGCATTCGGATTGTAGGAGAGACGGAGGTCCCAAAGATTACGTTGTTCTGGATCTGCACACCGAACTTATCGATCCAAACGGTCCCAAAAGTGCTCTGTGGTGCTGACGTCGGGCGATTTCGCCCATAGTTTATGGATAGTTCATTGCCCTGCTCCTGGAACCGTTACAAACCACTTAAGCGACATGATAAGGAGAATTGTCCTGTAGGTACACACCATCACCACCAGGGTAAAAGAGCAACATAAAACATGGTCACTGACAATGAATGGTAGCTAATGGCGTTCATAGCTATTCGCATCCAGTGATACCAGCGGTCCCATATCATATCACAAAAACATCCCTCAGATATGCACACTGCCATAGCCTGCCTGTATTTGACCAGCAAGTGGGTCCGGGTGCAGTTTCTCATGTGCCTCACGGCGTATCCGCCACTGCACATCAGTTATATGGTGTCAAATCCGTTACTCGTCGGAACAAACTACCTTCCCCACTCTTCTAATGTCCAATAATTGTATTCCCGTGTGAATACAGCCGTCGTTGCCGATGGATTAGGTGAAGACTGGTGCCTTCACCTAGCCCCCACACGGGAGACTCATGTCCAACAGTGGTCGCTCTATGTTATCTCGGACACCTACACCTGGTGCCCCAGTGTTCATTTGAGTCGTCAGTTACTGCACTGTTACGCGCGTTTACCAGTCGACGAAGGTGACGTTCTCCTCTGATATCAATGGTCTTAGGGTTCCACAGTTCTGACGACGGGAGTTATTTTGTATGCCATCTCTACAATCTTGGTACACCTTAACTTCGGGAGATCGAGAACAGCCGACGAACTGCGCTGTTTCCGAGTTACTTCCACCCTTCGATCAGTAGCCTAAGTAGTTTTGCAAGTCCGTGAAATCACTTCCTCTGCCTATTGTGATCGCGTTACGCACTACGGGCAATCTGTCCTCACCCGCTGCTTATCTATCCGTGTGCTCAACCGCGTCAGGTGAACTGTGTCATGTGCCTGGGCGAGTTCACCATGATTTCTGAGTAGTCATATTATTCTGATACGACTGTGTATATTTTAGAATAGCCTTTCTTTTTATTCCTATTTCGTTTCAGAACGAAATTTTCCTGATTTCTTTTTTTCCTGAATTCGTTTTAGAATTTTTCTCTACGTAAATTTTGAGGTAGAAGATGATATTTAAGTGAAGTCAGATCCATGCTTAGCAGGTTTTCTTGGGGTTGTCTAGTTTTCCCAGATTGCTTCCACCATTCTTTCTTCATCATTCTCTGTCTGTCTTTTTTTAACGAGAGGATAGCACAATAAACCTAAGTGGTGGAACTTAGCCTCCCTTATCACCCACATTCACCACACAATATACGAAGAGAAAATATTTTAATAACTTAAGACAAAATAGGATTTTAAGTAGTTTTGGAGAAAATAAGAACACTTTAAATAACTAAAATACTAAGTAAAATAAGTAACTTTTTATACAACTTCAACTTTATTATGAAATGAGATAACTTCACAGTAAAAAGAGAAAGAGAAATCTCCCTAGAGATTAAAGTCCTCTGTAAAGCAACTTTCGATTATATTTTTCTAATTGAAATAAATAATTTTTTTCTAATAACAGTAATATTATTATTATTATTATTATTATTATTATTACTATTATTACTATGATTGTAGTCTTAAGGAAAAAAATCCTTAAGGCCAATGTTTGCCTGAATGATAAATATCTGAAATAAATATTGCAACTGAATTTTTTATTCTATTTATTGTAATCATTACAGTTTTCAATATTATCTTTTAAATTTTGTGATTTAAATAATTTTAAATAACAGAACTTTTTCAAAAGCTTTTGCTATATTTCAGTGATGCTTTAGAAATCTTTTTTCCCTTTTAGTGGATTCAGTTTGCTTCGGTTTGCTATTTTCGTCATCAAAGCTTCCTAAGGTGCACAAAATGCGGGTCATGCATTGTAATATGGGCGAAGTGCATTTCTCATCTGAGGGACATAATAACAGGATCCTCTCTACGTATTTCAATTATGGATTCCTTTTATCTACAGACACATGTCACAAGAGACATTGACATCTCCGTCAACAAACTTTGTGACAGCATCAGGAACTCTTAAAAAATGAGTCTCCAGAAAACTCATGGAAGTGGGAGTTAACCAAGATCCACACATAATCAATTATTAATATAGAGTGAACATTTTTTTCTAAAAAAAGAAAAACTTTTCAAAAGTTTTGGCGTTCCTGGGGAGTAAAATTGTATTGTAGAATAAGTATCGCATATTCATAAACTAAGATCTCAATGAATATAAGAATACTCCAATCAGCTGATGAAATTAGTTGACTTATTGGATTAGTTTATGTTATGAGTAAAATAGGAAAAAGGAAAAAATAATATTTTGTGAGTGCTTCTCCAGATGAAAATGAGTGAACATAAGCAGTAAACTTGATTAGAAATTACTGTACATAAATAACTAAATAAAAAAGCGTTTTAAATTTGAACATAATTGGGTATATGATATAATGTGAAAAAGAAGGATGGTTTAGTTGAAATGGTAAAAGTATTTTTTTCAAATAGTTCTTTTTTATTCAGATAGGATCCTGAGATATAACAGATCCATAAAACCCAGAGATATATTCAGATATAAAGTAT
>JAFIDM010009631.1:217712891-217752704 GCA_023159025.1 Thereuonema tuberculata | reverse complement strand
TTTATTTATTTTCCTTAATACTTCATCAAAATCAATGATAGAGATATCATTTTGAAGATTATGTTCACGCTAACGGCGAAAAATAAACAAATTGTTTAAAATTATTGTTTTCATTAATAAAATTTATTTTAAAAATCTTTTTATAAAACTGTAGAAGGTGCCATCTATTGACAATCTGTTGATTTATTTATTACCACATTACCATTCGGTGACTGATCAAGATACCATGCGAATTATTCGCACGGGTCAACCTTTTTATAAAAATCTATTGACAATGTGTTTCACTAATAAGCATGACAGCTGTTGAATTTGTTTATTATTTCTGAAAGGTGATTTTTATGTTGCGAATTATTCGCACGGGTTAACTAGTATCTATTATTTCTTGACCCCTCCACATCCTTTTAAATAAAAACAAAATGAAAAAGAAAGAGATGATAATTTAAAATGAGAACTGAATGATTCATACTCTGAAACAAAGCGAGTAATACCTGAGCTTATATGTATATAGTTGTATCTATTTTTATCATAAAATAATTTTTTTACTCAAAATTAAGCAAGATATAACAATATCGTTGACATCAGTAAAAAAAGGTGCAGTATTATGTATTATAAAAGCGTTATTCTGTCTGTCGTAAGACTTTACGTTTTTTCAATTTTGTGACCAAACTGTAAGAGATAGATTGGTCATGAAAATTGATAAAATGTAGATCTTTGTAAGACAAACAAAATGCTGCAAAAATCTTTCGAAATACTTTTTTGGTTTCCAAGATGGCGCCTTTTAAAAGAGTCAAATTTTGACTTTTACTCAATTTAAACGAAAAGTATAAAAGTTGGAAGAGAACATTATATTGAGAAAATGTTGGTATTTGAAAGTTCTATCGAACGATATATCAGTCATTCACAAACGTTTCTGCGTTTGCAAGATACATGCAAAAATGTGTATGACGCAACCCCAGGTGTGTGGCGCCAACCCGCAATACACCTGAGTTAAGCGGAGAAGGCTACAACGGGCTGGGAAGTCGTATATTCTTCGATCTCAATATTAATTTGCTAAATAAACAAAGTTTTTTTTTTAATGCTATGTATGCAAGGGTTCCGGAGCGAAGCGACGGTACCCGGCTAGTTAATTTAATCACAAATATTGGGAAAATCACAAATAAAATGAATAATACAGAAAAGAAAAAAATTACAAATGAAATTTACTTTATTCAAAATGAATATTTTAAGCCAATAGTTCTTCCTCGTACAAAAGGTCTGACATTCAATCCGATGCGATGCATTAGTTATTTCTGAAAAGTAAACATGTTAAGTAAATACATTTTGCAAAATTCTAAGAAGCAGTTTTGTTTTGCTTCAACATGGATTCTTCAGGCGTTGAGTAAAAATAGAGCTTTGCTTTTAGTTTCTTTCTTCTTTCCAAATTAATTTTTGAAGTAATTCTTTTACACATTTGATGATGATGTTGTTATTATCTAGAAATGTCATTTGGAATTAGCTTTTTACCTTCAACGAAATCTTATTAATATTTATTAGAATGAAATCAGATGAAACTGCGATAAGTTTAATTTGATGGTTACCAATGATAATAAAGACACACCCAACACATCATAACAGCTTTACTATGGCCTACAAATAAACAGCGATGTTAACTTGTGGATGATAATTATTTTATTGAGAACTCTACTCAGGCCGACAGACAGTTAGGAATTCAAAATCCAAGTAAGTGGTCAAACAAAAACTAAATTACGGAAATTGCACACTGTTTTAAATCAGTCTAAATGAAAAAAAAAATCTTTTTATCATACCTACAAACTTCAAATTCATGTTCCTAAAGAATGAAACCTTCTTTAAAACCGAAGGCTCTTTTTTTTTTTCCTAAGCCGTAAAAATATAGAACACAATGGAAAAGTCGACTTCTAAAATATAGGTTACAATCATTAAATACAAACTGTAGATATTTTTTATTTTCTGAAATAAATTAATTAAAATTCGCAATCTTACTTAAGTTGTATAAATCGGATTAATTTAATTATGTCAAACTATTTGATATTTATGGATCATCTAATGTTTCCATTGATTAAGGTATCGATGGAAATACAAAGTTTAGATTCAAATTTTGAAAATTCTTCTCACCTACTAGGTTGATTTTTCGACAAAGACCAGCTTGGAAAAAATTTAAATTATAAAAGTTTTAGGTAATTTGCATAGTAAGTTTTATGAATAGTCATCCAGCCGTTCACAAGTTACTTTGGGACATACATATATACGCCACCAAGACTGAATGATTTGGTTAATCTTACTTTTTTAGGAAAACAGGCAAAAAAATAATAAGGTGTTTTTAAGAAGGTTCAAGTTAACCATTAAAAAAACTTATCTGGATAAGAAAAGGCAATGATGGCGCAATCTTTAAAAAGTTTCATAATAATAAAATTTCATAAATTAACTACCGGTCTTTAAGCAACTACCAGTCTTTATAAGTAAAATAAAACAAGGAGCTCACTTTTTCTTTGTTTATTAGAATTAGTTAAGTAACTTAGAAATGACAAATGATGGTGCTTGTAATGGAAAGGAATTTGGTTCCGTTTTGCAGAGAGTTAGAAAATCCTAGGATCCGTCAGGGGGTCAAATAATAGGGGGAAAATTCTTGACTTCTGTCTCGGGTTTGAAACGTACTCTTCTAGACCGCAGGCCAGTGCCTATACCACTGAACAAACATCCTCTCACCAATTACTTTTAACACGGCGTTAAATATTAAGCTCTAAATTATTAGATTGAAGTTATTTGAAAACTTTCAGCTATTTTCTTCCTTAGCAAAAATAACAAAAGCATTTGTTCTGAATAATGAAGTAAATTCACTAATGAATAATGAATAATGAAGTAAATATTAGTCATTGGTACCAGCAAGTTATTCCTAAACGAATGTTTTCTCCAGTTGAACTTCAATTTCTGACTGTGACAAGTCTGATTAGATGAAAATAGACACATTCTGGAAAGTGAATGGTAGTGATATTTATTTATTAATAGTACGGCTTCCATTAACCAGGAGATCGAGACGAATGTCTGGCTGCCAGAATTGTTCTTTTGTTAGTATAACCCAGGTAACACTCTTTAATGTAACATTTATGATGCTAAATACAGTAACAAACACCTATACTCCAAAATTAAGGGTTGAATAATGCTAAAAATTCATGGTTTTCTTTTAGTTTGTTTTTTTACCCACTTTACTAAAGAACGCTTACAAGGTCATCGGGTAATTAAGTAAACTTAAAGACAGCCGTTGGATTTGTCTTTTACGCCATACTGGTTGTTTTTTAATGACACTTCGATCCCTGGAAAAAAAGCAGCGGAATGTAAAAAAAGACTCAATTCGTAGGCATTGAGAATTAAATTTTTAATAAATATGAGGAAAATAGGTTAACGAGTAATTTTAAAAATTCAAGTAGAGGAATTAGTGTGAGTTCAACCCCATTATAATTGTGTGTTTTTAAAAAAGAATAATTTGTTAAAATGTTGCTCAAAAGATTTATTAGATACAATACCTCAAACAATTGACATTTCTTATCTTCAAAGACGAATTCAGGAGATTTTTTGTTTGTTTATTTTTACAGAAGTGTCGTAAATCCCCAGCGTTCTTTAGAGGGTACAACACTGCCCCTCCACCTGTAGGTAAATCAGAGGAAGTTAGAAGGGGCAGTTGACTTTCTCGTCTTATCGTAACACTAAGGCTATTTGATAAGAAAAACACCACCATCCATTTGCTCGGGGCTCCCTGCGGCCACATAAGCAAGCGCCACCTTTTGTTGAACCCGCTCCCATCTCGCATCTTTTTCAATTCGTGAAGAATTGAATCTGACTTTTGCCCCACTGATACGTCTGAAAATAACCTCTTTCAATGTTTTCCTTTTTGTTACCAAAAACCTATCAATTGTTATTTTTTAAGTTATTCCACCCTGCAAATATAGTGAATACTCAAATGCAGTTTAAAGATCAACTATAACAGGAAGGATTTGAACCATATGTTCAGTGAAGATTAAACACAGCATCACTGACTTATAAGTAGATTCCAATTGAATCTCTGTTTCAAGTCTATAAGATATTTTCCAAGTTTGTGATAAAGTAAAAGATATATTTATTTTAAGAAAAATAAATACCTTTATAACGGAAGGAAATATATTGTCAAAAAAAGATTGTTATATGTTTACAAAAATTTGGTAGCTTTAATACTTCATCCTGTTTTCCAGTTCCATTGTCTTTATATAGATAGATTCGTATCTCAGTTTATCAAGAGATATTTTTTAAACTGAGTAAGTTTTCAATTGGTTCCGAATTTTAAAGGTGAAGAACTGAGGTTCAGGTCATCTTTAAGTCTATTGGAACAATCCGTAATTCTAAAGATATTTTCAATCGCATTTCTGAAAACTTTATCTGTTTTTAGTTTCTCCTTACAGTAAGTAATGCGAAATTACTTTGTATTAGGGCCAAAAAGCCCTGCAGAACATCAAATGTTATGTTTAGGGTAAATGGTATTGTTCCGTCCTAATTAGATTTTTGGTGTTTGGAGCATTTATTTATAGGCCTTTCATAATAAGAGCCAAATACTATGAGTAGTGTAATCTAAAGAATAATACATTAAATTATATAAAATTATATGTTTGAAAGTTTATAATTAATATCCATGCAGTTACATCTAATTAAATTTGATTTATATAAATCCCTGATCTGAGTCACAAGGCCTAAAACTGCAATGCTATTATTTAATTCAGAGAATGTTGCAGTGATCTATATCAAATTCCATGTTTAAGAGTTAAAATTACTGTATAAGCAAGGATTATTAGATTTTAGCTTATCGGTGTTACCATTAAGAACTATTTTATTTAGGGCCAAACTTCCTCGACGAGTAAATCATTCGATTTTTGAAAATATTTTAGGTCTGGAGAAATTCTAGTAAAGATTTCATTGCTATTTATTTACCATAAAAATGTATTAATAATTGTATTTTTAACAATAAATATTTTAATTTACTCAACATTTTATTCCAGTAGGATAACAAATAAGGTAGGTTTCCCAAATAAGGCCCGTTTTCAAATAAGGCCCATCCTTCGTTTTATTAATAGAACGTTGACAATTTACCAAGATTAGTTATGTTTCAGACAGGTCCTGGCTTCTAGCGGCTACACCAAAAATTAGGTCCGTTGAAGTGGATAATTTCACCATGTTTGTTTCAGTTGAACAGTAAAAGTCGCCCGAAGCTTGTGTCATTACTATTTCAACTTAATTTGATAAATCGTCTGCATTTTTTGGTAACTTAATATACATAAACATGTTTTATGCCATTTTAAAGTGTGTAATGAGTAGAATAAGATACTGTATTTGATATTTTCCAGTTGACGTGCATTTAAATACTTTTTAGTAAAACAATGCATGAAAGCGTGGGTTAACAGAGGGTTCGAAATAAGGCCCTCCATTCTATAACATAAAGTGATTATATATAATGAGAAAAAATATAACAAAAATCACCAAAGCTAGTTTTAAATTCACAATTTTATAAATTAATTACTAATTAATTATTAATTTGTAGCTTAATATTTAGTCAGAACTAAATGTTGGAAATTGGCTGTTTTCACTGCCAAGCTCTTGTCCCTGTGGGCGAGTTGCCTGTGACTAGTAGTGGGCCTTATTTGGAACAGGGGCTCCTAATAAGGCCCATTACTTACATTTTCAAAACTGTGTTATTACAGAAATAATTTCAAATGCTACTAATTCTAAATTCAATTTTTCATAACAGCACACCTTAAACTACCTTTCATGACAGTTTTCAGAATTTTCACTCTTGCAGTAGAAATGTAAAATATCTTTAAACGTTAGGCTGGCCTTATTTGGGCAACCTACCTTATAATACGAATTCAAAAGAAAGAACGCTATTAGAAATTAAGTAAGGCTGAACTTAAAGATAACGTTAAAAAATATTTCAAAGCAAATAATTAATTTCATAGAAGACGTACATCTTCACTCAGTTTATTCGAAATACCCTTGGGACAGTAAATAGTTGTTAGATGACACAGAAAGAAGCTTTCGTATAATTAAATGCCAGTCATAATGAATTTTATATACTTCTACTCAATTAATTGTTAACCAGATAGAGCGAAAATGTAACAATTACTATATTCCCATTACTTACCAGCAATAAAGGAATTTCGTTAGATTTGTTATTCACCTAACAATATACTTAAGATATTTCATTCTAATGTTTGCTGGCTTTTTATGTCATATCTACAGTAATAATATAGTTAGGAAATTATGTTACCATGTATTTATTTCTAAGGACTTCCCTAAAAGTGAATTTAATAAAAGAATATATTTTCTTAAATGAAAACTGAGAATTCGTTTACATTTGAAACCATATGTTATTTCAGCTTTACTATTATAAAAATAACACAGACTTCAAAATATTCCTATTGATTTTTAAAAATTATGTTTTGAAATTAATTTTATGTTATTAGAAAATCTGAATTATCCCTTTGTTGAATTTATATAAATTTTTATTTATTTATTTATTTATTTATACATTGTTTATAAATTCTCAGGATTTTACTCATGAATTTTACAGACAGAAGGAATACCAAGACTGCTGCAATTATTTTTAAAATAGAATTGTGGCAGAAGCAAATTCTCATTATAAAAAATCAGGGCAGCCATCAATGTATATTTTAAGAAGATTATTTATTTGTGAAACATTATTCGAAAATTATTATTCGTAAAAGAACTGCAAAAAAGAAAGTCAAATTGACAAAAACTGTGCTATGGCGTTGGGATATGTTCTTTGATCTGTTAACTTATTGATACCTTTTAATGACCATCTCGCTCATAAAAGCAATCAGAGAATCCTTGATCAACTTTATCTTCAGATCAACAAATCAATATTCGGTTTCAATCGGAGTGTTTTGGTAAATATTAAAAATGCTCCAAATTTAAATAGTAAATAAAAAATTAAAATAAAAATGTTTCTTTCAATAAAATTTGACGTAGGAAGACCAAGAAACTGAAAGGTTTAAAAAAAAAATTCGACTAATAAAAAAAAAAAAAAAATCGTCTTTTCTGTTAAAGATACAAGAACGACAAAAAATGAAATAAAAATCAAAAGGAAACAACTAACAATCAATTCTAATGAGGAATGAAATAGCGTCTCCAGCATAAACAAGCATTGTACGAAATCGAAAAAGCAGAATAGAAAAAAAGGAATATTTTGTTTTTATTATTTCTCTCTAATTCTATGAACTAGACATGAAAAAGGAAGAACCTTTTTTTTCCAAGTAGATTAGAAGTGGATCGATTGCCAAGACTCCGACTCTTGTTATTCCTGTTACTATCAGTTTTCGCATTTACTCCGAATTTTTAATGTTGTAAACATTAGTTGACAACAGTTCTTGCATCAGACTCAGGTTATTATTTGGCCAAAAGTAGGAAAACAACAACAAAAAATGTCCTTCTGAAGTTCATTAAAATTTTAAAATTGACAAGGTAAAGAGATGCACAACAAATTGTAATTTATAACTGCAACAATAATACTAAATACAATCATATAATACACTGATACTGTTACATTTCCTTATTGATAAAAGTAATGGCTGTTACATTTTTCTCTGTTAGAAAAACGTAACTGTCATTTTTGTAATAGAGATAACTATTGATATTGCAAATGTTGTCAATTGGTCTTATTTAGTTTTGAAGATTTCATTTCTCCTTTCATTTATCCAATTAAAAATTCACACTCCTAATTTAGTAAATTAGTACTTGATGTATATTTTGTTTACTTAATTCAGGATATTTAACTGAATACGTTTGATTTTATCAATGACTTTTATTCAATAATTTTTTTTTTATTTTACTACTTTTTTTTTCTTTTCATAATTTAAATTCAATTCTTTTCATTATTGAAATACAATTTAATGATGTTTAATGTTGCAATAAAAATCATTTTAAGAAAATATATTTTTCTTGTTAGGAGAGCAGCTAAAGTAATGCGAATACGATCGATATATGTTTTTGATTAACTTTGAATTTAGTAACTATACACATATACTGCATTTATTAGTCTCCGAGGAGATTAAGTGAAAATTTGAAATTTTATTAATTTTTGAGTACTAAATTCCAACGTGATAGCCTCACACAGAGAATTAAATATTTACAAGATGTAATGAATGAAAGAAAAGATTCGGTAGTTGAAAATAATTTTTAGCCTACTCTCCTAGGGGAAAAATGCATTAATTTGCGCAGGATTTGATATGATTCAATTTAATGGAGTCATAGTTAAGTAAATAATATTCAGCTATTTTTTTTAAGAAAATGAAACTTTGTTTGTTTTGCGCAGATATTATAATTAGAAAATTTGATATTTTCATGAATGAAAGAAAAATAATAAAGATATTATTTATTTCATGATGGAGGCAGGAGAGCCCAACAAGCTCGAAACGCCGTCCCAGAGTATCAGCTCGACTCAAAAAGGCATTCTTATTTGATATTATTTATTTATACAAATACAAGTTTTTATATAAATATTTTGTATAATTTAAAATTTTATATATTTTTTAGGTAATTATTTTTATATAAATAAAACGAAAGGAAAAATAATAAAGATATTTTAAGGAAGCAGGTCTTAAGTTCTTCCAGGAACTTTTTATTAAAAATATTCTTTGAACCCAAATTACAAACTGCTGATGTCTGATTTTCCTCTCAGTAATTATTTTATCTTTAAAAGTTAAAACATCAAGAAAAGACTGAAAAATAATGTTTAAGTTCGAAAGAGATAAAACCTTTTCTTTTCTTGCTTTAACATTGTTTTATTGTTTGTTTTTTTATGTAGAATAAAAAAAAAAGAAACTTTTATCCCTATTTGCTTTTCGTTTTCCTTGAATAAAATTTCATTCAGTCATCGTTGGACTGAAGGTTTGAAAAAATTATATTTCATTGATGTACATGAGTCTGGATTTACTCAACAAAAGCTATGAAGTCATCTTTAAAATTCAGATACGTAATTAATTATATTTGTTATTTTGTGTTTTGGAGAAGGATCAATAGAGGGAAACAAAAAAATCTCTCATTGGGCCATTCATAGACTGTTTCATAGCAGAGGGTTTTATTCCCTTTTTGTTTTCATAGAAAGTATATAACAGAAAATTAAGAGAAATATAAATTATTATAAAAATCGATTAAGACAATAACCTTTGTAAGATATAAATAATGAGACACAATTTTTAGTGCATTTTTTAATGAATTATTGAAGCGTAAAATTCATTTTTTTTTTCTTCATTAAAAAAGTCTTTTGTATTGATTTTTTTTGTCTTGTAAAGAAAAACTACCATTTGAATTATCTGATCAAAAATTTCAAAAACGTTATCGATTTATTTCACCCATATTTTAGTTTTGAAAGTTTTGAAGATTTTTTTTCCAATTTCAGTTGATTATATTCGTTGATTACAAAATCAATAGGCTTTACGAAGTTATAAAATATCATAGCTTCGAAATAAAATATCATAGATTCATTCATAGTTTCATTTTTGAGATATCAATGAACATAAATAAAAATATCGGTTCAGGGAGCTTCTATTATGAATTTCCACTAATAACAGATACATTTTACTTGATAGATTTTCTTATCTAAATGTGGTCTTTTAGATTAAGGAATATTGATATCATTTTAATTTGTGATGAGATTAATCCTTCTTTTCTATAGATTTTCTTTAATAGTTGTAGAAAATTATTGTGGAATAAAATTAATTTCCAAATAATGAATGTTCATTTTATTAACGAATGCTTAACTCATACCTGTAAAGACATTTTGATTACAAACACTAAATTATTAGAAAAAATCTGCAAAAGTTATTTCGCTTTGTAAAAACTTCACTGTTATTGTACGTGATCAAAATTTTTTTCAAAATCAAAACTTTTTAAATGAAAAATTCAAAGAAACGAATTAACTTGTATTTTAAGCTTTCATAAATCCAATCCACTTTTTGTACATTTTGATTATCTCATTTTTTAAAATAAAAAAGTAAAATAGAAATTTTTTAAAAGAAAAATTTAAAATAAAAAAGTAAAATAGTTTTCTGCATTATCATAAAATATGATGAAAAATTGTTCACAGCTACTCCTTTCAGCTGATGTTAATGATTATCTGAAGACCAAATCTGCCCTTATTAGGAAGCATCAACTCGAGCAGACAAATGGGCAATTTGATCTGTGAAACACCTTTCCATTGAAGGGCTTTCCATTTTTTTTCCACCTAACTGATTTTAAATTACTTTATTTTATTTAAATTTATTGTTAATTTCTTTGATTTATTTTCATTATTCTAAAAAAGTGAAAACCTGAAGTGATTGCTGAAATAACTAATGAAGCCTAAGCCTTTGCCTATAGTTGAAACACTGATTTTGTTTTCATTGATTTTACTTATTAAACTTATTAAACTTATTTTAAGAACTAAATTTAACGTGCAGTAAAATTATTAAGAAGGAAACCATAGACTGCATAGAAATAAACAAAACACTCCTTCGAGTCTGTCAACAGAGGGAATCGGGAAGGGACGTTTCGTCCTTATTGGGGACTCATCAGCCCGATCCACCTTCCCCAATTACAAATCCGAAAGGCGTATTTTGTTTATTTCTGTGCAGTCTTTAGTTTACCTTTCTTAATAATTTTACTGCACGTTAAATTTAGTTCTTATAATTATAATGCCTTTTTGGTTTTGTTTTTGTTTATAATTATCTACCTTTTGTGTCCTAACGATTTAGGTCGAAGTTTTTTTTTTTTTTATGTACACTTTCGCAATTATTTTTAACTGATGTGTATTTTGTTCGGGAGTTACTTTCATTTCTTTTTGAGGCCTTTCTGGGTTTATCATCGGGGAGGGAGGATCGGGCTGATGAGTCCCCAATAAGGACGAAACGGCCATTCCCGATTCCCTCTGTTGATAAACTCAAAAGTGTGTTTTGTTTATTTCTATGCAGTCTTTTAGCTTTCCTTTCTTAAAAAACCTTATTTTACTTAGTATTGTATGTTGTTTTTATTTCTTTTAATAAATCTGATGCAAAAAAATGATATTACTATTTTTTTTAGAAATAACCTCAAAATAAGAATAAATACTCAGAGGGTGGTTTTGTTTTGCACTTCTTATTGTTTAGGCTTTGTTTTCCCTCTTCAATGAATTTTTCATCTTTTGTTGGCACTTCCTTTTGTATTTCTGTGATCAATATTTCCTGTTGCAGCAGATGGTTCACAGAAAAAAAACATAGATACAAACAACAAATCCACGCTAGCTGTTTATTCCTGTTTTGAATGTTTTTCTGCATTAACTTAACAACTGACATGGTTTTCGTTGTTTCTTGTTTCTGCTTTTTTTTTTCTTTCTGAAACAGAATACAGAACATTATTAAAAAAAAAGCTGTTCCTGTACACATTAATGGAATCTCTTCATAAAGCTTCAGAAATGATTTGATTTGACTCCTATTTCCTTCCTTTTATTTTACGTCATCTGAATCTAGATTTGTGTTTTTGTTTTTCATCTCTTCTCATCGTTCTTGATTGGAATAAACTCTAAAATAAAGTTTTAAGAATACAGCAAACACTATCTGACCATTAATGGAACTACTGTATTTTTACAAATGTTTATGTATACTACGGACATAATTTATTTTAACTACTTATAAATAGAACAACAATAACAACATCAACGTGTATTTTGTACACGTCATTATGTATTTTGTACTGGGAATTTAATAAGAAGTATTCTATCTAAGCAAATGTAGATATCCTGCGGTAAATTCTATGTTACCTTTTAGCCGGGCATAGAAAATTAACAATTTTGAATCTAAATTTCTACTGTACACATTTAGGTTTATGTGCCTTATTTTGTTATAGTAAAATAGACTTCAAAGAGAGTAAGGTTTTTATTCATGCACCTGGCTGATATTAGATGGTCTCTAGCTACTAAAAGTTCAGTTATATGTCTGTTGTACATTAATTTCCAATTGTTTCTACTGCGAAACAAAAATAATTAGCAAAAAAATTAATTAAAAAGCAAAAGGGTGGTTAATCCATAACCACAAATACCTGGAATCAACAACAAAAATGAGATGGGCTCGGAATTTTCAACTAATTCTGCGAACAAACATTTCGTCACTTAATTAAAAAGTAAGTTCAACATAAAAGAATTTAGCAGGTTTTTTAATAATATACAACGTATTTATTTTATTCAGAATCTTAACTTTAATATGAAGGTGATTATATATTATCTGTGGATTAAACGGGAATCTACTATCCGTGAATAATCATTTATCGACACCCTTAGACGAGTTGTTTGTTCAGCTATTGTTTTTTTTAGTTTAAAATCTGGGAAATTGTGAAATTACTTAATCGTTACTCCGAGAGAGAAAACCTTTCTTGGGCAGTTGTAGTCTCTCTTAGATTTCTGTGGACCCTTAATAGGGTGACAAACAATGATACTTGCATATGTTTTTGTTTGTATTAACAAAGAACAGTGCTATTTAAAACTCATTGTTACAGTGATTAAATTGAAAGGAAATAAGCATCAATGGTCTTCTTAGTCACCAGAAAACAAGAGTAAATTGTTGCAATTCGAATGCTTTTAGATTTCAAATACAACAGATTTAATGACTGTTTTTCTGTAACTAATATATGATATAAGTTAAAGTCTATTTACCTTTGAAAAGTTATTAGGGAACTAGCACAGAGCAAAACATAGAGTTAAAGTTCTTTTAACTTACCTTTTCCCTGATAATATTGCTGAATTGCTGGAGATTTTCAAAGGATAATTGATAATTGAAAGTATCGAACTGGAGGCAAGTAACAAAGATCTTATCAATAGTGATCCACGTTAATGCATTCATTAACGAAATAATGTATGAATATAAAGGTGAGTGGCCCTCTCGGAGTTATGGAGTATTCATGTTGGATCTTCTAGTCTGATGGATATCTCATTTATTAGTCAACCTTAACAGAATTATACTATCCTAATATCTAGTTTGGTAATTCTATAATAAAGTTAGTGTATTAATGTATTTTATACTACAGAATTTATAAAGACATAAATGATTGAAAAATAAATCTGCTTTTTTGATACTGAATCATAGAAATGGAAAAAAATTAAAACTTTTTTTTTTCCCTTTCTAAAATCTGTTGCATGAAAGTTTACTTTGGGAAGAGAAAATGACACGTGTTTTACACTTGAAAACAGATGTGATGTCAAAGATATGTTGACTAGATAAATAGGTAATTGAAGTACTCATTAAAACTGTAATATTTATTAATGAGTAATGACTTCTCCTGGCTTTTATTTTTTTTCTAAAAAGAAGAAAAAATTAAATTCGGCGGCAACAGAAATTCCAGTGTATTTAATTTTACTGCCATTCTGTTCTTTTGCTCACAGATTATAAGTTTAAATTTACACTTAAAGTATTGAATGTAAATTTAACATTAAAAAAAAAGTTACGTCTCTGTAGACCCACGGACCGTACTATTTCTTGGGATTCCTTGTCAGGTATCTGCATTTTTACGATTTGTACTTTTACTAGAATGATAAATAAAAAAAGTAAACAAATATATTGTTATTTTGACACATTAAGGAAATATAAGAAAATAAGAACTATTTTAAACAAAGTAATTGAGAAACTCAGTTATCTAAGTTGGGAATCTAAAACTTTCATTAAATCCACTGTAACACTTAAAGAAGATACACAATCTCTTGTCATTAACCTTCTTAAGATTAATACGTTCCAAAACAATTAAAATTAATTTCACTATTAGAAGTAGTTAATTTCGTTTAAGAAACAGTCTATCTAAAAATATATCTGTACAATTCTGTATCTAAAAACATATGTTCGTAGAATCATAATTGAGTTAGCTGATGAAAAATGTTAATTTAGGGTAAATTAGTATTTTAATTGAGCCTTAACACTTTTGTAAGTAATGTATGGATTATTTTCGATTAGCTCTTATTTAATTCATTGGAATTTATTGATACTTTGAATAGTTCTAAAGGACTACAGTTTAGTTACCTAATTTTATAGATATCATAGTTATGTATCAAAGTTCAAATCTTTCCATTTCTTCCAAAAATACCATTCGGGCTTTGCTGTACGGTAAGCTAGCATTAACAAGATCTTATAAACTCCTACGAACCAAAGAGTTTAAATCCCTCAGTTAAAGAGTTGGTTTGGATCTCTTCTACATATATTGTTTTCAGGATCGCAATGTAGACTGTTCTCTATAAATAATCTAGGCATTGATGAACTGGTGAAGTAGTCTACATTAATCGACTCTTCTTACGCCTGAGGAATGTCAATGTGAATGAAATTCTAGTTTCTCTGTGAGAACCAACCAAGTTCTTTCCATAAATTCGATATTGATGATATAAATTAATTATTATTACGTTTATAATTATAAACAAACAAACCGTGCCGTGAAAATTTCTTTCTCAGACAATTGCATGTATTAGCAAAAGTGAGTACATCAGGAAGTTAAATCAATTGTAATTTTTTACTATTACTGTTATTCGACTGAAATTGAAAACTTTATGTACTATTTCTATTTCGTATTTGAATTTTCAGGATAGTTACGAAATATCGCTGTTTTGGTGGACCATCAAATTTCCCAGATGTATATTTAACTCGTGTTCTCATTTCGCTGTAGCGTCCAGATGGCGTATTTTCCTTTTCTAGACAACCAAGTGTTTGCACTGCAATGTCAATACGAAGGGATATATTTTTCTCTCGATTCTTTCCAATCGCTCCCATCTCCCTGCAGGGGACTGAGTACACTTCCTTTGCCCAACAAGTGATCCCAAGAAGAAGTGTTTTTTTTCTCTCTCTATTGTCTTTCAATAACCACAGGCAAGAACGGAAAGAATTCCTGTTGGTAGCAACAGACATCTCAAAAAAACTCATGAGATTCACTGAAATTGTGACATTTAACGAAACAAAAATCATTTAAAAGTATAGCTTTTAAATCATTTAATCATTTAAAAGTAGAGCTTTCAATATTTAACGATAAACTTTATGCATATAGGCACAGAGATAATTATTTACTGAAATTCATAGAATCATTTGTTATTCTTAAACACAAATCACCAAGGTATCAGTAGAGAATATTTGTAATTACGGTATTCAATTGTAACTTATTTACTAATTTCTTATATTTATTATTTCTTATTTGTTTTACTTATTTATTATTTTTTTCCCTCTAATCTCAATAATTAACGGCTGCTTATGATTTGATGTCTTGACGACGATTGGTTTTCTTGATTGATTAGACGATGCCATTTACTGGCTGACCATTTGCTTTCTCCTTACATTCCGTCGGAAGATGATTAGCGTAAGCGGTCGTCTTCTCTTTATTTTAATATTTTAAATTTGTCATTTGAATATTCAGGAGAACAGTGTGACGGATTTTAGTTGAGGCAGTGTAGTAAAAGTTTTTTCTGTGTTTAAATATTATTTTTAATTTCTTTATTCATGTCGAGAAATGTCTCTAACGACTCTTCAGTTCGTCGTTGAGGGAGAGCTTCTACACCTAATGCTGGTCTAGCGTCACTATATAAGAGATTCAGTTGGGCAGCTTAGTGAAGACTGGCCTCATTAAGTTAATTTTATTTTAATTTGGAGGGAGGGAGATATCTAAGCTATGAAAAATCTTTCTTTTTTTTTTTTAAGTAAATATATATTTTTTAAAGAAATAACAAAACTTTTACTCAAGTTTGTAAACATATTGATCTTTAAAGATTGTTATTTTTAGTAAACATATTTAATGTTCCAAAGATAACATTACGTTGATGAAGAAGCAAAATTATAGACAAATATGAAAATGAAATCACAAGAATAGATAGTCACAAGTCAAATTGAAAATCTGTGTCGTTATAATAGTCCGATATCTTAATTCAAAATGTTATTTAATTGTTCTCTGAATTTTTACGAAATCAAATGATTAATGTATCCCTTTAAGAGAGACTCATTTGTAAAATTAAATACAAACAGTAAATAATGATAAAGCAGCAACAATTTTATTATAATTTCTGTTGCTATACTTCATTTCTAGCAGTTTTTATTGAAATGGTAAAATGTATGAAATACAGCATGTTTATCAACAGTTCAATTTCTTAACTTTGCTATAATCTCAAATCAAAATCAAACAACACTTTCCCTTTTGTGGTGACTTTTACCTACCTCAGGAAGTGTTTAATTTGTTGTACTTTAGTTGTATCATGGATGAAGTTCCAATTTTTTTTTCTTCCATTCTACAGTTCAGTTACAGACACGCCACGATCTAATGGGCCTTGAAATGGTATTTGTTCTACTCATGGTGGTTTTCCCAATCGATTGTTCGCGAGATAGGACTACCTCTCTCACACTTCCAATAATTCTTTGTTCAAGAGGAAACAAATTGAATCAGAAATTGTGAATGAGTTATGAGGAAACTTCAAAAATTCACTTAAATTGAAACTGAAAACTTTTGTTTTTTAATGATTTTACAAATTTCTCATTAAATTCTTTTGAAACTCTTCATTTATCATTTATAAATTGATATAAACAACTCTTAAGTGATGTGTCTGAAGAAATTTCTTCATATAGTTCTGTAGAAGGTTAAAAATCTGAGTTATTTACAGAATCAACGTAGACGGGTTCCATTCAGCTTCAGAATTGTTTTTTAACATCGCTAACAAGTTATCACTTTGTTCTATTCTTCTTAGCACTCTTTCTGAGGAAATCGGGTTGTTAATCGGGATTAAATTTTAGTATTCATTTTAAAGTGAGATATCCTTTCAAAATGAAAACAACTCAAAAATTATTTCCTAGGAAGTTGCTTTCATTGTAGTGATCGATTTAGATCAAGAAATGCGAGAACCTATTAAAGTTTAGTGAAGCTTTAGATAATCCAAGGACAATAAAACCACTGAAGATGTGACAATCAGGAACTTCAGTTAGGCTTACAGTTAGGCAGTTGAAACTTTATAGACACAGTTTTAGGATACATCGGAAGCGCAGTGATGTCTATCAGATATCGAAAGCAACAGATATCATTCATACTAGCCTCAGTACGGAGACCTTGTTATTTACCGTGACTTCTCCTGGCTGATGATCGCCAACGAGCGTGCAACAGCTGTTCCAGGATATCACTTGTAAATAATTTGGTCTCACCCATTGTTATTACAGTTTTAGGTTATCTGTTGCTTTCGATTTGATTAAATACCGGGTTTGATTATTTGATTATTTTTATTTATTACGCCCAATTTTCTCTCTACACATGCAACTTCCAGCGCCATTTTTCCCCTGGTGATGAAAGTTTGAACTATTTTTTTTGTTCTTTAGAAATCAAAACCCATGGTATAAATAGTGTTCACGCCAAATTTGGTGGAGTTTGGCTCAATAGGTTTTTGGTAATTGGACTGTAAATACCTCCTCTTTAATTATGTCCGGTATTGCTACCCGATACAATCAGTAACAATATCCTGAAGAACAATTTTCGATATATAAACTTCGAAATCAAAAACTATTTACTTTACTGATCCGAAACTCTGATAATCAATAGATGGAATTCAATGCGAAATTGATATTGATTTTCTCGAAATGTTTTCATTTTATAATGCCCTGAAAACACGGTAAACTTTGTGTATCCATAATGAATTTCAAAACCCTACAAAGATGAAAATTAAAATGGTCTTCTGGACTACTGGTTTCTTCCAAAAAATTAAAATAATGTTAAATAGACTTTGGAAAAGAATACTAATATTTAGATGAATTACATCTTAACTAGAAGAATACAGCCAGCAATGACAAATAAGAATATGTTGTTATTATGTATGATGTCGACGTCATCGTTTTGTATCGGAAAGCACTGTGGGAATGTACGCAGATGTACCTTTTTCTGCGTCAAAAACGACAATTTAATTAAAGAAATCTACAAAAGGCATTCAATGACATTACAAATGTTGACTGAGCTTTGCTACTGTTCGAAAAATGAAAAATTTTTAAAAATTCATCCCTTCCTCCAAAAAAATCACAGCAGAACATCAGTAATTCTCGACGTTTCTGTTATCTGCGTCACTCATGCTATCTTGACTGAATAATGTGATTTTGTTAAAGAACACTACCGTGAATCATTTGACAATAATCTCACTGGATATATAAGGTGGTTATAATTAAAGTTGGCCTATTTAGAGCATCCTGAAGCTGCAACCAATAGTCGGAGAGACACCAAAAGTTGTACACATACTATTCAAAGGATGAGCTCAACGATTCTGCAAAAAAAAAAATTAGTTACAAAATCGTCCGCTAGAGAGCGCTTTTTGCTGCAACAATGAAAGTAATTGTAGAAAAACATTCAACATGCAATGCTACAACAACAGAGTACGGTTTTAATTGCAAAGTTACGTTTTTTTAATTGTAAAAGTGGTCCAAATGTCATCACAATTGCTTAGGGTTAATCTTTATGCAAAGAGAAAACAATCTGATTTGCAAAGAACCAGGAACGCAGCAGACATCGGGCCTAAATAATCGGTGTGAACTGAGAACGAGTTATTAGCAACAGCCGCGATGACGATGACTTTCTAAGAACGTGCGTTGATGGTCAAGTTTTATTACGAAAGTCATGGTAATGCTGTAGTTGCGACTCGTGAATTTCGTCGGTTTAAAAACGTACGCCGTGGACCGATGTCCCCGCGAGGTGTGAGAAAAATGATGACAACATTTGAAGAAACTGGATCTTTTAAGTGTGCAACATGGCAGAGTGCATCGGTGATCACGTGATTGAAGACGTTGACACATCAATCGTTCAGCAGTCGTTGGAGAATGCTGCAATTTTAGGTAGTGCCCGAGCCGCACCCCAACAATTAGATCTACCCTTTTGACACACATTTGTCAGAGGGAACATATTGAGCAATATCACATGACTCATTCAAACGTCTGATACTGTTTGTGTGATTTTTTTTTTACAGAATCGTTGAGCGCATCCTTTGAATAGTATGTGTACAACTTTTGGTGTCTCTCCCACTATTGGTTGCAGCTGCAGGATGCTCTAAATAGACCAACGTTTATTATAATCATGTTGTATATGCACGATAAAGTTCTTTATTAATCAAATAATCTTAAAATCTCCTTGTTTATTTACTATTATAGAATAAAGCATTTCTTATTATGATGTTGGTTGTTAAGAGCAGGACAAATTTTTAATTATTTTTTTTTTGGCTGCAGAATAAGGATTTTTAATGTTTTACTGAAAATTTAAGATTCCAATTTCAGTCTTAAATAACTCTGTCATTATCATTTTACATCCACACTAGAATGATAAATAAATAAATAAATAAATAAATAATTTTGCCAATCAATTTTCTTGTACAATATTTAGCTGTAACTGATTTGCATTATTGGCTGTAAGTATTTGCCTTTAATATTTTCACAGGTTTTTCAGTATATGCACAATATTTTTAGGATTTCTTTTCTGTACAAATGTTGGAGAATCGCTGGTAACTATAAAAATATTCAGTACGAATACGTAATAAATTATACTTTTAATCTTTTATAAAACATCTAATCTTTTATATATTCCTTAAAAATTCATGCTTACTTTTATGCCTTGTTCTTTCACTCTATTTAGAACAATTAAAACTATTTGTTCTTCATTTATCATTCGATGTCTTTTTTTAGCCTCCTCTAATTCCTCGTAGTTCACTTCACAGCTTGTTGGTTCATCTTTTCGCCCAATTCTATCTTAAAAATTTCTGTATGAAATTTCGATGATTTCTGCGAATCCTCTTACCCAAATTTGCATCTTTTTGTATCTCCATGTTTCTTTAGATTGAAATCTCAGATTTGATGAGGCTTTTAATATTCTGGTGTTTAAATGAAAATATATTCATAAAGCATGTTGTATTTTATTTAAATGAATTTCAGAAATTTGCAAGATATTTAAATGATGTCTTGCTATTCTTTAAGTCTCCTTTCTTTATTTAAGTCTTCTTTCTGTATTTTTTTAGCTCCTTTCATTGTAAACTAGTATCCACTGATGTTTTATGGTATCCATAATGGCTACGATACGCAAATTGTTTATCCAGACTTTAATCTCCATGATGAAATTTTTGCACAGCCAGCTGTTGCAGATGTCGTATTTTAAATTGGTAGGAAATAAATTGACCATAACTGGCAATTGGCATGTAATTACTTATGCATTCTGTTCGTTTGAAAGAACGGTGGTTGATTACGAGTACCGTATATGTGATTATTACATACAACCTTTCAGTGACCGTATCCTTTTCAATGTTTATATTTGGTCCTACAACTTAAATCTCGAACAGCCTGTGTGGGCAGCTGAGGATCATCATCATTAAAAACCTATCTCAAATGAATCATAGGTTTTGTGATGATGATGGAATGCAGCAATTAAACAGATTACACTCAGGAGAAGTATAGTTGATTAGACTCCACCATCTCATTGACAGTACTCTCTTGTCTCCCCGTATTCCTACGTCAAATAATTCTTATATCTTCTTTTAAGTAATTACTTTTGAATTTAATGATAATGAAATTTGCACATTTACAAGATTCGATTCAATTATAAAACGAATAAAACATATACATAGAATATTCTTTTTATATGAAACCATCAGAAAACATTAGAATTTAATAGCTAAAATTAAGAAGGTTAACTATATACTTTACTGAAGAAAAGTTTCAATTTGCAAAAATAGACTTATCTGCAATAACATTCACTATTTTTTTCTTTATGGAAATAACTGGAAAAATAATAACTTGGCAATAATAAATTAAATGATAACTTGGTAAATAAAAATTATGGATTTTTTTTTTCTAAAACTTGAATGTTCTAATTGAGTATGAAAACTCATTTAATTGCTAGTGAAAAGTTTTAAGTTATAAATTTAAATGACTTAATTATTTTAACATTTACTTGATTAATTTTATTCTATTATGTTAATTAAAACAATTTGATTATTCACAGGATATTAACAATTCTTAAGAAGCATATTAATTACTTAGTTAATTATCATAAATTTGCATTGAAAGAAAATAAAAAAGGGAGACCTGTAGGTGGAATAAGTATAGGATGGAAAAAGAATATGGAAATAGAGGATATAAATTTAAATGTATTGAAGATGGAATTATTGTTTGTTTACGATATAAAAAAGAAAATTACCAAATAGTAACTGTGTACAATAAAAATATAGAAAGGTTATTAAGCAGAATAGGAAACAACATTTTCCAATCACAAGTAAAAAATGATAATGTTATTTTAATTGGTGATTTTAATAGTAGAATAGGGAAATTGAATAGTGTATGTAATAACTATAACGAAACAGAAATGTATGAAAGAAATTCAAAGGATAAAATCGTGAATAAAAATGGAGAAATATTGATAAATTGGGTTAGAGAATATAATTTAGAAATTTTAAATGGAAATAAAGAAAATGATGTAGAGGGAAATTGGACCTTTATCGGAAGCCAAGGCTGTTCCGTAATAGATTTTATTTTTGTTAATGAAAAAGTTCTAGAAAAAAATTTTATTTTTGAAATATTAGAATCAGGGGTTTCAGATCATATGCCAATTGTAATAAAAAATACAAAATTACAAATTGAAAAGGAAAAAGAAATTAAAACAACAAATAAATTGGACATATGTTTTAACAAAGAAAATGAGGAATTTTACAAATTAGTAATAAAAGAGTCAGATAGAAAGTTTAAAGCAAGATGATGATATCAATGAGATGTATAAGACTTTTAAAGACACATTAGAAAAAGGAATAACTAAAACTAAAGAAATAGAAAATAGCACAAGGAAAAGAAATATAAATACAAGTTGGTTTGATAATGAATGTAGGGAAAAAAAAAGAAAGTAAAGTGTAGTCTTAGCAATTTTAGAAAATACAATGAAGATATATTAAGATTGGAATATTTGGAAAATAAAAAGATATATAGAAACATCTGAAGAGAAAAAAATTAAGATATAATGAAGATCTAATGAATAACTTTATGAGAATAAAAACGGGCACAAAATTTTGGGATTTAATAAAAAAGTTTAGAAATAGGTCTTCATTTATAAATGATCTTGATTATATGGATAATTATGATATGGAATACCATTTTCTTAAGTTATTAGAAGGTTCCTGGTTTATAGAAAACACAAACTGGTTAATAGAAGAAGAAGAATTGTATGAAGGGATAGAAACGATCAGTAGAGGAATAGATTACAATCATCTTGATAGTCAAATTGAGAAAAATGAATTAAATATGGTGGTAAATAATTTAAAAAAAGATAAGTCACCCGGTCCAGATGGAATCAGAAATGAATGGATTATTAATGCGTCGAATAATTTGATAGATTGGATGTTAAATTGGTATAACATGATTTGGAAAACTGAAAAAATTCCAAAAAATTGGAGAAATGGAAAAATTATACCCTTGTATAAAAAAGGAAATAAAAGTGAACCAAAAAACTATAGAGGCATAACTCTTTTAAATACATCTTTTAAAATTTTTACATAAATTATAAAAAACAGATTGGAGAATTGGTTAGAATGTAATAACATAATTGTTGAAAATCAGGCAGGTTTTAGAAAAAATTATTCAACTCATGACAACATCTTTGTTTTAAACGCTCTTATTGATTCAAAATTAATGGTTAAGAGGAAAAAACTTTTTGTAATGTTTATTGATTTCAAAACAGCTTTTGATAGTGCAGATATAAATATATTAATGAAAGTATTAGTTAAAGTAGGGATAAAAGGAAAAATGTTAAGAATTATAAAAAACATTTATGAGGATACTAGAATAATTGTGGGAAATAATAAAAAAGGGAGAGAGATATTTATTACAAAAGGAGTAAGGCAAGGTTGTAGTTTGAGCCCTATTTTATTTTCAGTGTTAATAAATAATTTGGAATTAAAGTTTCGGGATGGGGAGGTAGCAAATTAAAAAAATGGGAGAATATTTAGCCTTATGTACGCAGATGATTTGGTTATATTGGCAGAAACACAAGTAGAACTTAGTCGCATGATTAAAGTTCTACAAGAATTTGTAAATGAATTTTGTTTAAACATTAACTTGGAGAAAACAAAAATTATTATTTTCAGAAATGGTGGTAAGAGAGCTAAATTAGAAAAATGGACATGGAATAATGAAGAGATAGAAATAACAAATAAGTATCAATATTTAGGCAAGTGGTTTACCTCACAAAATAGTAATAAAGTAAATATAAAACATAGAAAAGATAAAGGAATAGCAGCCACTTGGGAATTAATAAAACTAATCAAAAGAGCAAAAATAAACGATTGGAAAAAAATAAAATGTATGTTTAATAGCATGGTTAAAAGTGTCATTTGTTATGGTATGGAAATAGATGGGTGGAAAGTTAAAAAGGAATTGGAAAATATATAATACTTATTTATTAAATTATATTTTAATATGGAAAAAACTGTACTAAATTATATCATTGAAAATGAATTAGGCATATATCCATTGAGAATAGATTGTATTAAAAGAGCTATAGATTATGTAATAAAAGTTGTAAAGCAAAACGAAGAAAGATTACCAAAACTAATTTTAGAAAATATGGTAGATGATGCAAAGTCAGGGAACAAATGTAATTATATAAAGATGATTGAAGAAATATTTAATGAAGCAGGGTTGGGTTTAGAATTAGATAAGAAATGGATTGTAATTATTGGATTGATTGTAAAAAAATAATTATTCAAAAATTGATTGAGGTAAATATGCAATGTAATTATAACAAAATACAGAAATCAAATTTTAACAATTATTACTGTAATTTAGAAGTACAAATTGAAGGGGCCAGTTATTTATATAAGAACACGATCCACTCCTATTGGAGAGAAATATACATTAAAATTAGATGTGGTAACATTTGGAACTCGAGTTAACTAGAGAAGAAAGAGGTTGCAGGTTAGGCTGCAATAATTTAGAAAACTGGAATCATGTAATTTTCGATTGTGCAAAAATGAAGGAGGAAAGAAAAGCGTTAGAAACTGAAAAAATTTCCAATAGGAGTGGATGGTGGATTATTCAGTTAAATCAAAACAGAATTAACATTAATTTATGTAACTACATTAAATTGTTTCTTGAGAATATAGAAAAGGCAGAATAATAATAAAAAAACAAAAAAAAAAGATTTGTAAGATAATTTTTAGTATTAATGTTATTACTATTATTACTGTTATTATTATTATTATTATTATTATTATTATTATTATTATTATTATTATTATGTTTGTATGTTTCAAACCTTGGGTTTCCCCAGCAAAAACAATATGGCGGGTCAAGGACCAAAGCACATACTGTCAAGTGTAAAGATGTGTGCATGAATGATTAGGGATGTGTGCTTGTGTCCATAAATTTCCTAACTATGCGTGTAGTGTTGAGTACCACAACCTTCTGCAGTTGTGCATAAGTGTTTTTGTGAAGTCCTAGTGTGCTGAGACTGTGGTGCAATGTGTGAGGCACCAGACCAGTGGCAGACAGAACGATGGGTACAACACGTACTCGATCCTGCCTCCACTGCTTCTGGAGCTCGTGCGCTAGATCAGTGTATTTACTGATCTTGTCTGCGTGAGTTTTCTGCATGTTCTTGCTGATAGGCACTGCAATATCAATTAGATAGGTCTGTTTGTTGACCTTATCAACAAGTGTGATGTCTGGTCTGTTGTGATGTATGGTTTTGTCTGTGTGAATGGGGCGGTCCCAGTATAGTTTATATGAGGGTGACTCTAATACGCTTTGTGGTATGTACTTGTAGTACGGGACCGTGCTCTTAATAAGTGAATGTTTGTGTGCTAGTTGTTGATGAACGATCGACGCTACCTGATTGTGTCGGTGGAGGTAGTCTGTTTGAGAGAGAAGGGGACAGCCTGATATTACGTGGTCGATCGTCTCATGCGTAGTGTGGCATTTCCTGCATTTGTCGTCATGTGTGTTTGCATCGTGTAGAATGTGTTTCTTGTAGTTGCGTGTGGAGATGACTTGGTCCTGTATTGCGATCATGAACCCTTCGGTCTCGCCAAACAGCTCACCACTCGTCAGCCATCTGTTCGACGCTTCCATGTCGACATGAGGCTGGCTGAGTTCGTGATGATGTCTGCCATGGAGTTCCTTACGAGCCCATGATTCACGCAGCTGCTGAGTGTGGGTGACAGGGGTGGTGAGTGTTGGAGAAGAGTTTTCTTCTTCTTATTATTATTATTATTATTGTTGTCATTATTAATATTAGTATTAGTATTTTTTCGTTTATATAATTATTAAAAAACAATAGTATTGAAACTGTAACACTAATCGAATCACACTTGTAAAGGGATAAAACCCATATCAAGTATAATAAATCATATTATATATTATACTTAGTTAATTTATAACCAGTAGAACTGTCAGTTTTCTTCATTGAGTTCACCAATAAAACGTACATTTTAGTTTTTGTATAACTTTTGTTTAATGTCCGGAAAATAATCAGAAATCAGAAAATATCTTAACATCCAAGAATGCTATAATGTGATCATTATTTGGACATTTAGATTTCCTAACGTCATGAAACTGGTGAAATTAATAAAAAATTATTTTTGTGGGGGATTCATCTTTAGGTTTATCTAAATCATGATTTATCACAAATTGCATTGGAAAAGTTTAGGTAGATGATACTTAAAGATGACAAGAAAGAAAAGTTATTAAAATGTAAAATATTTTTTTTATCAGATAAATTTAAAATTAAATCTTAAATTGATAGTAAGTCCATTTGTCTTTTATATTACTCTTATTTTAAAAATAATTGTTTGTTTCGAAACATGGTACTGTGTTATTATCGCGAGTTATTATTAGAACTAAATGGGAGAAAGTTAAATTCCATAATCATTTAGATTTTTTTTCAGAGGAAAGAATTTTAATGTTTATTTGTCATGGGAGAACTGGATTTTTTTTTGTAAATACTGAAAACTCAGATATACTTTCTTTACAATATAAAATTTCAAAAGAGAAAAATTAAAGAAAAATTGAGATAATATTTCATCAATTTTATTGAAATTAATGTTGTGATAAAAAAACAGAAGAGTTTGGAGAAAGTTAATTAAATATTTCTTCTGCTGCTAAAGATTAAGTCAGTTAAATTGTTTTTCTTTTGTTGCTACCGCATGGTCTTTGCTCTGCTCTTTCCTAGTTTATTAATGATTGTAAATTTTACCAATGGCTTTTTTTTTCGTCTTTTGGTTCCCTATTGCATATATGGTCTGATTGCCCCAGTGTTTGCTCGAGATTCCCTTTAAATAATTACATTTTTCAAATAAATAAGTCCCTAGGCCGTGCCGGTGTGGCCGAGAGGTCTCGACGGCGGTCTGCCGTACGGCCAGTATGCCGGTACCCGGGTTCGAATCCCGGTCGTGGCATGGATGTTTCTTTCTTCTTCTGTTTCTCCTTCTGTCCGTTCCTGCTGGTATCACTTGATGCTGCCTCCTATGGCGTACCCTTAGCAACGATTCGTCGGTTAAAGGCATCTTATCTCGCCCCTTGTTGTTGGCCTAAAGAAAGACGATTAGTCTACGAGCCCGGGCATTTGTAAAAAAAAAAAAAAAAAAAAAAGTCCCTAGTTTCATTTGTAACATTAAAAAATTCGTCTTAACGTCCAAGTTGGTTATTCTTCTCCACTGGTAATCAATCCTTGATTGTTTTGCAACAGTTCGCCATTTTAATCTCTTTCAGCGTTCCTTTTTAGTTTCGAGATGCAGGATAATTTGTCTTATATGTTCCAATCTTGGTCTCCTTCTGATTTGTTTCTCCTATTTTATCTTCAATAATCATAGTTAGAAAATTATTATATCACAATATATATGTCCAATAAATTTATTTGTTTAATTTTTATACAATTCCATAAGTTTTTGTTTTCTGATATTCTTCTAAAAACTTCATTAGTTACTTTTTCAATCCATTTAATTTTGACCATCCATTCTATAGAATCAAACTTTTCCAATCTATTTTTTTTTTTTTTTTTTTTTTTTTAATTTCAATCTTTTTATTTTTTTATTTATATTATATAAAAACACCCTTTCAAACTTTTTTTTTTTTTTTTTTTTTTTTTGCAATTGCAATCGTCCAAGTTTTACAGTTACATAATATCGCACTCCAGATAATAGTTTTAAGAAATTTCTTCTTTTTATTAAACGCAATTTTTGCCTGCAGCATCCTATTTTTTTTATTTCATTAATACCAGAAACATTTTCAAATCTTACGAGATTTACATCCTAGATAAGTGAATTCGTCAACTTCCTGTAAAATCTCATTACTCAGAACATTACAACATTTCATATTACAACACGATAGGTTTAAGTTCAATGTTGGGGATTTATTACGCTAAGAATGGAAAGAACTGAATTTGAATTAATTAATGACTCTTATTCAATTGGTTCGGTAATAGTTTGTTTTATTTTAAATTAACGTCATTCTCAAACAGATTTATGATAAATTCTAAAGAATATTAGGGGAATTGAAAGTAGATGACAAAAATGGAGAGCAGTGTTTCTGTACTGATTGTATGTGAATCGAAAGGGCAGTGGGTAAATCCAACTAGCACTGGAATATCCTAGGACTATTGTATAGGCTCCAGTAAGCAATAACTCTTGGATGAGGAAAAGCAAAATAGAAGGAGACAAACATGCCGAAATCGATAAAATTCAGGCACATCAGTCAAATGAGTAGCTACTACCTACCCAGCTTTGCTATCTGAGCGGTTTCTGTAGTGATTAGTAACATAGGGAAAGGAAGGGAAGTAGACTGCTTTTGGAATGACTGGGTTCTGGCCACCACACACAGTTAATTCTGCCGCATCTTTAATTTGATGCTTGAAGAGGCCACTGAAAGACACAGGAGAAAGGACTCTTGCTGTTCCAAACCAAGTAAATCACAAGTCGTAAATGCACATATCTTACTACAGAAGCATCATAAACTTAAAGATTTAGTTGAAAATATACGGAAATTAGTATTCTTTAGTAAATTCTAAAAATAATAAAACACAATCATTAAGTTAAATAAAAAGAAAAATAATTATCTAGGATCAGAATATTTGGGGTAGATATAATATTAGCCAACTCTTACATTTCCAGTTGTCAATTCTAACATTTACAATTAGAATTCCATTAGTGTAGGAAACTGAAAGTAGATCAATGGTTGGTTACATTTTTCGAAAAACTGAAAAAAATATTTATTGTCTTTCTCTGCTTTTTCTTAGTTTCGGAACCAACAATTATGTTTCAAATATATCGAGTAGACTCATCAATTAATAGAATGTGGTTTTGATTTCATTGGTGGTGAAGGGACATTGATATACAGAATAAACTTAAACTAGATTTTCTCCAAATTCGAAAGCAGACAATTGCCATCTGAAAGAAACACTCAACTTGGTGAATCGAATCCAAATTCAAGCTTAGCAGCAAACATATCAGGCCGCCTTATTAAGCACTCAATTAAGCCTAATCAGTTTCTTTAAGTTATTTGAATTTCAGAATTCTTTTAGCTGACACAGTAATTAACATAACATCAATATTCTTTGTGGAAACGAAAACTCATTATCTAAATAAGAAAGACACAATTTAAGTATCAATATTTTTTGCTTATCTTCTCATCGTTTTTCTCAGTAATGCATTGTATAAAAATTCATATCTTTATCTTGGAATGATTGGAAACTTTGATAACACTTTCCAATTAAATTATTAAAAATGTTAATTAGAATATTTACACTCTAATCACTTTTTACAGTTATTAGTCATTAAAAACCAGTAAAGACTCTTTAAATGTTTCGCCTAATTCGCATTTAGTTTTATTTGAGAACTGAAAACAAAAATAAGTAAAATTACAATCTTCTAAATTTTAGAAATGAAATATGTTGAAAACACTATATCTACTTTTAAGTTTTCATTTAGTTTTACTTGAATAGTAAAAGAATCAATCTGAAGCTTAGATTGATTAAAAGATTAATTAAAAAAGATTTTAAATGACAATGAAAGTCCATTTCCCAGACCGGTCTTATATTGTGGTGATAGTGAAATTGGTCTAGGAAATGGACTAGATAATGACTAATATTATGGCCGTAGTGGAAGTTTATCGCCCACAGATCCGGAATTACGTCTATCCTAATTGTTGTGGAAAGAGATTTACATTCATAGGAGATCATTTCCAATTGGTTTTGATGGATTTTGCTAAGCGGTTTAATTCGAAATTAAATCGCAATCCTTATTCCCAAAGGAAATGAGGTTTCAGAACTCTTCAACCTAATGCAGCAATAACGCATTCATACATTGGAGATACTTTTTACAATCACAACCAATCAGAAGAAGTTTTTGAGATTTTGTTTTTAATTCTATGGTTAGATTCTTAAAATATTAACGAAATCAAAGAATACTTGAAAAGGGCTTTCCATTTTAAGTAAATGCTTCCACTAGCTTTGCGGTCTCGGACTTAATACTTAATATATTAAGTATCTTGGCAAATGTATCTACTAATAAATTTAGAAATTGGCTCTAATACTTAATAAAATTTTACTAAGTAAAACTAAGAGATTCAAGAGTTAATTTATTTTCAAAAAAGGACAATTTAATTTTCGATTTGGACATTCATTTATTTTCAAAAAAAGGACAATTTAATTTTTGATTTGGACATTTGCTTATTTGGAATTTTCACGTTTTGTTGTTTTGTATAATAATGTGAGATGTAGGTCACGTTTATTTTGTTAGAATAATGTGAGAAGCATACCACGTATGTTCCATATATGTTTGATTGTTAATTAGTTTTATTATTACCGTATTGTCCGGCGTATAAGACGACTTTTTAACCCAGGAAAATCTTCTCAAAAGTCGGGGGTCGTCTTATATGCCGGGTGTTGAAACTTCCGAGCCTGACTGGAGAATCTGCGGTCTCCGTGAATGGTGGGGGGGGGAGCTCAAAAACGGCTGTGGCCGCATCCCCGACGTCTGCGGCAACCGTATGAAAGCAGCAAGGACGGCGCTGTACAAGTACGGTAGAAGAAAATCCACTCACCAGGATTCGTGGAAAGAAGTGACTTAACGCGGTCCCGATGACGAGGTGAGGGGGCGCCTCACCGGGAAGGTGTAAGTGAAGGGCGGAGCAAGGTGCAGGCGTCCGGGACGCCCGGGACATGGAGAAAAGAGATAGAGCGGGGACAGAATAAACAAGGCTACAGTTAAGCAATACTATGATTTTAGTGAAATTCTAAAAAAAATAGCATTAAAGTAATGCACTAGAATAAACAAAGCTACAGTTACTTGGAGACAGGGAGACCTGACCAATCCAAGCAGGCATTGTATACAACAACCAGCCAATCGCCGGTAAGGTACATCGCTTTTAAAGGAAAAGTTTAATCACTTGCATTGTTTTATGTTTACATGTTTGATGACAAACAGTATTATGTTTATAAGTGATAATTTTCCTGCTAAGTATCTGCATGTCATAAGCATTTGAATTAAAATTACCATATTGAAATCAAATCTGATGTTTTATTAATTTTTATTTGGTGTGCATTGGAAGAGGGGTAGTCTTATATGGCGAGTATATCCCAAACTCCCCATTTTAATTGGAAAAATTGGGGGTCGTCTTATACGCTCAGTCGTCTTATACGCCGGACAATATGGTATTTTATTATTGTGGGGGGAAGAAGACGAGGAGTCTTTTCCCATTTTATGTAAGAGGCTTGTAAAAAACGGGCCGTTTAGGCGGTCGAAACGTCGTCAAAGGTGAATTTTATAGTTTAACAAAAGATTTTAAGAAGTTTCTATGTCACTCCTTTTGTAAACTCAAAAACGCTATAAGAAATTTAAACTTTAATGTTAGATAAGCATCGATAAGTTATTAATAAACATTTAATAAAAAGGTAATCTATTTTTAATTTTTTACAGAAGTAGGCCTATATAACAAAACTTTTGAAATATGGACAATAAAGATCTGGGCTTCTAACAGAATCATTAAGCTTATAAAACCGAAGTAATTGTTAGTGTGAATATCGTTAGATGTATTGCATAGGCGAGGATCTTCCACCTAAAAACCACCAAATATGTTAGGTTCTTATTTCAACATAAATAAATATATTTTAAGTAGAAAACCTAAAAGTGTATTAGATTAGAATGAGCTTTTTAAGCAAGTGGTTTTCGAATCTAGGAAACTTTTACTTTCTATAATTATTATTATTATTATTATTATTACTATTATTATTATACGGCCATTATTTTTTGAATGCTTTCTAATAAGATCCCGATCTTAAAACTTAATAGCGTTGATGAAGCTGAACAGGTGGTTACATTTGTTTGACCTAGAAGGGAATGAGTAGCGAAAAAGTGGATTTGTGACAAAATGTGCCAGAGGCTTTTTCCAGGCACGTGAGTAGGATGCTGACGACTGCGATTCAATCCGAATGTCTCCCAGTAGAGACAAATTCAATGATCGTTCAAAGAGCAAGAGAGAGGATCATGATAACATGGGGTTTTTCCGTCCTTTTTGCCGAATATATAGTTTATCACTGATCTCCAAAAAACTCATTTCCTTGGTTAACTTCTCCATCCAAAGACAAAAAAAAAAGGTCTCTTGCTTTCCTGATCTTATTTCTAGAAGCCTTTCAAGAAGAAAAATGAAATACATGGTATTAGTTTTCTAGGAGATTAAAAACTAAGCATTCCTAAACGATCTTGAAGCCTTTGTTTTGGAAATGGTGAAAATGTTATCACCATTTTAAAAAGAAGCAAATAACCTATAATATTTTTATATGTTGTTAAATTATATAATTGTTAATTGTGAGATGTTAGATTGTTAGTGGCACTTTCACATACACTGCCGGAATTAAATGTATGGATTTCGTATATTATAAGAAGATGAAAGAATTGTCAGAGATAATTCTTCTGAAGATTTAATGAGTGGACAAGTGGGAACTTACCTTATAAGGAAGAAATGATCAAGCAAATGTGATAGTTTCGCAAATAATTGATGAATTCATCGGTATTTATCTGATGAAATCAGGAATATGTCTTCATATTCATGGAACAAATGGAACAAATTGTGGAATTCGAACATTTCAAGTAATCTCCACTGATTCTTGAAACCAAGTTTTAGATTCGTTTAACTAACTGCACTGTTATGATTTTTTAAAGTATTCTTGCTATTTGGAAAATATTAATAATATAAAATACTTTAATTAAATCTTTAACGGATATCATTGAATTTAATTTCAGTTTTAAAAATATTGCGCGGTATTGATTTAAAAAAAGTCAAAATGACTTTTAAAGTATTTCCCCATGTTTCATTGCCTACAAAATAAATATATATATAAATAATAATATTATAATATATTAGTCTCTCTCCGATATTTAACAGTTAATGTGATAATAAGTGTTGTATTAACAAGCTATAAGTGTAATGATCTGGGTTTTATATTATACTAGCTGTACCCGGCATGCGTTGCAATGCCACTCAAAGACAGAAAGGGCTCGTGAGAAGGAGCCGTAAATATAAGGTCCCAGTGTCGATCGGGGGTGGGACACTTAGGCCCTTGTGTCGCCATCCCCACCCAAGTGTGGTTGACCTGTCCCCCATAGGAGAGCGAATTTTTCTCTTTTTCCAATTGACTTAGGGGCCCCGAGAAGGGGCCCTAAATATAAGGTCCCGGTGTCGATCGGGGGTGGGACACTTAGGCCCTTGTGTCGCCATCCCCCCACCCAAGTGTGGTGTCCCTGCCCCCGTGGGAGAGTGAAGTTTTCCCTTTTTGCAATTGACTTGGGGAGGGGGGAGGCCGAGAAAGGGCCCTAAATATAAGGTCCCGATGTCGATCGGGGGTGGGACACTTAGGCCCTTGTGTCGCATCCCCCCACCCAAATGTGGTGTCCCTGTCTCCCATAGGAAAGCGAATTTTTCCTTATTTGCAATTGACATGGGGGGCCCGAGAAGGGGCCCTAAATATAAGGTCCCGGTGTAGGTTGGGGGTGGGACACTTCAGCCTTTGTGTTGGCTTCTTCCCACCCAAGTGTGGTGTCCCTGCCCCAAATAGGAGAGCGAATTTTCCCCTTTTTTGCAATTGACTTGGGGGGCCCGAGAAGAAGCCCTAAATATAAGGTCCCGGTGTCGGTCGGGGTGGGACACTTCAGCCTTTGTGTTGGCTTCCTCCCACCCAAGTGTGGTGTCCCTGCCCCCCACAGGAGAGCGAATTTTTCACTTTACACAATATTTGTGTAGTTCTTATTTTAACCCCCAGGTGGATATTGGATTTTTCAGGACTTTTACCCCTTTTCAACCCCTTTTGGGGGGTGGGTCCGGGTTCTAAGGTAGCCTATCTTTTGCGCAGGGTCCTAAAGAGTAATTCTGCAAAGTTTGGTCCAGATAGGTCAAAGGGCCTAAGAGTGTATAAAGGACAGACAAAGAAAGAAAGAAAGAAAGATACATTCATTTTTATATATATAGATTGCATGGCTGTTACTAAATAAGCAACATTATCTTTTTTTCTTCTTTTCTATTAAATTTTATTAATCTTAAATTAATATTAATATTAATTGCTTGTTAATCGAAAAGGTGATAAAGCAAACTGTCTAATTTTTTGTATAATAGATTTCTATTATTTTATAAATAATGTTAATTTCTTTCGAATGCAAAGAATTGTAAATGTTTTAGTTTCGGTAAAGTAAACTAAAACACAAACACAAACAATATGCATTTCTCTTAAATTGTTTGTCACTTTTGCCTACAATCACAGATTTATCACAATGAAGGTAGTTAATTCTATGACCTCAGTTCCGGCATTATTCTGTAGGACGCAGAATATTCCATTTTAACATTTTCTTTTCTAATATCGTTCACTTTCATTTTTATGTCTTTCATGCTCATTGATTCGACATTTTTATTTCTGTTTGTATGGTTTTCCATTTTAATGTCTACACTGATAAACTCCTTAAACATTCATTTAATCGTAATATTTTGTCTTTTCTTTGCGAAGACGAAATGTTATGATTAAATGGATGTTTAAGGAATTTATCAATATGTGTCTATAATTGGCTTTATTTTATTCCCGACCAACGGCAAGCGTATTTACAGCATTGAACAGGAAGGTTGGGCTTATGTTGATGTTTCACAATTTCCTTAATCGAATTTATAAAATTCAACATAAATCTATCCTTATCACTTAGTCATAACATGAGCTTTGTTAAATCAATTAAATGAATTCACTCCGTCAAACTAATGCTGATTATTCTATTTCTTTGAGTCTTCTATTTTTTTTTCTTCCTGCTTGGAAAACTATAGAATATTAGCAGTTCTAAAGTTCAACTTTTAGATCGATCCATGTTCATGGAATTCTGAGTTTTTTATTTATCTAAAGATTTTTTCTCTAGAATATAAACTCACTTAAATGTTATCTTACAGCTTTCCAAAAGTGAATTAAGGCAATTACTATAAACTGTATTAAAATTATCAATCAAAGATGTTCTTCGGGAGCAGCAAGTCGAAGTCATGCAAATCAACAACTATAATGGCAGGGCGACAGTACCAAATCACGAGAAATACCAACAAACTACAACCCTTGATTTATAACAAAAGAGATGATTTACTGCCCTCAAATGATAATAGATAAATGAAAGACCATCAACTCCTTCCCTTGTAGATTGTCCCAGCAATAATAATCTCAGTTTCAAGATGGACAGCAGCTTTGAGGCTTCTCACAGAAGTCAGAACTATTGTTTCCAGGAAACCCTAAAAAATTAAAAAAATTAAAAATCTCACATGTACAACGTAGTAATTGGACAGAAAATAAGTAGTCTCATACAATCTCGAAAAAAACTCTTCATAACACAACGAAATATGAAACCATTTACATTTTACAGGAAAAGTAAGAGAATATAGAGGTCTTTAAAAAGATTTGCTTGTTTTCGTAACACCAAGTAAAAAAAGCCATCTTTGTCTAAGTATTTGTTGTATGATAATTCTGGTAAAACTTGAGCAAAACTTGTAATAATGAAATTTTTATTATAGCCTGTAGTAATGAAAAACAACGTTAGTTCTCACGACTGAAATCAGAAGTGGTCTCTTTTCACCAGTGCTCAATCATGGCTGCAAAACAACTCCACCTTGTAACATCACAGAATAGATACATTTTTTTTAAAATTCAAATGAAATTCAGATGCGACGCCATTGTTAATCTCTTCGGGACTTCGAAGCAATGGCAGAATAGTGAAGGACTGAAAATAGCCGTAAAGTGTTGTTGCACACAGAAAAACCTATTCTAAAGCTGTGGCTTTCAGCACTTTTGGTGAAAGATTTTTTCGAAAGACCTTAAAATAAAAATTCGCTTTAGCACTTTTCACTTTATACTTTATTGCTAAGGCGAGAAAATCTGCAGTCGCCTGATTGAATACTGCGATTTTACAAATCTCAAAGACCTAAAAACTGCGCTAAAAGCATAGAAGTTTTGTTAATTACCTTTCTGCAGAAAAAAAAAAAATATTTAAATATTTTTACGATTGAAAATTAAAAAAAAACAAAAAAAAAACTCTAGATGGAGGGGACTCCCCCCCCCCCCCGTATCCGCGGGGCATAGGTTCTAAGCTCTTCCAGAGGATGCCTGAAACCCCGGATAGTATTATACTCTGTGTCCTACAAGCCATTTACTTCTAAATATGGGTCAATTGAATGCAGTCTCCAAAATTTGAGGAAACATCGACAGATAGGAGAAGGAAGGCCACAATTTCGCAGGTAAGCGAATGGGTGAAGATTCCATGTGATGAAGTGGTATCGGAAATTATTATAAAATCTTTTTAAAAGTGTGACATTACTAATTCTCTTGATGGTAAACAGGATAACTTATTATTTCAAGACAGTGATTACTCTGTTTCTGATGAAGAAAATTTTGAGTGGAAATGAAGATGAATAAAAATTTGAAAAGATTAGCGAAATTTATAAAAATTATTTTGTTTATATTATATATATTTATATCGTTATGTGGCAAATTTGTTAATAATTTGACGATTTTTATAAGAATACTTGTTTTTTTATCTAATAAACAGATAATATATATATTAAAATTAAAAAAAAAACCAACAAAATATTGTCTTGTATTGAGAATATTTTGTTTCCCAAATAGGAGCAAGATTAGTAGTAGATTCAAGTGTTCTTTTACAGAGATTGTTTGCCATAAAAAGAAACTTGAGTTGTATAAAGAATAGAGTTTTTGGTACTTGCTTTTTTGTCTCAAGTTTTCCGTCATGGATGAAAACTACAGAAGCAATATTTATTTGTAACTTTATAAAATGGAAGGCTTTGTATACAAGCTTACATTATATCCTGCAGAAATTATTTACCATAAATGCTTTCTTCTCAACACTGGCATGTGTTACTATTATTTTATTCCTGCAACTGAGAAATGCAACATCTTTCTGTAACTTTTTTCTATGAATCCATTAAGCATTAGTTTCTTCTTTTTTTTTTTCAAGGAAGAGAGAGTTCGTTACTTAAAAGTACTTCTATTTATCCTATCATTTTAAGAATATTTAAAAACAAAATTTTGTTAGTTAAAACTAGTTTTACTTTAAACACAATGCTTAGTAAAATTTTTTATTTAACTAGCAACCAGGAAAAAGTGGATTCTCCCAACCCTCCCCTGCTTTTAGAACTAGCGAGTGCGTCCATGACATATTTGTATTTTCATAGGGATTAGAATGTAGTCTCCGTGGACGAATGGAAGACGTCTAACTCCGGATCAGAAGATTGCAGGTTCGATTCCCGTAGCGAATTTGTAGAAATTATTTGTAGTTTCTCAAATCACAATATTTGCGCCAGACAGACAGAGAAATAAAAGATTTTATATGATTATAAAAAAATAGCACGCATTATTCGGTTACTCTATGACTTCATTTTGACTATGAAGAAGTCAAATCTTCTATTTATTATTGAAATCTCTAATGTATTAATGAGACTATTCTATTTATTGTGTTTTGCTGGTTAATGTACATTGCATTCATATTTTACTTAAAATTACATAAAAATCATTGGATCAGATAAAACATTTGTAAAGGCAATAAAAGGAGGGTTACATGGTGCAATTGTTTATGATGAACAGTTTATTACTATATTTTTACTAGACGATTTGTATTATAAATCAAAATGAAAAATAACAAAAATAATAGTAATTAATGCTGTATGCTTTATAAAATAAGTAGAAAAACATCACTTCTTTACAAGAGAAATCATCTTGAAATTAAAATGAATGATTGCTTGTTCTTATTTGAAAACTGCTTTCGACGCTTAGTCCTACGTATTTTACGTATTATGGTATGTTATATACAAAAGAAATAATTTTTAAGACTGTCAGTTGTGGTCATTTTTCTGTTTCAGGCAATTTTTCAAAAAGACACAGATCCATTTTTGCATCTTGTGATGGAAATAGAAATTTCCATATATATTTCTGCAATTAAAATAATTACGGTATTTCAACGAAAACCATTTTTCTTTTTCTTTGAAAATAAAATAACTAAGTAATCGTTTATTTACTTTAAAAAATAAATGAATTGCTTTATAAAATAAATACGCATTATTGCGAACTGAAATGGCCAAGTTTATGTCTTGAATTGACTGCATTATTACAGTACAAATATAATATTTTACATTATTAAAACTGATGAAAGGGATTAAATATAAAACGCTATTTTCTAACATCTAAGGAGCAAATAAATTCAGTTAGTAACATTTCTTCCCTAGGGAAAAATTACGGTAGAATAAAAAAGACGGAGTTCAAAACTTTATCCCTTAAGTTATTGATTAACCAGTTGAAAAATTGAAAGAATTAATGTTATCTTCCCTTGGGAAAGTGAATTTTACTCCCTTTGTCTTCGTCTATTAGTTATGAGATGAAAATTGTTTCTCATTTGAGTTCTTTATTGACTTAGATTCAACGTTAATGAGGAAAGTGAAATTTATCTATCACCTATTTTTTTAATATTAAAAAAGAGGTCGTCAAACACGTCATTCCCATGAGTCTCTAGGGATTCTAATTTTGCATCAACTGCTAATTGGTTATAATAATTTAATGATCTAGTCTTCTTTTTATTCCCCGAGTGTTTTAGATGATTAAAACCCATTTAGGAAAATTAGAATCCAGCTAAAAGCGTCTAAGCAAAGTTATCTTCCCTTTTTGCAACATCAGGTTTTATAATTATTTAAGTTAAGTTTCAAGTATAGTATTTTCACAAAGAACTTGCTTAAAGCAGAGAAAAACGAAAAAGAAACATTCTTTATCCAATTTCCCTAAACAGGTAGGCTGTGTAAGATCAACTGTTACTGTTTGCTGGTATCGCCCTCCACAATCATTGCACGTATCTTCTTTTAATTAGGTACAACACTAGAACTTTTCATCCCTTAAGCTTTTAACTTATATTTTTTTTTTCAAAAATCATAAAGTAAAGGAATGGTAGCGAACGAAGGTTAGCTTCAATTCGAGTTTATTAATCAGATATAATGATTCGAATCGACGATTTCTAAAGAAACGTGGAGCTTGATTTTTTTTTTTCAAAGAGAGAAAAGAATCTTCATTTTCTTAAATTGGCATTAAAATTAATTTCATGCATTCTATCTATGTTGAAAATTGATTAAAGGAGCAACTTTTTCTATCTTCACTTGTAAATTTCTACTTATGGATCAATATAACCAATATCCTCTTTGTCTATAAATGTACAAGGTAAATTTCAAGAATATACAGGAAAATAGTTCAAAAGAATTTACTTTTCTATTTATATATATTTTTTAATTATCAAATGCTTTTTGGTTAGAGGAGTTCGTTAGCAATCCCCTTTTCGTTGTATCTGTCACAGTACCTGAGAAATACTTTCTCTGTAAATAGTTTAAAAAAATTTCTCTATCGCATTCAACCTAATTACGTTCTATCATAAGTTTTGTATGTTGTCCTAATTCAAAGGAACGTCATTCTCTGAAAAGATGAATGTCAACCTAAAGAAACTCTATTCTAATCTTTCCTGATATCATTTCAGTACCAATCAAATGAGAAGAGGCTTAAAATATTATTGAAAACAGAAGAAATCATTTGTGGAACAGAAGAACTTGTGATTAAAAGTAGAATTTCCAAGGGAAATCGATATTACAGTTTATTTGCTCAATATTAAAAATGTAAGAAAATAATAAGAAGAAGTATTGTTAATAAGTTGAACACCATCGAATCATCTTTTCATCTTTGGCAATTTTGTAAGAAGCTTATCGATATATACTCATGGACAAAAAAATTAGCGCACCAACAAATAATTGCGGGATCGTAACGAAACTTGCAATGAAGCTACATGTCGGGGAGATATGCAAATGATTAGAAATGCAGCGTGATTGCGCATTACGTATAGCCGGTAGAGGGCGTTGAACATCGTACTCTGTGGAGTATAAAACAGGTAACCAAAGCTTGTTTGAGTGTGCTGAATCATTTACAAAGGAAGAGCTGAGGTAGACATGCCATTACGCCGTGTTCGAAGACAGTATATGCAGTTGTCGCAGTTTGAGAGAGGGAGAATCGTCGGGATGATGGAAGCTGGGTGGTCAGCTAGGCGAGTAGCTCGTCAATTAGGCCGCTCTGATTGTGTTGTGAGGAGGTGTTGGGACCAGTGGACCCGAGAGATGTCATGTACACGAAGACCAGGCTCAGGACGCCCTCGACAGACCAGTCGTCGAGAAGACCGCCACATAGTCAGAAATGCACGCGTACAGCCAACTGCTTCAT
>JAFIDM010009631.1:217688528-217707891 GCA_023159025.1 Thereuonema tuberculata | reverse complement strand
GTCCAAAGGAGTATTAACTCCTCCGTTCTTTTGCCTTTTTCTCTGAAATAAATTATCCTTTTTCTTTGATTTTCTTATCATTTACTTATATCAAAGTAGTCATTACGTATGTAAATTTTCGTTTCATTTTGACGACTCCTTCTTGGTGCGCTAATTTTTTTGTCCATGAGTGTACATTCTACTTTGAAATTACATATCGATATATTTCCTGAAAAATTAGTTTTTATTAAAGTTTATGCTTCAGAATTAAAAATGTATCCCATATCTTTATCCCATAAAATACTTTTTAATTTTGATATTGCTGATGGTCGTTTGTTAATTCTGTCGTTTATATCATCTTCATGATTTCCGTTTTTATTTATTTTGACTCCTAAATACGTGTATGATTGTATACGTGCAATGATTTACAATTCCTTTTCCATTTTCCAAAATGAGATCTTTTGAAGGTGCACCTATTGCCATATAGTTTGTTTTCTTCCGATTAATATTTAGATCCCATTTCTCATATTCCTCTATGAAATTCATTGCCATGTATTCTATGTCTTCATAATCTTCTGCAATCACCAATTGGTCATCAGCAAATAATAGTGTACATATGGTTTAAATATATATATATATATATATATATATATAATTTATTCTTTCTTGTACCATGATTTCTATGTTTCTGTAATTGTTTCAATTTGTAGTAGGCCTAACTCCTCTTATCAAACCACTCCCATCCAAACCAGGAATGTTAAAAGGTGATTTTTTTTTTCTAATTCCGTCATTGCACTTCCAGTTATTCAGAATGTAATTTTTTCTACAGGTCTGGCTTTGTTGCTAATTATTACAATCTAAAAGTTTTGAGTGCTTCTTTATGCTAATATTCAGGATTTGTTTGATGTGTTAATTAAAATAGTCAGATATTAGTTTTATCATAAATTAATTCTTTTCATTTTAGAAATGTAATTAGAATATTGAAGCCAGTTTTATAATGTCTCAATATTACAATCATCTCAGATTCTATGGAACATTCTTAGGCTGCTAATAGTGATATTGCAATTTTTCTTCTGTCACATCATCCCATTTTTTTTGAGTCGATCTAATAAAAGAAACATATGTTAACGCCATTGTTCAGCCATCTAGCAATAATCCAGAGAATTCTGAGTTAAACATTAATAATTATTTGTTTCTATCAGTTACAGAATTTTTGTTTCGATGTTTGAAGAACAAAATACTATTGGGCATTCACATCAACAAATTAAGATTTGATAGCGTCAGTAAGCAGCAGTTGGTGATTGTGGATGTCTAAAACATAGTTGCTACCAAGTTGTGTTTTTGATGATTATTATAATGAAAACAAGATAGCACTATGATAAGCTATATATATATATAGCACTATAGATTTGAAATTAAATTTTTACTTGATCGCTAAAGTCTTAATATTATTAAGGATTGACCTTACATGTTAAGGCCATAAAACAATAGGAATTAGCAGTAAATAATTAGTAGTGTTTGAGTAATACCTGACTGATAATAACATTTGGAGAGGTTTCGCGATAAAAATAAAAACTTGTGAACGAGATGAAAAATGTTTAGAGGCACTGAAAGACTATTTTATTAAAAGAGGGAGTGAAATCATCCAGAAATTTCACGAATTCCTTCGTCTTAAAAATGAAAGTAATGACTGAAAATATTAAACAAAGGAATAAGAAGTAAAGGAATCATCTATATAAAATATATATGTTACCCGCAATGTGTGAAATCCCGGCATTCTATAGAATGCCAAGGAAATGTATAGAATGCCTGATGGTTTTAGGCAAAGTATGAAATATCAGTTTTTGTAAAGATTTTGCATACTTTTCCTGGGCATTCTATACAATTCCTAGGTTTATATAGAATGACAAATATCATTAAGGCTAAGTGACAGAAGAGCACAACAAAAGAGTTTATTGATCATTAAAGCAGAACTGAGATTGAGGTACTTGTTACAGTAGGTAACACTGGAATGGCACTTAGAATTGTACTTAATTTTCTTCTTTCACACAAAAACACTTCATATTTTGCCACTTAGGTATCCCTGGAATGGCACTTAAAATTGTACTTAATTTTCTTCTTTCACACAAAAACACTTTATATTTTGGCACTTAGGTCTTGCACATTCATATTTCACGAATTAGTGAAGAATTGCTACATAAAAAGGACAGGATGTTGATACCAGTGAAAACAAGTAGAAAACAACTGGAATGAGCTACTTGTTACAGCAGGGAAGACTAGAATGACATTTTGAATTGCACTTAATTTTCTTTTTCACACATAGACACCTCATAGTTTGGCATTTCGTCTTGCACATACACCTGACGAACCCTTGGCCGCTTCCTGTGGACTGAGAAGTGGCAGCAGATCGGAGAGCAATTTCATGGTCAGGAACGTCTTCCGCTTTGATTAAATCCTTTTGACATACGGTGAATTCTGATCTGGCATAGAGGTGCTTCAAGATTCCTTGTGCAGTTCCAACCCGGTAAAAGCCATCTTCTATCATGCTCATAACAACTGCCAACAGATTTCGCGAGTCTCCCCGTCCTTTGTCAACATCGGGAATGGGAACTAGCATAGTGGCTCACATAGGCGCAGGAGGAAATTTTTTGTCAGAATCCCTTTTCATTTTTTTGGCCTGCATTTCGAGGTTCGATTTCGATTCCATTTTATAATTGTTAGCTTTCTCAATATTGAAGCAAACAGTGCACAAAATGCTAACCCCATAACCTTCTACTTCATTGTCGTCAGCATCATCTTTAGGGGGATACCCACAGATGGCATGAATGTTTCGGCTACACTTTCGACATGTATGAGCACCGCTGGTCTCTTTTAAGCAGACACAGCAGATAGTGGAAGAAGAAGGGTCTTCGGTAACGACGAAAATGGAAGGCTCTTCGATAACCATGGCTTCACCACTGCTTTGGTTTCCGTCATCATGGATTGCATTCTCATGCATGCCTTCTGCAGAAAGCGCTGTATATTGCATTTCTTCATCTCAGTCTTCCTGCTCTTGTACGCTCTCTATTATTTTTTCGAGCTCTTCCTCTGTTTCCAAGTCTTGTAAAACATCGTCAGGTAGGGACAACGTTGTGAGGCCTACTTTAGCTTTACAGCCAAAGAGAGCTTCGTATGGTGATCTTATAATCCCAGAATGAAAAGCTCTGTTCTTCATAAGTTGGACGAATCGTAATCCCTCACTCCAGCAGTCAGTTTTTTGATCTTGCATCCAAGCACACAGCATATTTTCGATGTCCTGGTTAGCTCTTTCGACGCTCCCCTAGCTTTGTGAATGGCGCGGCTTACCATGGACAATTTTCAAGGTGGGCCAGTACTCCTTTAGGCTGCTTACCACATTGTTTGCAAATTCCCTGCCGTTATCGGACTGTAGAATCGTTGAAGCAGCAAGCAACGTAAATATGTCTACGAGATTGTATGCTACTTCTTCTGCCCTCTTTGTTTTCAGGGCCCTTAGAACCACGAACTTGGTGAGATGATCTTGGTACACCATTATATACTTGTATTCCCCATCAGGATAGGATTGAAAGTCGATGAGATCGACCTGACAGCGGGAGTTGAACTCAGAAAAAACGATTGGCTTGACCACAACACCTTTTTGTTTTTTCTGGCAAGGCTCACAAAGGTTAATATACAGTTCAATATCACGACGGGTAACGTACTTGTATTTGGATGAAAGTTCTTTCAAAATTGTGTCCCGTCCTCCATGACCAATAGCCAAATGAGCCGTATGAAGTACGTCAAATAACTCCGCGACGTAAAACTGTACGGCACTCACACCTTCTTTGACAGGATAGATCAACTTACTCTTATTTTCCACCATCATGACATCATAGTGTTTTACCAGCCAATAGTCCCGTGGTTCTTTCTTAATGGTCGTCTTAGCCTTTTTCACATCGTCCACTAATTTCTGGTATCTGGTTTCGGTTAAAAAAACACAGCATTGGCTCTTACTTGAGATAATTCATCGTAGAACCGTTGTTGCATATCAACATGGCGTGATTCCTGTCCTGGCACTACACTCCCTTCCGACATGGTCACACAACAAACTCAGCCGGATAATACATATGCACTGACGTCGTGAAAAGACTTAAGCTTCGATCGCCACCATCAAACAATGACCCAAGCGCCACAGCCGGCCATTTACATACTTTGCCGCACGGCAACTCGGCATTCTATACAAGGCCTAGGCAATGTATAAAGTAGCAATCATTTCATACTTTGACGTTCCATTTTAGGCAATCTATACATTTCCTAGGCATTCTATAGAATGCCGGATTTCACACATTGCCGGTAACATATATATAAAGGAGGATGTTTGTTGGTTTGTGAGTTTGTTTTTTGTTCGCTATACACTCCTAGCCCGTTGACCTATCTGGACCAAACTTTGCAGAATTACTCTTTAGGACACGGCGGAAAAACGGGCTACCCTGGAACTTGGACCCCCCATCCCAGGAGTTGAAAAGGGATGAAATCCATGAAATAGCGCCCCAAATGCACTTGGTGGTGACAATAAAAACTACACAAATACTGTTGTACAACAATTGGAACTAAAATGTTGTTCTGCACAATAGCGCCACAAAGCAATCTGGTATCGACAATTTGAACTAAATTACTGTTGTGCATAATAGCGCTACATAAGCACCTGGTGGCGACAATGGAACTACACAAATATTATTGTGCAACAATTGGAAGTAAAATATTGTTGTGCATAAAAACGACGGGGTTTTTGGAATAAATACAGATTTGTAATGATCAAATGATTTTGTAAGAACTGGTGAAGGTTTGGAGTGATAGGGATATAACTTTACAAAATTCGAATAACCTGGAACTAGGGGTGTAAACGGGAGGGAGAAGATGAGAAATTGGTGGGAAGTCTACGATCTCGATATTAATGTCATATTTAGAAATCTCGAGTTACAAAATTCAAATAACCTGGAACTGTGGGTGTATACAAGAGGCCGGTGAGTGGATGGGAAACATTGTTGAAGGATACTTCTACGGTGTTTTAGAGATAGATATAGATTTGTAATGAGATCAGACCTTTTTTTTATACCAACCGGGAAAGTTTCGAAGTGATCTCGCAATTGCAATTTCTTTATCATCCACATCAGGACATTTGTTTTTTGGAACCCGAGCGATGGGTCTTTTGCTAATTAAAAATAAAATCAAAGATTTGTTTGACCTTCACGTCTTTTATATATCAAATTTCACTGATTTTTAACTCGATTATTAAAAATTTATTTTGAAAACCTTCAGATGAAATTACAAAAAGAGCAGTATTAGAATGCATCAATGATCTCCAAACAATTAGGAATCTGATTTTCATACTAACAAATTAAATAAATCATTGAAGGTAATTAATACTTTATAGTTGACAATTGCAATTAAAATAACATAGTTGATTTTAAAAAATAATTTTGATATGACTAACCACAATCAAATCAAAACCACAAAATGAAACAAAATTTTTAGTTTTGTTATCATCAGTTTATTATCAGTGAATTAATTAAATAGTCCTATCTAGAAATCTCGATATTTAATAGCATTTAATTTCGAAACTCAAGGCTTCGGAAATAACTTTTGTATGATTTTTACAAAATGTTCTTTCTGATAGTCTGTCTTTCTATTTATTGGGTTGATTGTAGTATTCCTAATAAATATTGCCTTTTTCATTAACTAACCTTTGATTAAGAGCATAATGTACGAATTTGAAAGAATTTAAAGAATATTACTAAACATCATCCACACTATCAGAAATAAATGTCATAATATCATATTTATTACTAGAAAAAAATGAATTTTCAAGGAGATATGCAACGTCTCCTCTTTCTCAAGCCTTTCACATGATAACAATAAGTAGCGAGATTCTTTTTATTACAATGTCCTTCAAATATCATACTAACAATGTTGTTTTTCTTTACAATGCTCTGCAACATAAAACAACATTGTATTAATAGTGAAGTAAAAATTTTATGTAATGAAACGAATACAAAAATTAGAAAGACAATAGAAAGCTTATGTATTCGCAATTCGAAAGACCTCAAAAACCTCAATAGGAAAAAGAAAAACCTCAATCCCACCCAAAACACTTCGTTTAAAATAAGTTGCCAAGACTCACCTGTCATAATGCTTTCACTGTTAAAAAGATATGAGATCTCATGTAGAGCCAAGCCCCTAACTCTACAAGCCCCAACTCTAAAAACCCTATATCTTGGTCAAAAAGTATGCCTTGGCCGTTTCGTGGCTGTCACACAGACAATCCCATGGAGTTATGTAAAGGATATGGAGTATGCCAAGGCACACTTTTTGACCAAGATAGTAGGGTTTTTACAGTTAGGCCCCCTTGTAGAGTGAGGGGCTTGGCTCTAGATGAGATCTGATAACATTTTAACAGTGAAAGCGTTATGAGCATCTTGGCAACGTATTTTACATGAAATGTTTTGGGTGAGATGAAATAGTTCCATGAAACGGCAAGCCATACTTTTTGATCAAGATATAGGGTTTTTAGAGTGGGGGCTTGTAGAGTTAGGCCTCGTTGAGTTAGGGGCTTGGCTCTACATGAGATCTCATATCTTTTTAACAGTGAAAGCATTATGACATGTGAGTCTTGGCAACTTATTTTACACGAAGTGTTTTGGGTGAGATTTCATTTCTTTTTGTAGGATGAGATCTGATAACTTTTTAACAGTGAAAGCGTTATGAGCATGCGAGTCTTGGCAACCCCTTATTTTACATGAAATGTTTTGGGTGGGATTTCATTTCTTTTTGTAAGATGAGATCTGATAACTTTTTAACAGTGAAAGCGTTATGAGCATGTGAATCTTGGCAACTTATTTTACATGAAATGTTTTGGGTGGGATTATCTATTACAACTAAATTTAGTTTTAAGATTATTTAGAAAATGGATTTTTTTTCAATACCCTACTTTTCTGTTTTTCTATTGGTCAACTTGTATATACAAGCTGTTTGCACTTTGGAAGAAATCACATTATTACACAGTATTATTTAGGCCGAAGCATTGAGGGTACGACGTATTTCAGATCTTAATAAAATCCAAAGTATAAAAGCTAGATAAATGAAACTTAGCGTATTTCATTAGTATGGTAACTGCATCTTATCCTGAAAATTTGAGCTCTAGTATTATCCAGGCCGAAGCTCTGAGGGTTCGATAATACATAACCAGACTTCCCCTTTATGAGGGGTTGGAATGTGAAAGTTACGGATTTCTTAATTTTTTTGTTGTTTGTATGCTAATCCTAACCTGCATACCAAATTTCAGCTTTCTAGGTCTTCAGGAAGTACCCTAGAGGTTTTGATGATCATGAGTCAGTCAGTCAGTCAGTCAGTCAGTCAGTGAGTGAGTGACGGAATCGACGTATTTTAGGTATTAATAAAATCCAAAGTATAAAAGCTAAATAAATGAAACTTAGCGTATTTCATTAGTCTGGTAACTGCATCTTATCCTGAAAATTTGAGCTCTCTAGTATTATCTAGGCCGAAGCTATGAGGGTTCGAAAATACGACGAAACACTTCCAGAAATGGTACGTAGTGCCCTTCCTGCCTTCGGCTCGTCTTGGCGGGACACTGCGGTGCCCCCAGGTAGGAATGAAGGAGTTAAAGTAAGTGAAAGTTTAGTAAAATTGGCTAGAGATATGGTCAACAAAAAAATTTTTAACTTCTAATAAAAAGGTAATAATTGAAAAATTAAATAGTTAATAGTCATTATGTATAATAATAATTATGTTTTTCGTGGATTATTAAGAAATTGAGATTATTATATTGTAGAATTTGATTCTTTCTTAATGTTGTATTAACGTTTTTAATTGTTAGTATGATATTTGAAGGACATTGTTTAATAATATATATTATAAGAGAGAAGAATTGAGGAAGAAATATGGGTCGTTTGTATATAGTAAAATTTAAAGAATATTTAAAAGTAGACTTGAAAGCCAATAATCTGTGAATATTAGTGATCTTCGACCTGTGTAAATTTTTTTCAGAAAACGATATAGGTTTCTCCTAAATAACAGTTTAAACAAAGAGGATATTCTACAACTTCCATTTCGCTGTTGGTCGTACAATATTTGCTACCTCTTAATGATTATAACTTGTAATTTTGGTAAATTCATTTTTAAAATGAATTTTTTCACATATTGATTTATAAGCATTTACATATTGATTATTACATAAGATTTAAGACTAAGTTTTCTCATTTTAGCGACCCTGTACGGAAGAGTTATTAGAGTTTCCATATATGTATGTAACGTCCTCCACAGTCCAAATCAGAGCACCATTAGTTATATCACTTGGGACTTCCCTTAACCTGAAAGTTTAGGGAAAAGTCCAATTTCGATCCAGACCTTTTCCTTTTTTATGTGGACATTGACCGAGTCAGAAATAGGGACAATTGGACAAAATTGGAGTCTATCTATATTGAATCCACTATGTTCAGACTTTGACCAGTATGGACACTTACTCAGAAATCACCCGAATGGTGCAAAATGGGGGTATAGATATACTAGATGAACTCAATATTATTTGTAGTTGATCCTTTTATTGTAACGGATTGAATAAATGAGTTTTGCTTACAAATCATCAATAGAAGTTCAACTTTTAGTAAGCTTTTGATAGATTGCAAATTGTAAGGGGATTGCTCTGTTTTGTGTTTACTGTGAAATGACTTACTGTCAAGTGAAATGACTTGTTCTTACATGAAATTTGTATTTTTCTTTGAAAGCCTGTATGAATGTAACTATAAAACATTACAAACAAAATGATTAATAATTTTAATAATTCTGAAGGAGATGATAAACATAATTCAGTTTCCTATAGAAACAGAATATTTCAAATTACCATAATCCTTATTTTTTACCTCTAATAAATCTCTGAATATTGCCTGAATTTTGAATGGCAAAGATTCAAAATCTCATATACTTTTTTAGTAATATTATTTATCTTTAACAACGAACTGCAAATTTCATATTAAATTTCACTTCGTGAAGTTAAATTGTATTGCAATAAAAGTCTCTAAACTATTAAGTTATATCACGACAAATATTGGTAATTTAATCTTGACTGATTTCAAATAAAACAGAAAGGAACAACAAAATAATTCCTAAATAAAAGATAATAGAAAATAAGGGAACTGAGGTTTTCGTCAATTTATGTACTACTAAGTAGAGAAAGGAAATATGGAATTTCTTCTTTTGGATTCTGAATTTCTAAATTTGCATTCAGAAAAGTTAAAAGAAACATTAACAGAACAATTTCGAATAAATTCAATTATACATTATATAATATATGAATTCAATTATATAATACTTTTTCTACATTATATAATGTAGAAATATTAATTTTTGCCAATTTCTGCAATTTTTGCCATATTAATTTTTGCTTTTTATCATTAGATTGGATTTCTTGAGTAAATGCTACCACAGCTCAATGTCGCCTCCTTTTTTTGGGTTTGGGGCCATTGAGGCAAACGAGTTTGTTGGAGCCAATTTCCGCATCTCTTGCCACCTGTGCACAGCGATTGAGGCAGTAGCCCTCCCAGTTCGTGATTACTTTTGGAAGTCAAGGGTGTGAGCTGAGTTGGCATTTCGGATAACAAGGAGGAAACGCGGTCTTCCAACACACAATGGACCTCTGATCTCAGCCCAACAATAGATTCCACCGAAATGTAAGGCCAAGGCAAAAAATAGAAGAAGGAAGAAGCCATCCACCTTTTCAGCTTCGAAATTACTTTGGCCCCAAGCAATTAGCATCCACTTGGCGCCTTCTTGGATCAGCTAATAATCGTCATTGATTTTATTACTACTCATCTTAACATTGAACTTCTCTTGTTCCACCGTTAATGATATGTTTAACAAAGTGGTTCATCTTTCATGTTTTCCCACATCATGAGACTAATTTGAACGAATTGAAATTGGAGAAATTTGGAGAAATTTTTTGAACCAATCAGACCCACATTCTATTTACTGTGAAACTAACTGTAGCCGTTATTCTCATATCAACAATGCATACTTCGCTATCATAGCAGACATCAGGAATTTCTGTCGTCGTTAAGAAGGGAATTACATTTGCCATTCGAAATCTGGTTCATTTATAGATAACTTTTTATTGGATCAATTATTAACTCATTGAATCTTTGCAAAAGAAAAAATAAGAGATTAAATATCACACTAGAAGTTCAATAATAATACAATATTGACCTAAACTCAGTTAATCAAATGATCATTACGGTTATACTGACCACATATTCATTTTGAAATTAATGAGTTAAACACGAAAACATCATTTACTGATAATGACCCGTTAACGGGGACGAAACTACTTTGTTTTCATTGTAGATATTTGCTTTTTTAAACTTTTAACTTAATTTTCATTTAGACTTGTGTTGGCTCCATTCAAGAACTTAAAAAAAAAACACGAAAACGATTCAAGATATACAGGGGGAGGACACAATAACATGAACACTCATATGAAAATTGGTCCATAATTCATTTGCGCGGCAGAGCCACGCCATCTAGAATAGAGGTCTGCCACCTAATGGCCGTGAAGGCGGAGGTATTAGTCGATCAGCAGCAGTCGTACGGGTTGCATGTGAAAATTGAGCTAGCAGTGAAACGCCGTTACGTCTGATCTCTCAGACTTCGAAAGACATATGATCATTGGAGCGCGCCTCATTGGAGCTTCAGTGACGAAAACAGCCAATCTTGTGGGTGTTGCAAGAAGCACTGTGTCAACTGTTATGACAGTCAACACAAACTTGGTAAGACGTCATATGCGAAAAAGAACAGTGGGCGAAAGTAAAAGCTCATAGACAGGGATATCTACATTCAAATCTTATTTAAATTATTGTTTTTTGTGCCTTTTTATTTGGTAAGTAAAAGCGTAAGTTTGAAGTAATCAGTTAATTGTTTACGCTTCGATGTGACACTTTGATGTTTGGCTCGCAGTTTTTGCTGTGAACCACATTCAGAGAATTAAATTGTCTGTCTTTGCTGCCAAACATCTTTTGAAGGATTTCGTCATTTTATTTGCAAATTCCTTTTTACGCTGTTGATTGAAAATAGATCAGAGCTTTTAGTAAAACATTGTTAGATGTTTAAGAAATTCAGTGATCGATATTTACATATGCGATTGTGTGATCATCAGTTTAGAAGTAATATTATTTATGAACGTTCTTATCTGATAGAAGGAATGTCATCTTATTAAGAATGTCTCCAAGGAAATGTTTCTCGCGCCATCACTCTTTGAAGATAAGAAAACGAGGAGGAATTTTCTGTTTGGCACAGACAATTTTTTTTTCCTCTTCGATCTTTTATTATTCATTTAATAAAGGTCGGAAAATAATTTAGGTTTTCGTAAATGGCTTCGGTGGCATTAACGAAAAGGCTTTTCTAGCTTTGGTATTTCATTTGAAACATTCAAACATCTTTGCCTCTTCTTCAGTGAATTTTTTTTTTCGTTGTTCAAATATTTGTAGTTTGTATGAAACTACTCTGGGCTATTGTTAGCAGAAATCATTAGTTTATTTTTAGATTGTTGTTAATTTGTTAGTTATTTTTAGGTGACTATCAACGAGATTACTGTAAAATATTAATATTATAATAAATTTTAATTATCAAATTCACTGTTCACGTAATCTAATAGAAAGAACTCATACATCAATCTCATTGTTATTCACTTACCAGTGGGTCCACAAAACTCTCACTATACTGCAATTATTTGAATAAAATTTCAACATTAAAATTAATTAGATGTTTAAAAAAATTTAAGCAGTACTTAAGTAGATATTTAAAAATAATAAGAAACTTTTCACAAAAGTCTTCTATATGAATCTTTTAAGAGATTTTGTGAATTTACGAAAGGAGCAACATTAAATTCCCTGATTATTTCTCCTATAGACGAGTTTAATTGAACTTCTATAATAGCGGCAACATTTTTATCAAGAGTTGACTGGCCTTTCGATCTCTATTTCATCCTGTGAGACTGGAACCGGAGTTGTCACCTTTTCTGCTACCTCCTCTTGAGGAAGGATATGAGTGTGGTATTTCCAGTCATAACCTCGTTTAGTAAACATCCTATCCAAATACTGTTAAGGTAATTCAGATGATTTTTGAATGATTATTGCAGTTTTATTCGTACTAATACAGAATTACAGGACTCAATTCTTTCTGGAAAGAATGATTCTTGTATCAAATAAATAGCAATACAACTATTACAAGACGTACTCCATACAAAGGAACAATAAATAAAATGCCTTCAACAAAACAGCTTTTAACAGTGATATAGAAAACTTAAAATAGTTGAGTACAAGCTCTAAAATAAATAAACTTAAAACCTAAGCCTACAGTAAACAACCTCTAAAATAAAAAAATAATCACAGCATTATTTGTTGCGCTCAGAAAGGTTATATGCAACCTAAAAATGTGTACATTAAATGTGGTAAAATTGACTAAATAACCATTTCCTTTCTAAATCTGAAATCTGCATTCAGTACAGTATAATATTGCTAAAATAATAGTACTTATTTTGTATTCTACAAGCATACTATTAAGCTATTACTACACATGTTATATTAAAAATCTAGAATATCACTATTTTATTACTGTATTACTTAATCAAAATTAATTCTGCATCCAAAATACTATTAATACACCATTTATTCGTAAAAAATGAATCTGCAACAATATGTGTCAGAAGATAATCTACAGGAAGATTAGGGGACCCAGGATCAGTGTAAACACTAGTCTTTGCCTGAACGGTGCTAATAAAATAAACGGTCCTAGTCTGACCGGATGGTATAAATGGACTTTTAGGAGTAATTGATGAACAATAGAATCTCTCGATCCCAAATCGAAAAGATAAAATGTACCGTATTTTATTTTAATATTAAAGATAAATAGAATGTTTAACTAAGACAGTAAAAATTGTTCTATGATGCTTTTTTATGGTTATCCCAAAAATTATAATGATTATAAAATAAATATTAAAATTTATTACAATTAAGTTGTATGAAGATTTTCCGTTTAAATAAAAGAAACTACCTTCTGCTTACCAGAATGCAGGATAACTATTTCGTGTTTTTTAATGCTGACCAGAATTTCCAAGAGTTTTAAAAATGTAAAAATGCAGTAAAAAAATAATAAAATAAAAAAAAAACCTCAAAAAGGAAGCTAAATGCACAAGATCTTCAACTATTGTTGAGCGAGCATCAGATAAGGCTAAAGACATCAAATGGAAAAACAATCTCTATCCCTATTTTGATATGGCTTAAATAATGGAGGCCATGTTTTTTTAAACCATTTTGAAGTTCAGTGTGGAGCTTTCAAATTTTCATTCTTTAAGGGTAAAGCCCGCACACAAAGTATAAATTAGGAACCACTGATTTATATATTTACATTCTAAAGGTCTTCAAATAATAATAGCACCATTTTGTTAATATACTGTTGATTTAAAATCCTCATGTTGAAATGTACTTGCAAATTCTGTATTAATAGATGAATGTATTAATAGATATATGGGTCAATCTTTAGTTCTTTGTACTAAACGCGAATGACAACATAATGATTTTCTAACAAACAAAAATCGAAAATCTAACTTCCTATGGAGCACATTTTTACGATTAGTGAATGACGTTTTAGTTAAGATAACGGGCAGAGCACTTTTTTTAATTTGAAGAGCAATATTTTGCTTTATTTAGTAAGATTATGGCGGTAATTTGTCCCCTGCGTTACTGTCCCTGCGGGACAAAACAAAACAAACAGCCTACTTTTCCCTGTCGTTGTCGCATATCCTTACTATCAGTTACTACTATTTAATATATATTTTGTATATTTAATACCAATCTGTATTAAAACATTCGCTTTAGGAGTTTGCGAAGTCTCTGAAATAACAGGGAAACCAAACACTCCCGGAGAAAAATTGTCTCCTAAGTTTCAGTAAAAATAATAAAAAATTCGTAATTAAACTAACATCGGTCACTCTAAAGCTTTTGATCAATGACCTAATAATACTTTGGGGTAAAAATAAAGTCCAATAATTATTTCCAAAATCAATATTTATTAAATATGTGTTCGGGACAAACTTAGGTACAAAGAATAGTTGATTGACCCATATATACTGAAACAACAACAACAACCCACTGTTTTTATTATATACAGGGTGTTCATTTTATCTGAAGAAATTAAAATATCCCGAAAACTACAAATCGGATCAAAAAAACTTTATAATTAAAATTTGTTCGTCTCGGAGGGGGAGCACCCAATGATACCAAACTCGACCCCCCCACCCCCTATGAGGTGAGGGGTTGGGAAGAAAAACGTAAATAGGAACCCCCATTTTTTATTGCAAATTCGGATTCTCCAGAAAATTTCACATTGATTTGATGTACTGTACGTCGGGGTTGCTCGCAGATGGCGCTGTAATCGACAAAAATCAAAATGGATAAAACATCGTTGAAAATTGGGGATATCTCAAGAAATAAAAAATCATATGAAATCAGAGAAATAAAAATATAGACGTATGTGATATTTATGAAAATGCTATCCCCCACCCCACGCTGCGAAAGTGGGAGAGGGAATTATTTCATAACTTGTAATGGGAAATCCCATTCTCAACGTTGTACTCCTCCGACAAAACGAAAAGGGGCTGCTCTATCATAAAAGGCAGTGCAGTGCGATCAGAGCTCACTTATCTTTCAGAATTAGAAGTGAAAGCATCTCTAAAACTTTCATTGTACGTGAATAGTTTTATTGCCTGCACATCTACCCTTCATTTCTACAGTAGAACAGAATTGCAAGTGGACAATGAATCGTGCAACCGAAGAAGAAAAAATTGAAATGATTCTGATTTATGGTGAATGGAGGGGAAATGTTAACGATGCTGTTGCCTTGTATGCTGAGCGGTTTCCAGATAATGTTCGCTCTCGTTCTTTTTTTTTTACAAAATTGTGAATGCCTTTATCTCTGATGGGAGCGTACAAACCAAGAAAAGGACACGAAGAACAACTGTTCCAGGAGAAGCTAATGAAACAGCTGTACTAGCAGCTTTTCACCAAAACCCACAGATAAGCACTCGGCAATTACAACGCAATTCCGGAATGTCCCTAGGTAGTATTGTCAAGATATTGCATCGTTGTAGGTATCATCCGTATCACATTTTACTGCATCAAGAAATTCATAGCGAAGACTTTCATAATCGAGTAGTATTTTGTGAATGGGCTCTTCAACAACTGCAAAGTAATTCCCAATTTCTTTGCTGATGTACTATTTTCAGATGAGGCTACATTCACAAACCATGGTAGCATTAATCGGCATAACATGCATTACTGGAGTGTAGAAAATCCCCACTGGTTACGACAAGTTGAACATCAACGTCCTTGGTCAGTTAACGTTTGGTGTGGAATCATAGGGAACAAACTCATTGGTCCTTATTTTATTGAAAGTACTTTGAATGGAATCAGATATCGAAATTTTTTGGAACAGGAACTACCAATACTACTTGAGGATGTTGCCTTGGACGTTCGGCAAAGTATGTGGTATCAGCATGACGGTTGCCCAGCTCATTACTCACGTCATGCACGGGAAGTATTAGACCGTGATTACAATGGTCGGTGGATTGGCAGAGGTGCCCCTGTTAATTGGCCTGCTAGATCGCCTGATTTGACATCGCTGGATTTCTTTCTGTGTGGTTATCTAAAAGATAAGGTTTATCAACAAGTGCCAACAGACCATGAAAACATGGTAGAACGCACAAGAAACGCCTGTGCTGAAATTCCTGCAGATATGCTTCTGTCCTGTGTACAGTCTTTTGAAGACAGGATCAATAAGTGTATTGAAGTTGAAGATCGTATTTTTGAACACTTACTGTAATTGGACAAAACACTCCGATATGTGAGACAAGAAAAAGAAGAGACACAACGGAATACATTACAAGTTATGAAATAATTGCCTCTCCCACTCTCGCAGCATAGGGATGGGGGGTTAATTCACGTGTCATTGGATAGCATTTTGATAAATATCACATACTTCTACATTTTTATTTCTCTGATTTCATATGATTTTTTTATTTCTTGAGATATCCCCAATTTTCAACGATGTTTTACCCATGTTTTTACTTAATAAAAATTTGCAATAATGATTAAAACAATTTCCTTGAACCTATTGTCAAAAAAAAAATACGTAAAAAAATACGTAAGTAGAAAAAAATAAGGCATGAACAAAATAGACGAAACGACAGCTGAAATTGTTTATACCGTTTGCTGTCTTATGTAATGGTGCCTAAGTAACATGTATTACATAGAACACTTCACTTGAGCATATTTTTCCGCATATCACGGTAAAGCGGCTGGAGAAATTCTTTCAAAACTAGGTACGTTATTTATTTATATTTATTTACTTAAAACATGAGCACGATTGTTTTGGTTTCTCCTATCCTTATCCTGGATAGTTGAGAGTATTCTCAATATGTCAATAACAACACTGTTATTGCTATTTTATAATTAACAACAATATTAGCACAATAATCAAAATTAGTTAATATTTCTACAGTTTCTTTAAAAGATTAAATTTTAAAAGATTAAAGTTTAAAAGATTATGCTATATTCTCAGAATATTTATAATTAAAATTTTTGTCTTGTGATAATACAAACTTTAAATTCATTTTAAAATGAAGATATTTTTGGAAGTGTTTCAATTCAATTAAAATTTGATCTATATTTTTAAATAAACAGTTTATTTTGAATTTTATGCTGAAATTGTACATACATATTCCGCTGTTCCGGATATTTTCTTGCCACACAGCGTTTTAAGTAAAATGTAGGATATATTATGTGCTAATGAAAGAAATAAAACCATAAAAATTAAGCATATATTTAGTCAGTAGTTTTCCTGAGGAATTAAGTAGTATTAAATCTATTAAATCCATATATGAAGACAACCAAGCTATAATTAACCTGAACTGTAACATTTTCAGGAATATTGTTTTCTTTCTGTAGGGGAAGAAGCAAAAAGTCTTAAGTGAGGGTTTTCCGATACAACTTTATTAGTGATATATTATTGCAATCTTATTTTTAATATTGTCTGAATATGAATTATTATGCTTTGTCAAACATTTCAACGAAACTTTAGTTACTTTCCGAAATTTGTTAATATGGTAATTCTTAATCATAGATAATCCATAATAATGAAGACAACTGCAAATAAATTAAACCTAAGTGTGCTTTGGCTTTTCAATATTGCATATTTCTTAAAGTAAGAACTTTCTTTTTTTTTTACTAAATATTCAGATGTTGCTTCCTCTGCAATTATTGAAGTACTGTCAATCCTTCAATTCACTATTTTAATGAAATGTTACATTTAATTAATGAAAAGTCAGTTTGTGATTTTAGTATTCACGATAATTCAAAATCCAATCTTGTTCCTTAACAGAATATATTATTTTTAATAATGTAATCAGCAAACAATGTTTTCATTTGTTCCTGTAATTCATTAATTTTGATAAGTCACATCCGCTGTACCATTTATTACAAACGATGCTCCCGCATTAAACGGAGAATTAATATTAGACATCGTAGTATATAAAAATATGAAAACATTAGTTTTTTATCTTTCTTTGCAAATCAAAGGTGATAAAGGCAGTGTAGAAAATAGTTTGAAATTGTCGTTCGTATTCGTTCCTTGATATAATGAAAAAGTTGGAAGCAAAATAGTAGGTAAAATAATATTTTTTTCGTTAACTCTGAATTGAAACAAATGTTAATGCATAAATTACCTTTCGATGCATCTTTTAACCGTTTGTGATATGTTCTGCCTTTGACATTCTACAATTGAGATTCTTCTTTTCCATTTGTAGCATTTGAGCAGCGGAATTTTAAAAACTCTGAAAAGATAAATGTTACAACTCCAATGCATCCATCTACTTGTCTTTTAGGGGATTTTGGAAGGATTTCCATCATCTTCTTTATTATCCATTTTTAATTATACCTGTACTTTCTTTTTGTTTACACCCCGTGACTTCTTTACTTCAATTGTCAAAGGGAAATAACACAGTAATTGTCTTCTGTCTATCCCTCAGGCAAAAAGAATAACAGCCGCTTTTTTTTCCCCCAAATTGCAGTAATCGTTTTTCTGTCTCTAGTGGGTTTCCGGTTATTTTCAATTCACATGAGCCACCATTATCACTGTTATTGTATCTCTAAACCCACAAAATATTGACTAAAGAGGGGAATTGGGCGCAGCTGTCAGCCTATTTTTATTCGAGCACTTCTCAAATAAATACTTAAAAGGGATGAATGTCTGCTCGTAAACCACAGTCCTGTGCAGGGGAAAAAAGGAACTGTAATAACCTCACCAGCCAGGGAGGGGATAATACTGCAAAGGCATCCTTCTCTTTTTCTTTCCTCTTGGATGGTAATAAAATTGTGAGTGGTAATAAAAATCACGAATCGTCCGTTGTTTTCTGTTGCTGGGACACATCAAGTTCTCAAAATGGTTCAATCAAGGAGAAATCTGGTCATTCTTTATTCCTTAGTTTTCTCTACCTTTTATTTTAGAAACTATCGATTTTTTTTCTTCAATTTTATAATGTTTATCTTATAGATAATCCATAATACTGAAGACAAATGTAAATAAATTAGACTGAAGTGTCCTTTGGCATTTCAATATTGCATATTTCTTAAAGTAAGAACTTTTTTTTTTAACAAATGTGCAGTTTTTCCTTCCTCTGCAATAATGCAAAAAAAACTATTGAAGTACTATCAATCCTACAATTCACTATTTTATTGAAATATTACATTTAATTAGTGAAATCCCAAATTTAATTGCTTTACAACCCTATTTTAATGGATTTCATCACTGAATCCGAAATCCTATTCAATACTATTTTACATAAACTAAATATTTAATGCAGTTTAATTACGATGTGGTCAAAGATATTTTCTTTTTCAAACAATTAAATATTATTATTTGGAAAATCAATTCCAACATAAAGCTTTCTCCTTTATCTAATGTAGTAGGCATTAATAAAATATCCACATATATGTCCTTCATTTCAAATGTTCATTTTGCTAAATTTATGGCCAAGTGCACCAAACTTCAATTAACTTTGATGGCTGCATTGTGGACGTAGCTAAAATTAGTGGGGGATGCTGCTCCAGAAAAATTTTAGCCTTTGTTTTAAAATTGTGTCAAAGGAAACAAACATGTATAAAAACAAATTTATCAAGTTTTCTGAATAAATTTTCTTTTTATACCTGTTTGTTTCCTTTTATACAATTTTAAAACAAAGGCTAAAATTTTTCTGGAGCAGCATCCCCCA
>JAFIDM010009631.1:217672058-217688428 GCA_023159025.1 Thereuonema tuberculata | reverse complement strand
ACAATTTTAAAACAAAGGCTAAAATTTTTCTGGAGCAGCATCCCCCACTAATTCTAGCTACGTCCACAATGCAGCCGTCAAAGTTAATTGAAGTTTGGTGCACTTGGCCATTAGAGATTTATTTATGAAGAAATTACAAATCCTTAATTTTATTCGCGAAATTCATCCAATAAAAATGACCCAATAAGATAGAAAACAATATAAAACGATAATATATGCTTTTTCATTTGTTAATCCTTTTGCATATTACATTGTAAACGGGATGGATCATTCTAATAAAGTAATACCTTGAGATACGAGCGTCCCGACATACGAGTATTCCGAGATACGAGCAAGCCTTCGAGCCAATTTTTGAGATACGAGTAAAGATTTGAGATACGAGCACGCTTACAGACGCCTACACTAGGTGGCTTCATTCTTTTTGACGACACATGCCTTACTCATTTCCGTAACATTTTGAAAGGGAGACAGAAACAAATCTCCCTCAATAGGTATTTCGTTAAAAGGCCAGAGCCAAGTGAAAGTGAGGGTAGTCAGGAGAAAAAAGTTAAGAAAAGTGAAGAATACAAATCGGAAAAGCAAAAAATTAAAAATAGAAAAGTAAAAAAAAAATATGCAAGTTAAGTTAATTCTAAGTTTATATAAGCTACATAGTGTACGTGTAAGGTACATCAAGTGTACGAGCCAACTCTCTTCCCTCTCTTCCTCCTCCTCCGCACATGCCGTCATTAGCTACTGTATCATCTGTCAGTAAGAACTCATAATTAAAACTACATTTTATTTTACATCACAGGAATCCTTATACACTATAATATTTTTTTGTGTTTGTGTCTCTACAGCAATGAAAAACATATTTTTTCCGTTATTATTAGCACTAATAAGGGAGTTTTTTAGAGGGCCGGAACGGATTAATTTATTTTCTGTTATTTCTTATGGGAAAAAATGATTGGAGATACGAGCACTTCGAGTTACGAGCTCGGTCCTGGAACGGATTATGCTCGTATCTCAAGGTATTACTGTAATTTCAAATAATTCATGAAATTGCAAAATATTTTAATTGTGTTTTTTAAATACTTGCTCAAACCATGAAACATATTTAAGAAATTACCGCTTACCGGTACTTAATTAATTTATTTTAATATTTTGTAGTTACAATTACTTTCATTAGTTTTTTTTTTAACTCTATGCCTTAAAGCTATTTTTAGTTGTAAAAAGTAAATGTAATTGATTGTTTTACTTTAATATAAAGTTTTATTAATATATATAATGGTCGATCTACATTGTTTAACTAGTAAAATTGATAGGATGATAATGAAAACCGGAAAGTAAAAATTTTAATGATTTCTTAACAATCAGAAACTTAAGTTATGAAAAGAATAAATGATTTGTTGACAAAACCTCTTTTAAAAAAAGGAAGTTAAAGTTGAAAGAACTAGTACAACTTGAATCTTTTCTAAATTTACATAGCTTACCGAAATAAAAATTGATGAAAGTTTATGTGAGGAAAGGCAATTAGCAATTTCTTCTCGCAATTAGCAGCATTAATTGCTGCATCTAATGAATCCTGGAGCTGCATCAACACTGACATTTACATTCTAATTGTCGCTTTAGCGTCTATTTACCGAAAAGTTTTCTCCGTCTCACATCTGTTCTGTGTTCAGACACTGTTTGTGTGAAATTCATTTGACCTTCGATCTCTGCATTGCATTGCTAGTGTAGATTTCCTTCACTGAATGTTTCCTTTTATAGTTTTCTTAGATTGCATCTTGTAACGACATCACATTCTGTTGAAACTTACCAAAACTCGACTAGATCCAAAACTCAATTTCCGACAAAAGTTCCAATAACCTGTTTTGGTTCCTTTGAATATAAGAAAGCTTCATTCACGGGAGGTTACCAGGTACATTTTCAAGAAATATCCTCACAGATGAAATTGTGTAAGATTCCAACTGGTTTTCAAAATTCAAGGATTTTTTTAAAAAGGAAAAAAAAAAGCAACAACAAACAAGAGAAACTAAGAACTGTTCACTAAACAGCAAATGAAGGTTTTTCAAAACACGTATTTAACAGATTTTGACTACTTAATATTATTAATCAGATTAATAAAAAAAAGCTTATTGCATATTAAGAAACATTAACATGTGTATATAAGCAAATATAGGCTGTCCGATAAAACATATGTCACCTTTACTGTATGATTGATCGAAACAGTGAAAGAAAATATAGCTTGTATACAAAAGAAGAAAAGTTAATTAATTTATGGCAATCTAGAGAAATTTATAGAACAAAGATGGTAAAGAACAGATGTGGTGTAATTTTATTAGATCCTGACGAAATCTTTCATTTGCGATATGCATATACTATAGTTTTACTGTTCTAATTGAAGAAGAGAGAAAAAGACTATAAATGAGGGAGGGTGATAAGCTTTAATAAAATAGAAATGCTGTTGCACATCAACAATGAACGATTGAAGAATTAGCAAATATTTTAAAATTTCGTGTGAAGTCACTAATACAATAGGAATAATATTGAGTTTAAATGGAACATTCAGAATGTTACAAGAAGGAAATTACTGAACAATCATACTAACAAAAAAGGTTTATGGATGAAAGCTAAATCAGTTACATCCGTATATTTAAGGATGTGCACACTTGCAATAATAGTAGTACTAGTAGTAATAATAATAATAATAATCATCATCATCATAATAATCATAATCTCCCAACAATATACAAATACTTCACGGCCTGCATCTCCAATCAAATTCGTGAAAATAGTGAAATCTACAAAATCTGAACAACAAAAATGTGCCCGACAAAACACACAAGGCTGCATGGAACAGCTATCATTGATATAATAGTACTTCGACAGGCCACAAAAGCTCACCGCAATATCTCTAAGGAATACATTGACTGTAAGAAGGCATGCAATTGTATGATACAATAACTCATAGTTGGCTCCTCCATATCCTTGAAATCTATAAGATATATCATCACCTGTCTAAAATAATTAATGAATCAATGGAAAACTATCCTAATTCTCCGAACAGCCAATAAAACCATTACCACATCTCTTATTCCTATACGACGAGGCATATACCAAGATTCACTAAGTAGCCTCTAGTTCTGCCTAGCCATTAATCCCCTTTCACATCGGCTTAATTCCACTAAATATGGGTACCAAATTAAAACTAATATCATCAATGAACATTTGACACATTTTCTGTACATGGATGATATCAAACTGTTCACCTCTTCTCAAGCCCATCTCACAGAGCTCCTACATATTTCCGAATCCTTTTCCAGCGATATTTGTATGGAATTTGGAGTTAATAAATGGAAAACACAAGTCTTCATCAAAGGAAAATAAAAAGCAGATAACTTTCCTCTCAAATCTGGAGAAACTATCACTGCCCTGCAAGAAGAAGATATCTATAAATATCTCGGGTACTGGCAATCGACACAAATCAACCACACAGAGATCCAATCTCTTCTAAAAAAGTATTCAATCACCGGCTCCATCTCATCTTAAAAACATATTTCACAGGAAAAAATATAATCAAAGCAATTAACACATATGCCATTCCCATCCTTATCTATTTCTTTGGAATAATCGTGGACTCCAACTGATAACCAAGAACTCGAAAGAATAATCAGACGCCAACTCACTTCACATAGAAAGCATGACCCATTAACTGCACTGAGAGACTCACACTTCCAAGAGCAGACGGTGGTCGTGGACTAATAGACATCACATAGTTACATCACAATCAAATATTAAATCTTTCACAGTATTTTCATAGTAAACAAGACCAATTAGCATTATATAAAGCTACGTAAAGTTATATTTGCAGATAAGCTATCACTACTCAACCTGAAAAAACCCACATACATACCCATATAAGACACTGATAAATACAAAGAGTGGGAACAAAGGCATTACATGGACAACATTACAATGAACATCAAGCCAATCACAAGAACAAGCCAATCACATCGATAAAATATCCTCCAACCTTTGGCTCACTGATTCGGATCTCCACTCAGAAACAGAAGCAGTCATTCTAGCCATTCAAGACCAAGTAATTAACGCCCGAAACTACAGAAAGCACATAATTAAGGATACCATATTAACATTTGCCGGCAATGACATGATGTTCCTGAAACAATACAGCATATAGCCTCATCCTGCAAAGTCTTGACCCAAACTGACTACAAACGGCGACATGATCAAATCTGCAAAATTCTTCATCGACAGCAAAGTATAATGCATAATCTTATCAACGTACAAACTCCGCCATATTACAAATATAAGTCTGAAACTGTATTAGAAAATAACAACTATAAATTATATTGAAACAGATCAATTCTTACTGACAAGGCAATTGCACATAATAGACCCGATATCATGTTGATCGACAAAGCACAGAAAACTGCATTTTTAATTGGTGTGACCATCCCAAGTAATAACAATATCTTGCTAAAGAAATTCAAAAACAGTGGCATATGAAAACAGTTTACACCATCCCGATCATTCGTCTCAGCAACAGGTCTAATCCCAAAGAATCTTCATCACAGCCTTCACCTACTGACTCTGCATCCGAACATAATCAAGCAAATGACAACAGCTACTCTTCTAAGTACATGCCATATAGTTCGCAAATTTCTACGTGGGAACTCAGTTCATTATAAACCATAGAACATCATATAGCCTTCGTCTTGAGAAAGAGAACTCCGATGAGAGATCATATTAAAACCACCAGTCAAAAACTTAGCAACAAGTTAATAATAATAATAATAATAATGTGCTTTGGTCCTTGACCCGCCATATTGTCTTAGCTGGGGAAACCCATGGTTTGAAACTTTTCCGAGATTATAATAATAATAATAATATAATTTATTATTAATTACTAAATATTAATTTATAAACAAATTAATTACGAAATTAAATTAATTTAAAAATCGTAATGTGTTTTCTTACCTTCTTCAATGGACAAGGATAAATAAATTTATTTTCAAGAGAATTATATTAAATCGAAGTCAGAAAAATAAATGTTACGATGATGAAAAACAACAGATTCAGCGCTTGCGCATTGTTATTAATATTTTATAGGTCTCAAGATATAATGTGCATCTGACGAATGAATTTCTGTTGAAATGTTGCAGGAAGTTTCAGATCACATTCTTATTTGGGTCAGGCAGGAAAAGATTTTTCAAAGTTTTTACTCACTCGGCTTTTGAACTACAACCGGCTAAAAAAATCTGAAAAGCCAACAAGGAAATGCTGATTTCCCAGCCTTAAATAAAGATACAGACCTGGGCGTGGTCTCATTTTAAAACTCTTTTAATGGACTTCCATATGACCAGTCACTTGCCAGAATTTTATACCTTAAAATTTTCAAATTCAAGGAAACAATTTTTTTATCTTGAAAATTTCGAAAAGTGTATTTTTTAAAAATCTGAAAAAAATATTTGGCTTTATATGGCAAATGGGCTGTAAGTTGCACAAGATGTACAGCACAAGATGTACATGTGCTTTAAGTTTCATCATGTAGAGTACTCGCCAATAATTGGAGATTCTCAACCAGACATTGGAGCTTTGGGTTCAGATGTCTGAATCTTTCTTTGTTAAACTTAAGACTTTCTATGTTGGTTTTATTGTGTGATGTACTTTTAAGGAGGTTCATTTCTTGTGTGGATACATTGAACATCCTAAAAGTCAGATTAGCACAAGAAGACTCTTGTGCATGTAAAACTGGAATTTTACTGGTTTTTCTTTCATTAGAGTCCAAAACACACTGACTTCCAAATGTGAACTTCATTTTTCTGAAATGGTGGTTTTTTTAACATTGATATGATGGACACTGTTGGTTGCAGAGTACGTTCTATTCTTGAAGTCCTGGAGAATGAAAAAGTTTTTGCTTTTAACTTTTTTTACTAAGATGCATGGAACTTTTGAGGTCCTTACTGTGTCTGTTATCTGGGTCAGCCTCTGCTTTGCTTCTTTGTATTCCTGAATTGTCCTGAATGTAAAACAATTTTAGCAGTATGTGATTTTGCGCATTCATACCTTTTTGTCTTGGTATCATAAGTTAGTCATTTCGCACCATATGCAGACTTGCTCTGGCAGCTGTCATTTATTATTTAGCCAACGCATTGCTATTTGTGAACTGGAAAAAAAAAAGTGCCAATTAGTAATGATGTTAAAGTCGACTTCATGATAGTAGAATTATAAAAAGTTAAGCATGTTTTTTAACTGTTTATTAACTGTAGTACCAACACTGTAATAATATCGAGTTTTTGGCTAATCATTAAAATCAGACTTAATAAACTGAATCAAAAGCTTCAAAAATATATAAAAAAACAACTGTGTAATGTTTAAACAGTCAGAAATAGGGTAAAGTGACCAAATGTCGGCCACATACTACAAATAACTAGAAAATAAAAGATCTGATGACATAGTTTATATGATTGAAACAAATTTTTAGATTTATTATGATTTTAATGAAATAAAGAAGTAAGGCGTTACGAAAAATACCTATTATTAAGTTAACTACGCATTAATTACTATAACCTTACAATGTGACCAAATGTCGGCCAGGGGATGACCAAATGTTGGCCAGTTAAAACATGCCTCAGTTAAACATTTCTGTTCATAGGAATTTATTTAAAGAAAATTGCATTTTAACATTTAGAATACAAGCTTATAGAAAAAATATTATAAAAATATTTATTTTCTTCTCCTTGTTAGATTTTGGGAGTTTTCTTTCTTCTTCTTCTTCAACTCTTGTTTCTGTTGCTGTTTTTCAGCTTTCTCTTTCTTCAAAGCAGCTGCTTTAAGCTGCTTTCAATGTAATTTTTTTAAATATATCACATTATTTTTTTTATATAAAATTAATTTCTTTTCAGCCTACGTATATTCTTATATTCGAAAAGAAGTATAGGCCTAATCATCCTATTAATAGGCAAAAACTGTACGTACAGTCAGTTGGTGTGTGTCATCCCAATAGCGCTACAGACATTTAAGCAAGAAACAAAATACAAGGTGGCGCCACCAACATTTCCGTGTCATCCCAACAGCGCTACAGAAACAGTAGTTACGCAGAAACAAAATACAAGCGGGTGCCACCAACATTTCCGTGTCATCCCAACAGCGCTGTAGAACAGGAGTTACGCAGAAGCAAAATACAAGGTGGTGTCCACCAACATTTCGTTGTGGGGATCGACATTATCTTAGGGCAGGAGGTTAACTTATAATGACTCTAATGACTCACACCTAATTGACTCTTCAAGCATATATCGAAACTAATCTCTAAATATGGATAATTACATGCTTGCAGGAGGTACCATGATCAAAATACGTATGTTGTTTTATTGCTTAGTCATCAGTCAAATTATACTTGGGCTGTTGTGGAAGTCATGGCTTTCAGAAAATCAGCTTAGAACATCGTTTTCAATCTTGGGTTTGAAAAATGTCACGGTATTTCAAAAATATGGAATCTTTTTTACTTCTGTGAATATTTCACGGGTTGCCACTAGTCTTTAATAAGTAAGATAGGAGTTTATATTTTTTTACTAAACTGTTAAGTAGGCTAAGCTACTAAACACGTGAACAAATAAACAATGGCCGACATTTGGGCTACTGCACGGCCGACATTTGGCAATAGCTGGCCGACATTTGGTCAATAGCTGGCCGACATTTGGGCCATCCATGGCCGACATTAGGGCAACTTGAAATAGGGAAATAAAATGTAAATACTGAAGCACTTTAAGGTAATAAATACTAATTACTTAGGAAATAAGGTTAAAATATCAGCTTAGTGTTTGCTAATATCAAAATCATACAAAAAACATGAAAACTAAGTATTGGTTTGGCTTGGAGAAAATGAATTTTCAACTTTGCAATCTGAAAAAACTCGCCAAAACAATCGTTTCCCGCAACAATCAATCTCACGTCTTCGATGAGAGCTTAAAGTAAATGGCGACATCTGGAAATGACAATTTAAACTAACATAGGATGGTAGTCCAAAGATGTCAAAATCGTGTAAAGCGAAAAAAAAACACAGCTAGACCACTACGTGTTTCTTAAAATACAAAAAAACATTTGGTGGCTGACATTTGGGCACCGGCCGACATTTGGTCACTTTATCCTAATCACAAAACTTGTATATTGAGTGAATTGGTTATATGGTAAGTAGTGAACGGGTGAACCGTTGCCTGAGCATTATTCCAATGGAATCCTTGGACGCAGCTTATAGAACAAATTAATGAATAGTTCTTTGAAAAATCTCAGCTGACCATTTTCTATTCTCCTATTTGTAATGACTATTTTAGTTGAGTTAGATATGAAGACTGTTGGATAACAAGAAATGTGCTGCAGAAGTTTAGGAAGACTTTTTAAAAAGTGGTTAAAACAAATTCTTAACAAAGTATTTACCCGTTTTATTTCTATTTGATTTCACGAAGCAAATAGAAATCAAATGTGCTTTCAATATATTTTAAAGCCAAGATCTCTTTAAAGCTCTGCTTAATTTCTGCAAAACCAGGGCAAATCATTCAAATTAGTGGGCATGAATTTGTACTTTCATTAATTGATATGACATGAAATCTCCAATTGGTAATCGAAGTTGAATAACTTCGAAAATTGTAATCTGCTTTTATTTTATTTTTGACTTTTTTTTGTGTTTTTGGGCTTGCTTGATTCGCAGCTACGTTTGCATCAAATTTCTGAAATGTAAAATTCGATACAGCAATGCAATATTCACTGTTGCTAAAATAAGATAGTAGATTTCTGACCTACTGAATTTGTTTATACTCCGTACAGGATTTAGAGATCACAGAAATTCCTAAATAATCTCCATTGCGGAAACCAAATATTATCTCCTATCTGTTAACAGCCGTGATACTCACGTGATCTGTCGATATTCCAATACATCTGATCCGTTATCAATTTTACTCATATGTGGTTACATCTCTGCTTTGATTTCATTAATGTACTATATTAATCTCTTTGTTGCATATACAAAGTCACTTCTTGATCTCTTTTTTCAATTACTTCGATGAAACTAAGTATTGTAAATCAAACTTTTAAAGTGTTTATAAACTTTGTTTTGTAATTATTTATAACAAACAATTAATGTTTGGATTCTTTTTAATTTTTTAAAAGAAAAAAACTTCATGTTTGGGAACAGGAGATAAGTTTATTGAGTAATACATTGAATTACTTTGTACAAACTTTTCTATTTATCTCTCCTTTTTGTAATTGGTTTAATACCCGTCTTTTAATTAATTATACTCCAAATACTCCTAATCCTTTTTTCTTAAATAAATTGTAAAAAATAGATAATATTTTATATATTTATGTAATTATTACACCACAAGTGCATTATTTTACTTATATTGAAGAGTGTTATTATGTAACTCTGAGGCATCCATTTTATTCATAGTTGCTTTAGTTTTAACAAAGGCTTATCGCCACTTCTTAGTATTTTACTGAAGACGATGTTATGAGCATTTTTTTCTCTTATTGTCTCTCGCTAATATATCCGCCAAGATATTATTACCGGATCAATGATGGCTTAATGCAATCTTAATGCTGTTATTGCAAAGGAGGCAAAAAAAAATTCTCATTTATCTTCATTGTCGTACCGAGCGGGGATAGGGTTGGTGGGTTTCCACTGCATCCCAAAAAAAAAAAAAGAAATTCAGCATTTCGAACCTTTCTTTTGGTTTGGAAAGCTATTGGTTTCCTTGATATTTGTTGAAAAGCTACGACTATCCCAACCCTTCCTCCCATTCACAATTCCTGGGCACGTTCCTGTTCTTCTTCCAAGGTTTCTTTGATGTTAAAGAAAGGAGTTGTATCGTGAAGAAAGTCAAAAGACGTAATCCTATTGTGGCGGACAGGAGATGGTCGTTTCAGATCGAAAACATTACAAATGCCTCAGGAAAACAGTCAGATATTGCCTTTGAATACTAATGGATCTGAATTTCAATTATCAGAAAACATTAGTTGGATTTTAAATTTACCGTCATTGTAAGAATTTTGAGCTCTTTCAGATTGTTCCAAATATTAGATAATTCTGATAAGAATCAAAGTAGAAAAATAGAAAAAAAGGATAGATACAAAATAATACATGTAGTAGGACACAATGGGCTAGAAATCTAGTCAAAATTAATATTTTCTTAAAAAATTAACAAACAATTGTTCAAAATGATTGCGTTTAATACTTAAATTGTAATTTATTGAAAATGTTAATATACTTTTCAATAATTTTAATAAAAATAGACATTATATTTAGAAAACTTGCTAATATCTCTTGATACCTCAATTCTAAATTGAATTTCAATTTTATAAAAGCATTTTTTGTTTGTAAGAGTTATAATTGCAATAGATAGGATTCGTAATTTCAGAATTACAGAATTTCGTTCCTCATTGCTAACGAACCCTGCTCTAAGGAGGATTGTTTTTTAAGTTAGGGAGGGGGGAATAACTTGAAAAAGAAATCTGAAAGATCGAGATTTCGAAACATACGTAGTTTTATTCTTGGGTTTTTAATATTTTAATTTTTAATGGTAAATAAGTGTCTTAATGGTTGGCCGTTTCTTCAAATAAAAGATTATTCAGAAAAAAGTGAAATGAAAATAAAATTGTTTTAAATTTAGTTGTATGTTTTCTTAATTTTATGGTCATTCAGTGAGGGAATAATAAGAAATTTAATTATAAAACTCAATCAAATATTGCATCTTTTGGAAAGTAAATATCAGCTGTAAATGTTCAGTAAGGAATTGAAACTTGTATATTTAATAATAATCATTATCTTCATTTTAAATAAAAATAAAGAAATGCTTGATGAAGATTATCATATTTCAATTTATGATTGGTGAAATTTTCAACTCGGAAAAATGTTAATAAGATCAGAAAGTAAATATTTCTGTAAAATATATTCAATGAAGACTGAGAGTTGGTCGAAAACAAGTGATCAAAAGAAAACAAGGCAAATAAGTGGTTTATTTGCAAATCAGTGTACACAAAACCATAGCGACCCCATACATGTTTCATTTTCGGCAACTTCGAAGTGACTGCACACCTGGAACTCTTATTTTCCCCCAGTTTACAAGTCATAAGGATTCCAATAAGGTATTACTCATATCTGTCCGACTTATAGTTTGGGATGCATAAAAGTTCCCTCTCTTACACTTTCGTGTACGTTGCCGCTCTAAAACTACCATCACTACAGTAAATAAAGAAGCTATAGTTGAAAATAACCTTGAACGGTGAAATAATATTTGTTTTCAGAAGGTGAGAGATTAAAAATATTCGAAATCATCTAAATGAAATTTTTAAGTTTTAAGGAAAAAAGACGTTGAGATGAGATCCTTTTATTGATATTATTTTTATTTAGTTTTTCCTAAAAATTCTCTTTTCTTGAATTAAAATCAAAATTAAAGTTACTAAGAACTGAAAAAGAATGGTAATTATTGATTTCTATTTATAACCTTTTTTTTTCTTCTGAAACAAAGAGAAATAAAAAGTTACGATTAAATAGAAAAGAATTTATTAACTGAAATTCAAGTAAATTATTTTTACAACAGAACCAGAAACTCAATTCCTAAAAAGCCTTTTGTGAAAATGGCTGTTCTGTTTACTAAGTAAAATCATTTTCAAATTAAAACAGAATATTCAACTATTAAGAAAGATAATTTTCATAAATTTACTGTGACAATGTTTCAATGACAGCCAATTAAGAAAGCAATCATAAATTCAACAATAAAAGTTTATCACAGTTTCTTATTGTCCATCATACATAATTAAAAATAAAATTATGTACAATTAAAAAATAAAGGTCCAAACTAGTTGCGACCTGTTAACAGGTCATTCTCAGTGTGTTGTTGATATAAATTTATAATACACCAAATTAATATGTTTTCAGGTCAATTCTTTTAATCACAAAGTGGATACTGAAGAATGCAATGCAGAAGCATATTTCAATTTCTTTACGCATTTTCTTCAAATAAATCTTAGAAAAGTTTGAAAATTGTAGTTTTTATTTAATTGAAAGTTATATTCTTTTTCATATTTTATGAAAACTCATTTTCCATAAGCCTGGTAAAATTTAAAATAAATATTTCAAAAAACAACATCAACTTTATTAAATATTTATAAATTATTTTCTGCTAAATATACATTTTTATTTATAAAGATTATTATCACACGTTAAAAAATGACCGTTTAACACTGAAAACTTACAAAATGAAAAAAAAGTTAAAAAGATAATTATTAAAATGAAGATAAAAAAAACAAACAATAATGAAAGCATTGAAAGATGAATAAACAAATGTGGTAAGTTACAAAACATAGAAAAAAAAACTAAGTTTACTTTTCACTTTTTATATTTCCCTAACTCTCAGTACGATCGAATTATTTGGAAATGAAAGAAAATTACAGTTAAAAGAATATCAAATATCAACGTATTTGTAATATCAACGTATTTGGTGATAGATAAGATCTTTGAATACTATCGAATGAGAGGTCTCAAAGCCTGAAAAATCGTTTACCTCCAATATGAACCTCTCATTCTTTATCCTTCAATCTTCAGCTGGAACCCGGAACCTTTCGCACAAAGACTACACGCACACACACATACACATAAAAGCATACTCACAGGCACTGCACTTAGAATTTTGATTTTAAGTTCATGTACACTTAAATCTAACTGCATCACTGAACCAAATAAAGAAAAGAATCAGATTTGTATCAACCTCCAGTATCTTCATGAAGATCCAAATTATAGTCTTGTTTTTTATTCAGTTCGCACAGTTTGGGAGACAAGATTACATCAAGCAGGGAGGACCTCATACTAATTTAACAGAAACTGTAAAGAAACTGAAGTAAAGAATATATAAACAGCAACGGAAAACATTGGTGGAGATTCCAGTTGAAAGATGAAAAAAAAATTTAAAAAAAGACGTTCTTAAAATATCTATTACAAATCTATGTGACCATTCGGATCGCGGAAGATCAGGCGTTTCCTGATCAACTTGATTAAGTTGAGGTAGAATAGTCAGACTGACGCCCGCCCGCCTTTAGCCTCCAGGTAAGAAAATCCGCTACCGATTCTACAGAGGACTCAATAGATGTAGGACTCATCTGGAGATGATATCTATGCGAAAAGAAAAAAAAATTCCGTACCTCCGCCGGGAATTGAATCTCGCTCCTTAAATCCGAATTCAAGCTTTCTCTTTCGTATCGGGCCAATGAATGGGAAATAGGGAATACCAAATATCATTAATGGTAACTCAGTTTTTTAGAATAATGTTGGCCTTACATGAAGAATAATCAAGAAATAAATTTGACTGAAGCAGTTTTATTTTGTAATAAACTATTTGCTGCAGAATAAAAGCTTTCATTGCACAAAGAGTCTAATGACACTTGTAATTTAAACTCAGCATTAATAAACGTATAAATGTATAAACCTTTACGAAAATGGAAAAATTAGAATCAATATTAATAAAAATATTAGTAAATTATATAATATTAAAAGTGGTGTTCCTCAAGGCTGAAACCTGGGACCACTTTTGTTTATTTTACATATATCAACTCAATTACTGACAATATAAAACATTCTTCTATTTTATGTTAATGACCGCCTATTATCATGTTCAAGAAGATCTGGATATTTCATTTCAGCTTGGGTTCATAAGAACAAAATGATAATCAACCGAAATAAAAGAAAAATTATGCTTATAAAAAATAAGAACAGAAATGGTATTCAAAATATACATTTTGTATTACATGATGTTCAATGTTCCAGTTTTAATAATAGACAAATTGATAACAATACTAAATGTAAGTGTAGCACTTTAAAATACATAGAAAGTTAAACATCTTTTTCCCACCTTAAACATATTTAGGTAAATATATTTTATTACATTGATAACAATTAAAATTGGGAAAATCAATTTTTTTATATTATAAATAAATTTCATTCTTTAGCATGTATGTTTTACCTTATAAAACATACTTTTCCTTAAATATAAGCTATTGTTTTTTAAATCCTTGCTTGATCCAATTTTGGACTAGGATTAAATATCCGGATTTTTCTTAACTAAATACCAAATTAATAAAATTAATAACTTAAGTTTTAAAATATTTGAGTTAAAAAATATTTAAAATATTTTTAAGTGATTTTAAAAAGTATTTTTTATTATAGAAATTAAAAACAACACATTAATACAGCTATTTTAGCTAGAAATAAGTGGATATGAATTTTTAATATTCCAAAACCAAATAATAATATTGGATTAATAAATGAAAATTATATGAATTATAAATTATTTAATTAATTGAATTGGAATAACTATAATGGTAATAAGTATAAATAAATTAAAAAAAAAAAAACTAAATTTAAAATAAGTTATAAAAAATCTTCATTTGATTTCTACAGTCATAAAAATTAATTTTCTTTTCTCCTTTTAATAAATAGTCACACAGAAAGCATATAGTCACATATCAATTATTTCAGCACCTATAATACAGGAGTGATATGTATATCACACCGAACAGGATTGGTTACGTAAAAAAAGTAATAACGTAAATATTCTTGCAATTATAATGTCCTAGCAACATTGCATAGATTTACGGATTCCTTCCATAACCTATTATGAAGGAATATGAAATCTCTCATATAATGATATTTCGATTAAATTTCTATTTAGTTAATTTGTTTGCTCAAGCAAAAAAAAAAGTTAAAAAAAAAAACAAAAAAACAAAAAAAAAACAAACAATCAAATAATTAAAACTGTTGGTGTTTTATTCTAGAATCATTGCTAATTTCAAATTTAAATAGTTATTTTCTAGTTTATCAAAATGAGGTTCTGTATGTAAAAGCTTTCGTTTTGCATTCAAAGACAGTCCAATCAGCACTTCGAGTCAGTTCGTTATTTCTGGTTAGTTTCCCTCCAAATATTTCGTTATTGCTGTGAAATTGTGCGTGATATCAATGGCTCATTAGAGGAGATCATTTTTGTTTGAAATCGTAGACTGCCGTGAATTAATAACAAGGTTTCAATTCGTAAAAATCAATTCGATTGAATCTCCGTCTAATGATAGCTTAGGGATTCTCAGTTTGAATACATTTGTTCAAACAATCATTGGATTCATTTTCTCTGCTTAGTCTTATTTGCTTTTGTTCCATCTGTTTTCGTAATTCAGCTGTCCCGTTATATTGAGAATAGAAGTAAAAATCTCTGTTTTATCATTTTCCAGAAGTTATTAGTTTCAAATAAAATATTAATTAAAATATTTCTTTGACTTAGACTAAATTTCCATGCTTTTTTTTTTATTAGTAATGATACAGTCCTAATTACAGACTGTATGTAATCTTTTATTATGAAAGAAAAAAAAACTTAATGCTTTATTATTATTTTCCTTGTTAATTCCTCAAAATTCGACTTCTATTCCATTCAAACACACTTTTTCTTCCCTGCCAGATATTGCTACGACCTGAGGTTTTTTCCCCTTTTTCTTAACCTACAACAATATTTCTTCAATTGGAGGCGCCATGCAAATGGGATTCTGTCGATTGTTTATAGTAATTACTGACCCCTCAACCGTGCTCTAGAAGCCGTTGCCCCATCCTTTATATTACAGTTACTGTGACTGATCACTTATCTTTTAAGGAAACAATTCTAGTAATTAGTAAAAGTCTATGTGAGTTAATTCATCGCCAAAAAACATTCCCTCCTTGCCTGGGTGAAATTGATTAATTTTCTGTGGAATTCCATTATTCAGTCTCGCTGATCTTCAACACACGATCGTTCTGCTGATTTGGAGACAATGACTAAGTGGATTTTAGGTTGTTGCTTTAATTTGTTGCTTTTTTATTAAAAAGAGAAATCAATATCACGGGCAAGTATCATAAAATTCGAGTGAAGCTATTTTATCAAATAATTACAGTTTACAGTAAATTCATTTCTTCTTTCAAATCAAATAAAATAAAAACAAAAGCACAATTCTTATTTTCTCACAATTATGGTTAAAAAGAATAAATTAGAAGCTTGTGAGTTTGTGATTCTGCTTAAATTTCTAATAAGCAGTGGCGTCACTAGGGGGGTGCGGGCCGCACCGGGTGACACCATCACAAGGGATGACACCAAAATGCTTTTACAAGTTTTTTTTTTGGTTGAACAGATATTTTTACAAGGTTAAGAGCTACCGCACTGGGTGACACCAACCCTAGTGACGCCTCTGCTAATAAGCATACATTTCTATTATATAATTATATGATAGCAAACAAACTAGTTTTCTGTTGTTGTTTTTTGTGTTCATGTATATTTTTCTTTTAAATAGGATAGCTTTTCAATAAAATG
>JAFIDM010009631.1:217581888-217662058 GCA_023159025.1 Thereuonema tuberculata | reverse complement strand
TTTCTTTTTCTTTATTTTTAATGTGTTTTTATGTTTTTAATACTTAGTCATGGAGGTTCCACTGCTCTTCCTATTCTTTTCTTTTATTTTAACAAAATTTGGCTAAGTCATTCAAATTATATGTAGGCTGTTGCGGAAGTCATGGCTTTTAAAAAATGAGCTTAGAACATCTTTTTCAATCTTGTGTTTTTCAAAAATTTCAGGGTATTTCAAAAATGTGGCATTTGTTTTACTTCCGTTAATATTGCCTCAATTTCTACGAACCTATTCTTTTAAGGCAGCATGTTGCCAGTATGTTTCATAATGAGAAACCGCAGCGCTGGCTACTACGAAACTGGTAAATCAATTTTTCATTTTTTTTTTATTTTAACAATATTATAATATTATTTTAACAAATAAGCCGATATTCAAATTACATATGTGCTGTTGTGGAAGTCATGGCTTCTAAAAAAATTAGCTTAGAACATATTTTTCAAACTTGTGTTTTTCAAAAATGTGGAATTTGTTTTACTTCCGTGAATATTTCACGGGTCGCAACTAGTCTATTATTATTCTTAAATTACATATACATACAAAATGAAGAAAGTCTAACTCCTTTATACAAAAACTGTATCATTCAAACATTCTTACTAGCAACATTTTTTTTTTTTATTTGGATTTGTTTTTATTTTTAGATGAATAAAAATTTAGATTTTTTTTTTTCCATCAAAAATATTACCTCTGTGATAACTAAGGTTTTAATTAACTTTCATTTAATGTAAACCTCTAGACTCTTTTGAACTTTTTACAATGTTTATTTCTAGCTGTTGGATTCGCACGGTTTTTTTCTCAATGGTAGAAAAGAGGACGAATGAATTTTCTTAACTAATTACCACCAAAATACACTGCCTAACAGAGAAACTACCATGCCATGAAGGAATGCCCCAAAACAGACCAACAAAGAGATTATAATAATGATGCAATATCCCATGTTTATTCATCGTATTTATTAATAATACTTATTTTTCCTCATTGTTATTGTTTATTTGATATCATATTTTATGTTTATTGAGATTATTTTGTTACATTTTTAAATTGTGTTTGTAATGAAAAGAGAAGGTTTTCTCTTCCTTTTCTTTTTTTGTATTATTTGTTTATTATATCCTGAAGAAGTCCTTTAAATAGGAAGAAATATAGATATCGTTGAAGTAAAGAGAAGTATAAAGGAGTTAGACTTTCTTCATTTTGTATGTATATTGAATATAAAAAGTTTTACATTCTTTACAAATCTAATATTTCATATTGTTTTCAGATATTTACAGTATGATGTATCATTGGCCTAAGGAATGTTTAAAATTGAAATACCAATTAACAAATTTAATGCCGTAACAGACAAAATGATACAACATATTTTCGTTTTATTATTTGACAACTTTGAAACTTACTTAGAAATGCTTTAGTAGAAACCTTTCCCACATTTATATTTCTATTTTAAAAAATGAATAATTTCATTTAGGTTCTTGCTTGCAATATTGTTTTCATTTCTGGGAGATAGTTAATTTTGTAGTAGCTCTATATCTAGGTTTTGATCTGCCGTGAGAATAAATTGTATTATTTTTCTAATGAGCTTTTTTTTAAAAAAATCATTATGTCAGTGCGTGCATATCCTCTAATATAGTTTTGAATAACATGCAGATAAATGGATAACAATGAAATTTGTCAGTGAAGATGAAAAAAAATTGAAAAGATTTAAAGTACATCTGAGAGCTTGTAATGACTTTTTGCTGACGTCTATCAAACATTATTTATATCCATTATAATTTATTTGTAATTAGTGTTTTTTTAATTCAATATTTTGGGTGCTTTGATTTGATTAAAATTACTTGTAAGAAGGTTTAACGTGCATTAAATGGATTTATGAAAAAGCAAACGATTGTGCATTTCCATCGTTTTTCCTTTTTTTTATTAAAATTACTTCAACTAGAATAAAATTAATGGGATGTAGTTAAACAAAAGTTATAATTTGAAGATTTACTCATCTTTCAGGAAATGTAATTTTATTGTTTTAGTTATATATAATCTTAATGAAATTATTATTAAGGCTTGCAGTAATCATTTTCAGTATACACCTAACCCTCTGCTATCGCGCCCAATTGGTGCCGCTACTGCCGCGCTACAGCCGAAAACGCGATAGCCGAACTGAAGAACTTATGGTAATAATTCTTATTGGTGCCCCGACTTCAAATTTTACTCCTAATTTATCATATTTTGACCTCTTTTTAATAAAATTACTTTAATTACAAACCAATGCTGGAAATTAAAAAAAATCACGGTTATATAAATAACAAAAACATAGCATAACAGCCCATTTTACTTATCTTTTTGGGAACGATGAGGGGCTTGGGTTGGTTGAAAGGGTTCCGAGACTGGGGTGGAGTCTTACTGGCCACCCTTTCGATGTTCTTTCTCGTCGAGGAAATCATCATCATCAGAGTCTGGAAGGGACCATCAAAACCATCCTCAGACTCATCCAGCTGAGACTCACTGAATGGTCCTGGTTGAGGGTCGGGCTGAGCCTCGGTGCGACGGCGCGGCGTAGGAAGTCTGTTATCTGGCATTGCTGGAGGGATTTGATGTGGGCATAATACTGTTCGTCGTAACCTTCCAGTGCTTTCATAACAAAAGAATACCTTGCCTCATTGTTGATGGTAACATCTTGTTCAAGCAGGTGGCGAATCCTGACACCCAAGTCAATGAGTTTCTTGTTGTTAGCCATGCTGAGTCCATCACGCCTCACAGCATCATCACCACCACCCTCCTCCTCTTCTCCTTCGCTGTTGTCCTCTTGAGCCAGATTTCAACAGCAGTAACGGGGGCTGGCCGTATCATTTCTGAAATGTCTTCTTCTCTTGTGTCAGCAAAACCAGCTCCAGGGACTTGTCGTGCTTCTTCCACAGCTGCCTGAATCAGCACTCAGATCACCAGTGATGTCCTGATCAGTCACTGAGTGAATCTACTCATGTCTTGACCAATCACTGAGTGAATCTATTCACTGGCGGAGCCCGCAATATTTGAATTTTTCGACCAACCAGGTTGCGCTATAGCAGTCATTTAGGGTGCGATAAAGGTATTTGGGCAGCTTTTTAAGTATGCGCGATAGTAATAAAATGCGATAGCAGAATGCGCTATAGCAGAGGGTTGGGTGTATTCGTATCTTCTTATTCTTAAACTTGAAAAATGCTTTTGTTTACTTTTTTTTAATTTTTTATTTGCAATGTAAATTTCAAAGATTGAAACAATTGATTAGAAGTTTGTTTTTAAATTCTAATACTCTGAATTCTTTCCAGGAGCTTTCTGGAACCACTAATTTCCAGAATTTTTTTTTCCTTCTTGTTCTTTTTTCCAACTTTTAGTTTCATTTCATTATATAACTTTTCGATATTCAACATTAAGAAATAAAAAAAAAAGTACATAAATGATTTCATGATGCAAATCAGATATTAATGTTGTTTTTTTAACAAGCTGAATTAAAAAGTTTTAGCAAATTTTAAAAAAGAAATGATATTTGCTAAAAAGAAATGATATTTACTAAAAGAATTGGTAATGTTTCAAGCATTTTGGCATTTGTGAAAAGCAACTCCATGTTCAAAGAATGTTGAAACTAAAAAAAAAAATTGCAATCCGCAACTAAGGATTAATTGAAGACTTCAGCATTTCCTGTGTTTATTTATCATTTCAGTTATTCTTTTGTTTAATTTTAACTTTGTTTGTTTAACTTTGAACTTAATTGAAAAATATCATTCCGTTTAATTTATAAATAATTATGCGATTTCATTTTGCCTGGAAGACATGTCAAATATTTTAAGTTTATATTGGTAGAAGAATCGTTGATCCCTTTCAGAAATAATGAGAATGGCGTTAATCAGTGGCAAAATTTGAGAATTATTTATAAACCAACATTAAGTATTATAGTAAAAAAATACAAAAAACAGTAATCTTTGAAATTTACAAGTCTTCTCTCATTTCTTGGCACTGTTGCTAATATAATTCTGGAAAAGTATAATTGTTACTATGCATAATGCTCTACTTTCAGTATGTTCTTTTTCTTTTTTATTGTATCATAATACGAATTAAGTTTATAAAATCCGTAACGATAATGGCGAAATTAGAATGTTTCCAATATTATTGAAAAGCAGTGTAAAAAAATTGACAGACAAAAAATTTTATTATTTATTTTCGAAGCCTTTTGTATTTCTTTTATCTTTCGGTATCTTTCATGTATTTGGGCCATTTAATGCAACACAAGAACAAAACGTTTTGGCGGATTTATTTGAAAAAATAAGACAACTAACAATCGCAATTAACAACAGATTATAGTATTCTATTAAGTTGAATACTGAAATTAGAATTATTATTAAATCACAACTTCATAAAAATTCCAAAATATTGATGTTTTTTTAAATAAACACTCTCTAAAAAAATTTTAACAATGTAGCTTAGAATTATCACAAAACGTTTTTAATTGACAACTTTAACATAATAATAATTAAATGAAATTTCGAAATCTGATTTGGATTTTTCTTTTGCAAAACTTGCTTTGTTTAATGTTTACTCATTGATGATAAAAGTTTATCTTTGTTTATGGAATATCTTTTATGTTTAGGGAAAAAATATACATGCATGTACTCAAACGTATATAATACAATAAAGTTGTAGCAATCATTCAAATGTTAATGATCTGAAAAACTAAAACCTTAATTAATATTTAATAATCAATAATATAAATTCTAACATTTAAGACTCTGGAAATGAAAGAATTTTTCGATTGTCCTTGTGTATAAAGCGGTTAATATTAACTTGAAAATTAATTGATAAAGTTATGTAAAATGTAATGAAAAGTGAAATGCAGCAGTAAATAAAAAAAAAAATCGTTATGGTAACGTTTTATAATCTTCAATATAAATAAAGTGTTTGAATAAAAATGTTACAGTTTGACACACAACGTTCCACCAAAGCATTAAGAGGAATGACCAGTTGCCTCTGACAGTTATTCAATGTTGACCCTTAAAAGGTCACCCACAGTCAGATCCAACAGAAAGTAGTCGGTGTGTTTATCAAGAGTGGGAGGAACCTGGAAGCCTATATTACCTGTCACTTCTACATCAGAGTTCAAGCCATCAGTGGTGGGTGTATATTATGCAGTGACTCAGGAACTCTGGTGACATCACCTTTTATGTCATCAGATGCTTTAATTTGTTTCTAAGAAAATAAGTTTGAATTGATTACTGAATTTTATTAAAACAACAAAGGAGAATTTAAAATGAAGTTTTTAGTTTTTATTAGAATTAAAGAACAAAAACACAACAGAATAAAATTGGTTCAGGGATATCTTCAAGTTGGAAAATATTCATTATATTCTCATGATGCAAACCAGTTACTTTTATATATATATATATATATATATATATATATATATATATATATATATGTGTGTGTTTTTCATAGTACAGTGAAACTTGGATAATTCGAACTTGTTTAATTCGAAATTCTGGATAATTCGAATTTTTGTTCGATCCCTAGAATTCTATATTAAAATAATGTTAAAAAAGCGCGGATAATTCGAATTTTATTTTGGATAATTCGAATTTTTCGTACGATTGTCCTTAAAATATTACGGTAAAAATTGTTCTTGTGACTTTTCTCAGCTAAGGTACATTATTTATTTTAACGGATTTTCTAAGGAAAACAAAAGCGAGGGTTGGAATGTATTTTTGTATCAATTGATAGGTTGGAATCATATGCTATGACTCAAAGATTGCATTTAATGAAGCAATTAAAAATATCTGCCTTTTTTTTTTTAAAGTGATGAATAATTAAGCTAGTAAAAAATGTTTGATTTAATGAAAAAAAAAAAATGTAGCAGTATTCTTAGATGAAGTTTATGTGTATCTTTGATCGTGAAGTTAATCTTTTTTATTTATCTCTTCTGTTTGAGAGAAAATATGTAATTCGAATTTTTGGATAATTCGAACTTTTTCTCTGGTCCCTTCAACTTCGAATTATCCAAGTTTGACTGTACACGAAAAGTAAATCCAAATTATTGATGTTTCTCCCTCCAAATTCAATGAAATCATACGGAAGCAAAATAATTTCGTTTTATATAATGAAAATGCACCTACAGCAAAACAAGATTAAAATCATTTTAAAATCAATAACACTCCTTGGCGAGAATTTTAATTAAAGAAAACTACAGGCAAAAAATAATTGCAAATCTTCTTAAAGATTAAGACTAGTAGATTAAAAAAAAATGATTAAACACAAAAAGTGAAATTAATTAAAACATCAAAAAATATTTAAGTATGATTTTTAATAAAAAAAATGTTTTCAGATTAGGAAAACAATACTGACTTAGGAGTAATGAAAATATGGATATTATTTAAATTTAAAGTTTTAGTGAAATAGTCAGTCTCTTTCAACATTTAATTTTTAAATAGAAGACAAAAAAAAATTAAAAAGAGTTGAATCTAATTTTATTATTATAACGCATTTCTTTCAGCCGAATTAAAGCCTGTTGCACAAACTGAGTTTTCAGCTTTATCTGTAAGAACTTCCAACATAACGAAAATTCCCATACAAAATATGCAGTCATTATAACTCGAATTTACATCTATTCAATTCTACCAATTAATATCAATACAATTTTACATCCAAAAACTGCCAAAACCACCTAGTGGCATAGCAAATTTCCTTTTATGTCCTAAGTGAGTAATCCAACTGTCTTCCAAGATCCTAAGATCTTATTTCAACAACAAAAAAGGCGGAAAACAGTGAGGTTTACTGTTCTGCCCTTCCTATTCCAGGTGTTCTATTTACCAAGCAGTTTGTATTTAACAATTTACATTTACCCAACCTTATATATTAAACAGAACCTACATAGCTACAGCTAATATTATTACAACTGACACAAAATCACCCTGCAACAATTTAAGTTTGGGATAAATTGTTATTGATAGCTCACGACTTATTTTTACGAAATCCTTTCAAAAATCTTCTAAAATTAACTATTTTATTGAAAAAAATTATCTCTTTATATAGTTTTCCAGATCTGTCTGTCCAAAACGCACTTCCGTAACACATTTCCTCTGAGCTTGAAAAATTATTTTAATTTCCTGTGAAAATAGAAGTAATTCGTAAAATAAAACGTCCTTGACGGGGAATCGAACCTGCAACCTTCTGCTCGGAAGTTTTATCCAGTAGGCCACAGGAAATTCATTAAAATTACTGTTATGTATCTCTTATCATTCCCTCTCTTTGTGTGACGCAATGAGAGAAGAGTGAGAGAGAAAAAAAGAACTCGTTAATTTTATCCTACTAGATTAAAATTTAAATTTCAATGTTCATTTTTTTAGCCTAGTTCAAGTGCAGGCCAGACGAGCATTAGATGCAGAAACTCTAATGAAGAGTCGTTAGAGACATTTCTAGACATAAATGAATAAATTATAAATAACGGGCAAATACTCTTATGTCAACTAAAAGCTTTGTTATTAATTGTTGATGGGGAGCTAGTTGAAAAAAGAAAGGATGTATACTTTGAACTGAATAAATGCTTTTTTATATTTTATTAAAACAAAATATTTGGGCTCGAGTGACTACAAAGCATTTTCCACTTCTATTTGTTTTTATTGTGACATTCGTAGAATATCCAATTTCTTTGTAATTGATCAAGAACAGACTCCGTTATGGCATCAACTAAATCAGAAACATTAATTAAAATCATTTTTTTAATCGGTGTTATTTAATTTCATAAATATAGAACACTCTCTTTGTCTTAAATTTATTAACTTTTGATGAATTAATAAATTTATCTAGAGACGTTTTTGAACGGTTTTTTTTTAATTCATTGCTTTAATATTAATATTTATTTCCACTTATATGTAATATTTTTAATTAACATTATATTTTAAACTGGAAAGAGACTGAAACCACCACCTGATCTTAACTTAGTCCCTTGGTCATGCAATGCCTGAGTCTTACCTCACGCGACCCCGAAGACCTTAAAGTGCCACATGAGCCTGTAGTGGGAATACTTTAATTTACCTTACTCCTGCAAATTTAATCCAAAAATAAGAGCAAATCTAGATTTGTTTGCAAGCAGGATTTAGCTTAAAATTGACTCGTTTTGTGTTTCTTGTTTCTGTTCTTTGAAAGTGCTTTGTGTTCTGATCTTTCTTCTTTGCGTTCTGTATGCCTCTCAATTCTTGGCTGTGATTGGAGTCCCAGGGGCAGCCACTTGTCAAAACGATTTGCCAAAGTATAGAAGTCAGAAAAAAACATGTTTAAAAGATCGAGTGATTTGTACCTCATTTTATTGATTGAAACCTGGAACGACACATGGCTCTGGAAATAAGAGAGGTAAGCCTCGGAGAAAAGCCGAACGATCACCACTGTTTTTTTGCTGTTTGTTTCCAATCATCTTCTTCCAGTTTTCTTGATGATCCAATTTTTCTTATTGTTTGATGTAATCTCTATTTGGTGGGAGATGTGTAAATAAGTAAGGGTTATAAAAAGATGAAGAATTCTTTTAGTTCAAGTTAAAAAAAAACAGAAAATTATAGTATTCGTAGACTTCAGTAGAAGTAGCACTAAGTAGCAAACATTGGTACTTAATTTAAATCTTTACTTTGTACAGATTATTTATAAAAGAAATTTTCCTGAGGCATAAAATAAAATACTCGAAATGGGCTATGTGCTTAACAGATAATTAAAAATCTCAAAACAGTGCTCAATTTTATTCCTTATTCTTAATAAATTTGTGCAGTTAATCGGTCATTAGTAATATCATTTTTATTAAGTATTTTAAAAATAGGGATGTGTAAAGATTATTTCAGTCAATTAATATATGCACAAATTTAAATTAAGTTTCAATAAATTAGAACTTTTAAATTTACTTTTAAGTGAATACATTTTCTAATAAATAAAATGTTTATTTTCATAATTTCAAATAAGCTTAAAGCGATGCTCTATTGCTTTCATTAACTGCCAAACCAAAAGTAGCTATTATTTGTATTTTAAATTAACATTATTTTCTAAATATATATTTGTACTAAAATAATTTTCCTGAGGCATAAAATAAAATGCTCGAAATGGTCTATGTGTTTAATAGATAATAATTACAAATCTCAAAACAGTCCTCAATTTTATTCCTTATTCCTTATTCAGTCAATTAAAATATTGCCTGAAATTAAATTCTTAATGGCATCTTAATTGGCATTCTAAATTGGCATCTTAATTTTAATTAATTTAATTTCTTAGAACTATTCCAATAGCTTAAGTTTATAATATCAGCAATTTATTATATAATGTTGTATATATTTGATTTACTATTAATACATTCAGTTATATTACTGAGTCAAATTGATTACCATTATCTTATAATAATAATAAAAAAAAGAAGAAATTATAACGAACAGTTGTTGATGTTATTTATGATTTCAGAAATAATATCAACAATATATCTGGACACATCGTATTACAGTAATTCATACAGATAATTGACTTTCAAAGTATTTTATTCCGAAGTTTTTCAAATAATCTATAATTTCTTGTTATTAAAATCAAAGATATTTTTTTTTCTTCTTCATTTTTTTAAATATAAGTACCTCAATAATTCATTTTGACATTTAATACCTTTCCCTTTTACTACTCTTAATCCATTTTACTAGTTTTTAATAATTCAAATGTTAACAAACATTAGTATAGGGATGCAGGTCACCAAGAAAAGGCAGTAAATGAGATTGGATTAAAAAATAACGAGTTCTTAAAAAACTACACAAATTATTAAAAAAAAAAAAGGTTTTGGTAAATCATGAAATAGGTTTCTAAAAAGTAAGCACATTATTAAACAATATACGAATGCAAAAGAAGAAGAAAAAAAATCAAAAGAAAATGCATTAACTTTGAAGTTTTAAAGCACTGGTTTTCTGTATTTGTATTCTGTTTCCTGCATGGTATAGCAGACAGATTTCATTGTTAACTATACAGTGAATATAGTGCTTCAGGCTAATTAATGTTCAACTATTTGACTCGAAACCGACCTTTCACTAAGAATAATTGATGGCAATATTTCACGAGAATTGTTGGTGCGTGATTCCCTTTGACATCATTGATTGGTAAAAGAAATACGAGTACTATGCAATAAAAACCAAGAATAGAAACTGGAATTCGTAACTTCGAGAAACTTTGCACAATTATCCATTAGCCAAATCGCTATTTAACACTTACATTTAAATTTTTATAAAAATAGGTTTTGTTTTATCTTAATTTATAATTAGAATAGCTTAAATAACTAATTTATATCATCACATTAAATATATGCTTTCATATTTCTTTTCACTTAATTTCACTAAATAGAAAGTCATAAATGCTTGTCCCTTTTAATAAATATTGGTAAGTTCTCTAATTTTGTAATAAAAAAAGACAAAGTAATGTCGTTTCAGTATCATCTTATTATACTAAAATTAGTTAATAATTTTGGTTGCAATTTCCTCAAATGTTATCCGAAATAATATTTTGAAATAGATTTCATTTAAACTAATATTGATTAAAATATGGAAACATTATACCACAACCAGCTATACTTTTATCAAATTGCATTCTTATGTCCTGAATTTTATCTTTTTTTTTCAATTATTATCGAGTTTGGAAAAAGAAAGATACAGTATGCGCTACAATATACAGTACTGAAATAAAAAGATGAACGAAATTACATTATTGTCATCTGTGAGTTTATTTCTCTTCAAACGAAATTAACATACACACTACATACATACATACACACACTATTAGCGTGTTGATTTACCACGGTACGCGTAATGTAAGTGTTCAAAGTGTGCACCGCCTCGCTGTAGACAGTGTTCATTTCGTTCACGTAGATTCTCAAACATATCCTGAAACAAAGGATGTTGCAGACTCCTGCAAAAGGAGATGATTTGGTCACGTAATGCAGGCACAGTTCTTGGTGGATCTTCAAAGTTGAACACACTCTCCTTTAACATTTCCCACAAGTAGGCATCAGGTGGTGTAAGATCGGGGGAATGGGACAGGTATGGGAAGTCAGTACCACTTGAAATGATTCGTCCTGGAAAGTTTTCCTGCAGCATTGCTAGAGATGCTCGACTGGTGATGCATGGCTGGTCGCCCCGTCGTGTTGATACCACTGTCTATTCATCTGAATGTTCCTTGCACGACAGAACCTTCTCAAATCCTGAACAAATAGCTCGATCACTAAACCCCTGTAGCGTTCCCCTTCCGTTGACACAGTTCACTACCAGAACGGCGAAATTTCGTACCAATAGACAGCATAACTGAGCTACTTGGTGCCGTCTTATTAAACTCCTCTTGGAATTGTTCTGCCATCTTTTTCAAACTCGGTTCACCTTCATGACCGCTTCCGTATGAGTGGAAATAATGCTCAAGTATGAATACTTTTTCCTCCGTCGACAGACCCATTTCCAACAACAACTGAACAACACAACTTACTTTTCAGTACTGCGAACACGTGCAGCTGGAGCTATACCCCGTCTACAAACGCAACCACGTGTTCGAGATGCGCGAGTTTCAGTGCTATATATTTTGGCGCATACCGTATTTATTCAAGAGTTTCTGCTGATAGTAAGGTTGAATCAAAATTGAAAGATAACTTAAGCACATTTGCCCCGTCCTCAATTTCCTCATCTACTTGATTTCAGTTTATGAATTTTAATAACTTTTCTATCACTTCATTTCTGTTATTTACTGAAGTAATTCTTTATTTGTTGCAAACCATAATCTTTAATTCATTTCCTAGCCTATTTGTACAATGTTTAAAAAAGAAAGTAGTTCCAATTCAAAGATAATGGCAATCAAAGAATTTTTTCACTTTAAATGTTTTGATTATATTTCTATCCATGAATTTCAATCTATTTTACTTTATGATTACATAACGGAATTTTTAATTTTTTCTCCAAACACAGGATAGCAAACTTAAAAGTACGGATTCAGAAGAATATGTGATCTTGTTTAATTAACTCGTCTGCGAAAATATTGGAACAACATAGAGTAAACTTATTTTATTCAATAAAATTTAAGGTGCCAATTTTCCGTTCTCTAATGCTTTGGACTGTTTTAGAGCTCTTGAACAAATCGAATAAAATGTCTTTAGTTCCTTTGAAGAAAAAGACTCAAACGAAAGACTGAAAAAATGTACCAAGCCATTACAGTAAAATATTTCTAAATATATCAGCAATGGGGATGTTTAAGGTCTCTGGGTCGAGGCTGGAAAAGTCATGTGACGTAGGTGTGTCACTTCTAAAAACATGCTAAGATTACCAAAGCACCTCTGTATATAAAAGATTTCTCAACTTTAAATATATTGAATTATCGCATACAATTAAGGAGGCGTATGGAAATAATGTAGATACGTTATTTCTAAATGAAAGGCATAAATATATTTAAAGAGAAATTTGTTCTATTCCTTTCATCTAGAAATAACGTATCTACATTATTTCCATACGCCTCCTTAATTGTATGCCGATAATTCAACATATTTAAAGTTGAGAAATCTTTTATATACAGAAGTGCTTTGGTAATCTTAGCATGTTTTTAGAAGTGAAACACCTACGTCACGTGACTTTTCCAGCCTCGACCCAGAGACCTTAAACATCCCCATTGTTAGAAAGCACAAAACAACAAAAACCATTTCTGACTACATCACTGTAGATACTTTTCTATAACTTTCTTCCGGTTTGTTAAGGGAACTGTGACTTCTAAGTTATTCTAAAGTAATTGATAAACCAGTGTTCTAAATTAGGTTGGTAGGATTTTGATGTTTTTAAAGATATCCTGAGTCCCCTGTTAAGAATTTCTTTTATTCCATTCCCCTGGCTCTAGGCACTTATGCTTTTGGTGTCAATAAAGGAAAGAAACTGAAGTATTTAGCCGCAGAATCGTTACACTATAAGAGACAGTTCGCATTATATCCTAGAAATAAATGAAACCCATAAGTAGAAAGTGATATCATGTCGGCGCATAATAATCGATTTTCCAATTTTAGGGGAACATAACTATTTTCGAGCTAAAATGAGCTTAAGATTTCCTGTTTTGATATATTTGTGTAATTTAAGATATTTCAACTTCAAAATCTACTTTTTCCTTTTGTATGCTTATAGCTATTATTTTTTTTTAGATGTATGTAAATTTAGGACCACGAAGGTTCAGGATTCGAACGCAGGTTTACACTTGTTATAGCAGGCAGTCACCTTGACGATAAGACTGTGCCTCACCAGTCTTTAAGAATTTAAACAGGCTGCAGAAAATAGGAACGAAATACTCACACTTATTTAGGCTAATACAGACGCTAATTTCATAATATAATTTTTAAAATCCTTTTCAGATTCGGGTCCTGTAAGAAAATTTTATTTGAGTAAATCATTTAACATAATCTCGTATTAAGAAACGGAAACCTCTGTAGAATCTGAACTTTTCTAGCAGCGCACAATGTCCTATTTCAATTTGCAGCCATTAGATAAATCGTTGCAAATTGAAATAGTTTCCATGGATTAAATTATATTAAGTACCTCTCCATCTATGGAATAACCTTTCTTACTGTTTTATCATCTTATGATCTATCCATCTTTTTATTGACCTAAATTCATTCAGTAATCAAAATATGCTGCTAAGAAAAGTAGGAATTGAAGATGATGATGATGATGATGAACCACAATAATCGCGAAAAACTTTGCAACCAATTCGATAAGCAATATCTCATTATTAGATGGACAGAAAAATTCCATATATATTATAGGTTGACGATTATGTTACGCAAAAGATTAAACTAAAAGAAGCTAATTTAAGGAATGAACTTACTTCGAATAACAGATTCTTGAAAACTTGTTCTACTCATTACATTGAAATAAAACTTTTGTTAAACGTAGCATTTCAGCGTCCGACTGTAATTTGTGTAATTTCTTTAGTGTGTCTGTGTAAAAATTATGTTCATTAGTTATATTTCTAGTTATCTGGATTCTTAATCAATGAACATCCATTGAATTGTTAAAGTTGCTTCTATCATTCAAATGTTTTACGTTTCTTGTATGTGTATTTATTTCCATTGTATTTATAAGCATACTGTGCAACGTTTTACATGAAGATTGTTTCACTTTTTCTTTATTTTTAATGTGTTTTTATGGTTTTAGTTTATATTCAAGGAGGTTCCATTTCTTTTCCCCACTCAACCTCAAATATACCTCCGTTATGAGACCTGCTTTGTTCATTCTGACTACTCTCAACTGATGATCGCCTAATAAGCGTGAAACAGACTTGTCTTGAGATGTCAGTTTGAACATTGGTCTCCAATTTTAAATGTTTCAAAAGTCTTGACTGTTTTTTCATTATTCGCAATGAACTTTGTTCTCCTATTGAACGTTGATCTTTTTTATGAATGCTAACTTATCAAATTTCTCCTCAAATTAATTGTTGTTAATTTTCTGGACTTCTGAGCTAAGAATTTTGTAAATCTCTCTGATGATGCTAATAAAGTCGAAAGAACTGTTGCACAATTGCGAGTGATAACAACCCAAGGCCCGACTTTTTTTTTTTTTTTTTTACAAGCGAATTGACCACTTAGGATCACGCTACAACTTCATTTCCTTTTCCTTGCGTGAAGCTTTCTCTGTCTCCAATACTCCTTCATGCGTTCGCTGGCCTGCTTCCGTTGATCTTCAGTCCAGGCTCTGGTCTTCATGACTCTTTCTGCGGCTTGATACACTTCCAACTTTTTCACTACGTTTCGAAATGTATTTCTGTGTAACATTTCGACCTCTGAGATGTTTAATATTTCCATATCCCTCTTTGTTTCCTTAATCCATGCTGTAGTGGTCTTCTTTCTCCAGAAGAATTCAAATATCTATTTAGTAAGTCTACTCTCATTCATTCGATACAATGTCCGAGGAATATCAGCCTCCTCTTCTTCATGGTCTCCGAGATTCTTTCCACCTTCTGGTAAACTTCTTTGTTGCTCCTAAATTTCCACCCACATTCAGTCTGAACAGCACCCATAATTTTCCTGAGGATTCTTCTTTCGAAGAACTCTAGTTTCTCCAGCTTGTAGTTCAAGGCCAGGCATTCACTAGCATACAGGCATTCTGTTTTGACCACAGGCCTGATTATTAAATTATATTTTTTTTTTCACTTCTGTATTCTCTAAAGTTCGGTAAAATGCGATAATATGTCTCACTCTGAGCTAGGTTACCGCATATTTACCGCCTCAATTGTATGTCCGTTTTATAGTTGATTGTCCAGTATAATTCAAATATTTAACCAAGATGAAAAAAGTAAAAAAAAAAAAACAATAAAAAAATTAAATTTTTAAATCTTAAATTTTTTTTAATAATTTAAATCTATTAAAGTAAATGAGTTAGGCTGAAGTTCATTTTTCATCCTAAATTATAATAATTAAGTAAAATAAAAATATATAAAAAAATCAATCTGATGCAATATAAATCCAATTGCTGAAAATACAAAGAACCTAGCAGTCATTTGTTTGGATTTCGTTTAGAACTTTTTAGAAGGGTTGAGAGTGGCTAAGAAAAAAAGTTCCATGTTTTATAGATGGCGTTCCATATTGCAAGGAGTGCGAGATGGCAACCCTACTCTTAACAGACTCATTAGTACTTAAACTGTTATTATTATTATTATTATTATTATTATTACATACTACTTGTAAATACTGATATGCTTTTATATATACATCATTATATAATCTTCTAAATTATGTATCACATTATCTCAAAAATTGTCATATATATGACTGTATATGTGTATGTACGTGTGTGTATTTGTATGTATGCGTGTATGTATGTGCATATATATATATATATATACTATATTTACTGTTTTTAAACATTAATTATAGATTTTAATTAATGTATAACTTCCAAAAATTTAACAACCTTGTATACTTAGTTAACTGTTTATGTTAACTTCCCTTATTCAAAAATTTTAATCCTAAAATTATTAATATACTGTATAATCGGCAATTTTAGTCTTTTTACTTTTCTTAAAAATGTATAACATGTAACTAATAACTTAAATATATCAATATGTATGTATTCAACAGTAGCACCTGTTGATAGGAAACTACACAAATGCTTCCTAACAGGACTATGATAAAATGTAACGGAAATAAAATGAATGAATGACTGAAGTATTATTATTATTATTATTACTATTATTATTATTACTGCTATTTTCGTTACTTAAATCTATGGCTATGTTTAAAATCACGTATTTTTCTAGAAGAGTTTTTCTGTAAGATAGAGACATCGATTTTTTTTTTCCTTCTTAAATTCTGATGTTGTCAGAATGAAGTATGATCTGACACGAATCCTCTTACAGAAAATTGGAATGTCAATATCTCTCACATTTGTTTAAAAGAGTCAGTCAATATTTGCAAGAGACCATTTGTGAAATTAAAGTGAAGAAATTGTAGGAATGGGAACTTGTAGCAGATGAAGATATCATTTGTCATTTGAGGTTCTGGTTTAACTTAAAGGAGTCATAGCAATTATTTTTGAAATTAAATTTGTTGACTTGCAATAGCAACATTTTGTAATTAATTGACAATTAATAATAATAATAATAATAATAATAATAATAATAATAACTTAAATATTTCTTTTTATTGGATTGTTATTTATTGGAAAGATTTATTACTTTCTGATTCCTAGTTCTGAGGCTTATTACACAGAACTGATGAATCAACAATGACATTAGGCAACCGGAAGGTGAGAAAGATAAGAAAATGTAATAAAACGAAATATCAAACCGAACTGAGATTCAGGCATATCAACAAAGTTCGTTGGCCACCGCCTATATCGTCAAGTTATTCCTAAACGGCACTTAAATACAAGTTTTCAACTGAACAGAGTTGATAATGCATTTTCGGCCACTTTTTGTAGGAAAGTAACAACAGATGCAACTTGTAATTCTTCCCACCTCTACAAGTCATAGTGGTTCCAATAAGGTATTACTCATGTCTGTCCGACTTTTAGTTTGGGATGTAAAACTGGCAACATGATTTATTTTTCGCCACTTCCACTTTCTGTGAGACAGAAACTGACCGTAGACCGGAACTCATGTTTTTCTCCACCTCTACAAAAAGACATCACTGAGATCTATACGATTTATAGTTTGACTGAGGACAAATAAAGGAGCAATTTTTTGTCAAGTTAGTAAAGTAATATAATTAAATCAGGAGAGTCCTTCTGCTTTAGAGATGATGACGAACGGATGGACAGACGGACATAACTTTCTTAAAAGCAGCCACCCCTTTTCAGGGTCGCTAAAAAATGTAAAAGTTATAAAAGCAATAGAAATGAGATAAAATTAAAATAATAAGTGATATAAAAATGCTTTTATTTCGGAATTTTTGTCATCATCATGCAGTACGTCCTCTATGCAGATCAACATCAATATCAAATTTTGAAATTTTTATTTTTAGCAACTTTTAAGCAGTTCAGCACAGCCTTATGGTCAAGACGTTGTCCTGCAAAGAGACTGATATGTCTGAACCTGGGTTGAATCCCGGCACCGGCACGGATACTTATTTCCATTCTTGTGTTTGTCTGCTTCTTCACTTTTTTATCAGGTTTGAAACCATTCCAAAATAGTTTCCTGAGGAAGGCAACGGAAAACCACCACAGAATACGTTCCAAAATATATGTCAGAAACTTGTTTTATGTCACCCACCAATCCTAAGGTTGAGGAGGGATGGAGGAGGAGTTACTTTTAAATGGAATTTTATTATTCATTCATTCGTTAACATAGAGGCCCTCTAGAGCAGTAATATTCAGCCTTTTTTTTGCTTACCCATAGATGTAATTTAACGATTAAAGTTATTAGTGCAAAATCCGAAGTATAATTTACTTTTACATAAAAAGAATTCCAGCAAACATCGCATATAAATTACATAATTTATATCCAATAGAATATATTAAAGTTTAATAGTTTAATTTAAATTTTTTCTAATAATTAAGCAATAAGTTTTAATTTTTATAAGTATATATTACTTACATCATCGTATAAAAATATTAAATGAACAACAGTTTTCAGTATTTTTATTAATTTGCTTAAAATAATAAAAGGAAAAATGAGAAAACCCTCGGACAAGGGCATTGGCAGATCTTTTTTTTTTTTAAGTATCCCATTAGATGTCTTCTGGTACTCCTAGAGGTACGCCGACTCCCAAAATAGGTTTAACATGTCACAAATTAACATAAGGGAATTCTCTGCCACCCACATTGACTACATAAACATAAACATAAAGCAGGGCGCACACGATGTAGCTTTGCTGTGTAACTCGTTGCAATTAAGTTGCTAAAAAAAGGTTGCAAACGACAGTCAGGGGTGCACACGATGCAACATTCTGTGATTGGTGCCATCTTCAATTCTTCAGTAAAACACTGACCGACAATCCCATAATTCATTGCGAACACAACTTCCGATGTGAAAAATTCAAAAAAATCTAGGTTTCTCAAACGCTCCGATACATTCTGCCGCATTAAATTACTGCATTTACATACAAACTGTATTTATGTGTGAAAGAAACTCGCAATACTCTGATATTCATTGTGTATTCGCAATCCGCCCATCTGAAGCGGCGGAAATCTGTTTTAGACGCCATGTTTCCCCCTGGGCGTGACGTAACGACTGACGTGTTCCAACGCTGCACTGTGATTGGGTAATTTCCATGCAGCTTTCGGAGTTGCAATCGACAGAAATCCTCGCCTTTGCAGCTTTTTCTGCATGCAACTCAGATTGCAACTTTGCCCAAGCAGCTCAAAAAACGCTCTAGGCCAAAAGTTGCACATGCAACTCGGCCCAAAGTTGCATCGTGGGCGCCCTGCTTTCGGGAATAAAGAAATGACACTAAATTTTAAAAAAATCTGAGCTTTCATCGGTGAGTGTCTGGGACGGCCGGTCCCAATAGTGTGAATAGGAGTGAATAGCACTCCACTCCACTCTAAAGAATCGAATTTTCATTAGAAAAATAAGCTAAAAGAAAAATTGTGAATTTTAAGATGCTATCCGAGATTTTTTAATTAAATAGTATACATAAAAATAATGAGTCATTTCTTATTAAAAGATATTGTAGTGGATGTAATAATTTGATCATTTTAAAAAAATGATTTTTTTTAAAAGTTGAACGAAGAACTACGTTAGAATATATATTTAAATTAAGAATGAACCTTTAATGGAAATGAGAACATATTCACTAATCACCACTACGATACCAACCAAACTAAGAAATAAGTCTTTTGAAATGTTCTCTCATCGTTTATATCACTCGTACGAAATCTAAGTGAAAAAAACTGTTAGCTAGAAGAGAAAATGCATCTTCTATCTAAAGTCATGTCGATCAAAGGTGTGGACATACTCGTATTATTTTTTTTGTTTCATGAACTATCTGTTTTCTATGTTAAATGTTATTCGTCATCTGCAAGAACTTGACTTCCTGTTTGAACTGTTGTAGCACATGGTTTTAACAATTAAAAATCAAGCAGTTTGTAACACAGCCTTTTCTATCTCTTCATATTATCTTCTCTGATTACATCGAAAAAACAAGGAGAAACTGTTAGGTAAATGGGAGAATCTTTAGTTTCTTGTAAATAGCGAGGACATTGCAACACTTCTGTCAACATTGAATCAACCTTTCTAAGTCAATCAAACTGAGACTTTTAGGACATTGTCTCCGCAAAATATTTGATTTCCCTTAATATAGGAAATTCTTGTCTCTGTTGATACGTCTCCCATTTCATTATTTGTAGTTACATCCCGAAATAAAATATAAAAGTTAAAGGATCTTGTCTCAATCATTCTAGGAAAGCTATTTATCAACTTATTAATTTCGAAATCAAACTGTTTCTAAAGATTTACAATTAAAACTTAAAGCAAAATTTTCTTCTTGAAGTGTAAGCTGTTTGTACATTTTTAGTTTCAATTAAAAATTGCCTTTGGATTTTCTATTTTCCTGAATGGGATTTTCGTTGCCTCTTTTTCCTTATTTCTTAGGGGCTGCCGAGTAATGGATCTCATTATTTTTCAATCTCCAATTGGAAAAAAATACCGGTAATTAAAAAATAAAAAGTGTGGGTTAATGATTTTTTTTTCGTTTTTGTAGCAAAATATGTTTTACGAAAATATAATGAGATTTCTATTTTTTTTAAAAATAATACATTCTTTCAAGAATCTTCTAACCACAGAATCCCTTTTAATGATCTACACACTTTTTTCGTTTAGCACTCTAACGATGTTTTAATGCCATAAAGTAGAAGTTAAGAACATCTCATGATTGTCATTTAGTATTTTAATAAATGAACTGAATCGATTATTGGAGATGGGAAGGCTTTTGTAATTTTTTTTTAATCTTTACTGAATGCAAATGGGAAAAAATTAAATTGCCTAAATTAATGATTTGTTTTCCTAGTTTTTAAATATATAGCCATGCCCTGCCCTTAGGTCATCTTTGGATGATAAGTTAAGCACTACCTTTTTCATACTTGGGCTGACGGATTTTTGGGTGAGGAAATCTAAAGGATTAGGACACATCTTCTAGGTCATAATTAGTCATCAAGCGAAAAAAAGTGGTGATGCAGTTGGACATTAATCTGACTTATGTACGATGCAAGCAAGCCCGAGGCATGGTGTCAAATGACGACAGACTTAAGTCTCACGCGACGTAAATCGAAACTATGTAATTCGGGGTATGGCTATATAATCATTGAGAAACTTTTTTTGGATGAGTATAAAAAGTCTAAGATCTTTCCTAAAATCAAATTATTGGAATTGGGACGTACTCACTAATGTACGTTAGTGAGATATTCTGAATGAGAAGCTTTAGAATAAACATATAATGCAGTTTTATACTTGATACAAGAAAAGTACTGTGGCAAATGTACCAATTATGAATACATTCCTGATTACTCCAGGAATGTGAATTCATTCGAAAGATCCACAATATTTCCCATTTATCAAATTACGAATGAGATGACTGATCCAGGGCAGTTTAATTCTTGTTTAAATACTTTCATTTATATGGCATTAACTCATTTCCTTAATGGTGACTTATTTTGAAGATAAAATTCTTTAGGTGTATGAATGAAGTAAAAGAGCAATTACAATATCGATTTAAAGAAGAACTATTCATTATTTACAAATTAAATTAAGGATATACAGCAAAAACTGTAATTTTCAATGCCTCTTTTTTTTGATTATGCAAGCTAAACTTACTTTTTACTCAATGTTACTAAGTAACAAGATGATATAAGCTGAATATTGTGAAACGTTTGTGAGGTAAAATTAAACATGAAGAACTTCAAAAGTGTATGGGTTTGGGGCGAACATTCAGCTGATTTCGAGATATTTGACATCGTTTTGTTAGATTTCCTACAATAGCTAAAGTGTCATTAACGCGATTTTTCTTTACAGTTTTCGCAGTTATCTCTTACAGTAACATAATGGTCTCATATGGTCAGGTTCCAGAGATCGAATTCACTCTTTGTTAATTTTCTTATTCCTCCTTATTTTTACCAACTTTTGTTTTCTTTACATTAAAGTACTTTCTTTTATTATTGTATTTTCTCTTCTCCTTTAAATTAGTAATGCATTATAAATTAAAAAAAAAACAAAAACGTTTTAATTAGAAGAGAAAGTGAAATTTTATCTTTATCTTTATTAATTTATTATTGATACAGTATATGACCAAATATCATTTACTTTCTTCTATTTTTGCTATTTATTAGAATTATTTGTTTTTAGCCGTATAAAAACTTATAGCCGTAAGAAAGGCTATAACAACAGCGTCTTTAGTTCTGAAACCGGAAAAAAATATAATTTCTAATAATCCTACAGCGTCGTAATCTTCAAACATATCATATGAATAAAAATGCACTTTAAAATGGTGTTCCATCGTTTTTTTAATAAGGACAGATACAAATAAAACAAAGATTTATCTTTTAAAAATAAACAATTTATTATAAAAAAAGAAAAAAAAGTTGCGAACTTCTGACTATAGCCTGTAACATATAGAAGACAAATGGGGACCACTACCTACAGAGCAGATTTCGGGTCTCCAGCGGACACAACACACAGAAGAAGACGAAAGAAACAACCATGCCACGACCGGGATTCGAACCCAGGTACTGGCGCATTGGACGCCACGGCTGGCCGCCGCCGAGACCGCACGACCACGCCAGCACGGCCGAACTTCTGACTAACTGAAAATCGAAACTGTCTTTAGAAACAAGTTTTTAAAAACACTATTATTTTTTTATCTAAAACAACCATAAAATAATATAAGAAAGAAACTTTAGGTTTTTAGCAACAAAAACGAAAATCTTACTTTTTTCGCTGTGTCCCGAGTCACGTGAGGTTAAAAACGCCCACACACACACACTAAGCACTACGACGTCGTACGCCATACTCATTTGCTATCGCGACACGAAATGGCAATGTATCAACTCGAAAAACACGAAAAACTAGATCACTCTATTTAAAAAAAAAAAAAAATTAGAGCAGTTTTAAAACCCACACGGTTTATTTAACCCCACATGGTTCGCAGAAGGTTAAAATGCCTCGGCATACACTCACTGGACGAACTGGCCGATACAGATATAGAAATGTAATGAGGGAAATTCGCAACACAAAAATTTTATAAGAATTATTTGTTTTTAAAAATTTGGAAAAAGCTAAAAGAAATTCCATAACAAAAGCGCCATTAGTTCTGAAACCGAAACAAAAAATTGTTAGTTCTAATAATCCTACAGCGTCGTAGCATTAATTACGTTTGAATACCTTCAATCTTAACGTATATATATTTATACGTATACATATTTATTGTAATTTTAGGTAGTGATTTTAACGGTGACCGAGTCTGCTTAAGTCCTGCTTTTAGCTAGTAATATAAAAAACTAAAAAGAAAATAAAACAAATTGTACCTTACCATAACAAAGGTTTCCATTTTGAGGCGATGGTGAAGACAGCTTGTACTTGTTTTTGTTTTTTTCCTTTATCAGCAGATGTTTTAGTTAAAGTTTTAAAATCTGTTTTGGAACTTCAGAACCACATCTACTGACCTAGTAATTTTATCTAATGTTCTTCAATTATAATAACAGAGTTGAATTTTGGCAACCGTCACTGTTACTCAGTATGAACGACTACAGTATGAATGATCTGTTTAGAAATGGGAGATGTGAGGACCAAAATAATTATTTTATTATTAAATTTTTCGTCTGCAGTATTTTACTATTTTTTTCCACACTTTATTTATACTGTATATATATTTTCCGACTATACACTATATTGTTAGTGTTATAATTGATTCATTCGTATCAAATTTGATGGAAAACCGTCCAGCCGTTTGAATATGTGACTATAAACAGAGACAATTTTTTTTAACTAGAATAGTGAACTTATGGTTTGCATATTCAGCAATAATAAACCCTTGCCTTATTTGGCATTTGAACTGATCGCAGTAAGATGACTTCTAAACACTAAATATCGCAGGCCAGCAGGTTATAAATAGTAGCGGACATCAACATACGCTTATGTCTATGGAATAAAGATTGATGTAGTATTATATTGTTACTTTTCTAGCCAAATATGCAACTGTAATTAGTTCCTAAATAGCACAATGTAATCATCAATCATTATGAAATTATAATAGACTGTGGTCTCATGGTGTAATGGTTAGCACTCTGGACTCTGAATCCAGCGATCCGAGTTCAATTCTCGGTGGGACCTGTAATTTTTTTTTTTTTTCCTTTTTTTGTAACATCTCGAACTTTTTGACTTTTGAATTAAAACATTAACCATGAAACAAAACTTTAATATATTAAATTTCTTATGACAATATATTTGCATATTTTTATTTTTTATTTTTTCTAAATGTACAAAGCTTTAAGGAAATAATTTTCAAAGAAAAATATTTGGAAAACTTTTTTAAATTATATTCAATAATTGATGAAACTTTTTATTTATTTATTTACAAGTAGAATCCGTAGAAAATCTATGGTTGGAAATGTAGTTCCTTCATTTTACAACTTTCTAGTTGTAGGAGGATGCTATAACAGGGATCCAGCAGGATACAATTTGATACAATTTGACACCATATTTACCCCTGTATCTCAAATGGTTCCCCAAGAAAAAGGACTTACAGACTCTTCCTTTTATGTATAAGTTATGGATATATGTATTTGCATATATGTATTGATATATATTATTCAGTAATTTTTTTATTTTTATTTTCAGTAAACACTTTCTTTTTATTTTATTGGGCAATACTGTTATGATAGCAGCCTGTAGTGACCACTAATGTTCTGTGTTATCATCACACCGTTCCTCATTGCTGATGTTATCATCACACATCTGTGATGTTTTGGCATAGATAAAGTAATATACTAACAAAAGTACTGAAACACTTAATTTACATGAAGAAAGAAATTCAGGAGAATTGGAACTACTCTCGTACAAACTACATTTTTTACCGAAAAATAAATCCTCCAGGATTAGGACGGTACAACTTCTAATTTCCATCAGGCACTGGGGATCTTAAATAATAAAACTCAAATCAATCTGAATAAACTGTAGATGTATTTTTATTCAGAAATAATAACTACAGTAATATTAATAAATGGGCCCGGTAGCCGAGTGGGTAAGGGCGCTTGGCTGCGGGTTGGAGGTGGTGGGTTCGATTCGCGGCCTCGGCGGAGGACGGGAATTTTTTCCACGCTTCTTTTTCCTCCAAACGGACCCTAGGGTCTACCCAGCCCTCTATTGAATGGGTACCGGGTTTCTTTCCCGGGAGTTAAAGGCGGGCGAGCGACGGGCCGACCCCCCGTCCTCAACTTTGTCCCGTAGGTTCTGAGCACTGGAGCCTACCCTCCAGCAGCATTGCGCGGTCCTCTGGGCCTGATCGCAACTTTAACTTTAACTTAATATTAATAAGTATTTACTCGAAAACCTGAAAGCTAATAATGACAGCTAATTAGGAATTTCTCATGATTAATTTCAAATTGATAAAAAATATCACGGTGTAAATTTTACAGGAGAGTGAGAGAAGCAGAGCAACTGCTGAAAGTTTAGCATAGCTAAAATGAATACGTTTAATTTGAATCAGTTTTCTATATAAATCAATTTAAGCTTTCAGATTATCAATACTTTTATGGAATACATATAACAACGACTACTACACCACCGCGATACACCTTTCACACAAACAAGCAAAATATTTGGACTACAATCCACTCTTGGATAGGGAACTTCAGCCATTTTTGCGTGATGCATGTGTAACAGATACACAAAGAAGAAAAATGTTTAGCATTATAAATCAATTAATTTAATTTAATACTAATTAAAAAAATAGACATTTTTTTTAGAACTATTTTATCAGATGATTTGAGTGAAGGATTTTTTTATTTTATTTAAGATCAATGCTAATTGATAACACTAGTAATTAATTTTAGTACAGGTGCTTTCTCTTAAAAACTTTTGAAGTGAATCAGATAGAGCAATGTAACTAATGAAATATTTTGATGGTAATAGAAGAAAAGACAAAATGAAAAATATATGCAAGCGAAAAAGATACCTGTCAAAAGATCGCAGTCTGTTGAAAATACCTCTGATAATTTTAACTAGAGTTTTGTTTCTATATTTTATATGACAAATTTTAGTATCATTTTATATAATAAATAAATAATAATATACGTTTGTGATTTCGAAGTTTTTGTTTTGTTTTTGTTTTTATTTTAGGAGGGAAACAATACTTGAAATTCAAAGGAAACTTCTTTCCTTTTCACGATTTATTCTTTATTTGAATTTCTTAATTATATCTTTGCCGAGGAATTTTCTACTTTAAAATAATCACTTTGAATGGTCCTGCGTGGTTTGCTTCATGATTATAACCAATACATGCCATTGCTATTCCCTAATATTTTTTTTCTATTTAATATATGTTATAAAACACTATAAGAAATTACTAGGAATATCTATCATTATAAATTTGTTAACAGTTTGATATTAATTTGAAATCTACATTTCGTGATAACATTAATTTTGATTATTCAAATTATAAATCTCTGATTATTTTCAAGTTTTTCTCATTTCTGCAATACTATTAAGATGAAATCATTGTTTAAAAACAATCATTTCTTTTGTAAAGTTTTTATAAAATTCAGTAATTACATCTTTTACATCATTTGAAATATTTCGACATTTTACTAGAGGTGGTTAATAGTAATTAAAACATGGTAGAGTCATTACTTTCTTAATTGAATTTGTTTGAAAAGCACTGTTTTACTGTATTGTACCAAACTGAAATCAATAATTAATTTAGACTTAATCCAGTACAAATTAATTTAAATTTACGAGAAATCATTTTATTTGCTCTCTTTAATCTCTTACAAATAACAATTTCAATTAAAATTTGCCGCATTATCTAGGGATTAAGATAATAAAAATAGTTAAGTCCCCGAGATACTTTATTTGGTGTCTTATTATAATTAGCTAAATTCAACGGAGTAAACCCCAAAGCTTTAGCGCAGTAATAGCCTCAAACGATTCTGTACATTTCATTATTAATTCATTGGACTTAAAACGCGAGATAGATAATTAACAAGATCAATGTTTGTATATTATTAAATAAATACAATTTACCTTCTAACATGACAGGAGGAATCTTGAAAATAAGAGTTTGGTAAACTTTTTAAATACGGTATACTAGTTAACGCTAATGGGAGGTTGAGGGGATAGGGGTGCGTGAGGAGAGCAAAGGCCCGGGAGCTATTATGGAAGAAGATGACAAAATGAGATCCCATTTGTTACCATCATATTCTGTTTGTTTCAATAGTATAATCCGTTAAAACCGTGACGGGGTAGGGCCTTGAGCGGTATTTTAATCATCTGCATTGAGTTTCTCAAGATAGCCAGTATCTGTTAATTGTGATTCATTATTAATATTATTGATATGCTACGTACCCACCCAGATTTCATCGCATAATGAGAATTCAGCTTCATTAAAGTTAGGTTTCGAAAATCGTGTTTTAAAATCGAAACTTTCTACCTTGCTAAAATAAAAAAAAAGGTTTCTTAGAATCTATAGAAGCATCTTTGAGAGTTTTTGTTTTTTCCATTTTCTTGTCCAATTTCAGAGAAAGAAAAATTGGAATTTATTTTTTCCTTTTATTTTTTGAAGTTCAATCTGTGGTTCTGTTTTCTTTTTTTATTTATCAGTGAAGAAAATTGAAATATTATTGCTTTTATTATGAACACATGAGGAAGACTTTTCCCTTTTCTTTCTTCTGACATTAGTTACCAGTTGACATTTCTCCTTTTCTTTGTTGTTGTTTTTCTTATCTTATATATGTAAGTCCAAGACTTTTTCTGTTGCAGTCCAGCCAGGCTCATGGCTTCAGTGACAGACTATCAAGTGACTGCGCAGTTGGTGCCATCTGTTTCTTACTTAGAAGCAAAGTCTGACGTTTATCCAACTTTGGTTGGGGGTGATAATCAGATTGGAATCGCCTTAAATGTCCAACACATTCTGTCACTAAGATTAGGATCACTAGATTCCACCAACTCCATTGATTAAAGTTTCCCTTCTTTCTGTCTTTCAGTCTCTCTGTAGTTTTCCTACTTGCTGTGTCATTAGCGAATACAGTAAACTAAAAAAAGAAAATTGGTAGAAAGTCTACAGCAACAGATTAAGCTTTTTTATTCAGATGTTTTTCAGTAGTTGTATTAGCAACAACAATTCAAATATGATTAGCCCTAATCATCTTAAATCTTCTAGAATCATCTACTGAAACCTCAGTTATGAATTGAAGAATTATTTTTTCTTAATCATATCTGTATTTTGAAAAACACCACTAATGCTACTAGAATTTTCTTTATAATAATGTGTCGCCAAGGTTTCAATATAAACATAAAAATTAACTCTTCTAGCAATTTTGTTTTTGCATAAAATTTGTATAAAAATAATGTCACTGTTAACTAGTGATTATCTACACATCCTCGGTAAATTACGACAAAAAAGAACTGCGGCAAGTTTGAAATCAAGCAACTGTACATTTACCCCTTTCTTAAAAGTTAAAACATCAAATTACAGTGTAGTCCTTAATGCTAATATATTTAGTCCTTAATATATATATATATTACAAAAGAAGCAATTTAGAGGAATGAACAATCCAACAATGAAATATAGGGTGGATTGTTCCTTGAAACAAAGCGACATAAATGCATTTCAACAATAATGTACAAAAATAGATAAAAGACATCATAAAAAAATAAGTTTTCATATGAAATTTTAAGTGTTCAGATTAAGAGGAAAATAATAGCAAATAAAAAAGTCATTGTTATTTCGTTGTCTTTAAAACTTTATTATAATAAATCACTATATTTGAAGCTTCATGTAAAATTTTGGAAAACCTAAGGGCATAAGCAACAGAATATAAAAATCTGATTGGAAGATTTAACAAATTCACAATATACAGAAGAAAGTATTGGTCTCCACATAAAATAATGTTTTCTAGTTAGCCACTGAAATAAATAACAAAAAAATTTACAAATTGAAACTCTGAAATTAATAACTCAGTAACACCTTTCGAAACATTCTTCAGCTACTGTATATTGAGAGCGAAGTAGCATGAGACAGAGCGTACAAGTATATAAGCATTCTTCTTAAAAAACTCAACTTTGCGAATTAAAATACAAGCCAAAACGAATTGTCCTGAAATAAATTTCCGATCAAACAACAAAGATGTAGAGGATATAAATGTTATTTTTAAGTTATAATAATCTTTTCAAAGGGAGATAATCTTAATAGAATCCTTTGAAAGATATGAGTTTTTGTTAGTTCACCTGAAACAGACAAACTCTCTGCAAAATGCTGCTAAATCTCGCCATAAGGAAATATATCCTTTCTAAATAAATCGTGATTTTTTTTTCTTTTAAACTACAAAGTTTTCCTACTCTAAAGCATCATTTATCTAAAAGTTTCTTATACGGTAAGTCTTCGGTTATGCTTCAATTTCGGTTTCTTAATTATTCCGTTTTCCTTTAATTCTTAAAAGCAATTAACTTTCTCAAGGCTTGGTACAGTGCTTTGGCTTCAGTAATGTGTAGTTGCCTTTCATTCATCTTTTCAGAATTTATATTTTTTTAAATTAGATTTTCCAAAAGAAAAAATGCTGATACCTACAGCACTACAGATTCATATAGTACTGGTAATTTATATAATGAATGTCAATTAAATTAAATCTTAATTTTTCTTATGTTACTAAATCCATTTATTAATATGGTTTAATCTATGTAAAATTAAATTCTATGCTACATTATAAGAAATGTTTATGTTTTAATACATTTAATAGAAATGTTTATGTTTGTGTTTGAACCATTTCTTTAAGTTGTTTGCAGTTTGATGTTTTCGGTATCAAAAGAAAAAAGATTCGAATTTTGATTAAGAAAAGTTTTTTCATTCAAAATTGTTCTTCAGATTACTAAGTAATACACTAAATTAATTTAGATTTTTAACTTGTTATCTCCTAAAAATCACTTAAATTTGTTATCTTTAATAATTTATTAAGTAAAAGTGGTTTATGATAAAAAAACTTTAAAAAAAATTAATAGGTGGGTAGCAAAGTATTAACAGTGGAATTGAACAATCTCGTAGTAGTGAAAGTCGAACAACATTATTTGCAATCATGCTGATTCCAATCTAATGCTCAAGGAAAATCAAATGCTAACAAAATAAAATGCTCTTCGAAGCGATAGCATTTGGTGAAAATGATGATGACTTAAAAAAACATCAGACATTTTAACAGATATCGAATTCACACGATTTCTTTTTTCAAATCTGATACCAGTTTTTATATTCAAGAAAAATGCATTTTATTTTTAAAAAATATTTTGATATAAATACTTTTAAAATATTCTTTCATTAAATATATTCTATTGAAGACAAACGTGGATGCTTAATTTTTAGCTAACATATCGATTTGTTATAATACTTTAATCTACTTTTGTTGCTTAAAATGAGATTCATACTTTAATTTAATTCTTAAATGATTTCTCCTGAAGCTGTGAAAGGTCAGTTTTCATTCCACCGTCTTTTGAAGGTCAGTAAAGTCAACAGCAACAGAAATACTCATAATTTAATCTAGTTAACATAAACTAGAGGAATGAAGTTCACATAAAAGGGAGATCAAATTAAGAATTCTTCATTGGCGTGGAATGGCTGTTTGCCAGAGAACGAAGTGGCTATGCTTAGAATTTCCATTAGTATGATTACCTTACATATTATCATTATAAGACATTATGAATTTACGCTAAGTCAAAAAAGACATTTTATATTTCACATATTTGACTTCATCGCTACCATTTGTTCCATAACAATTGAAGAATGTCGTCAATAAGAGCAACGCCAAGATTATGATGCTAACGTTACCATGAGATAATAAGAGAACACAGGAAGTATTGTTAGCAAAACGGTCTTGCCCTTCTCGTAATGGGGTTATTTGGCAAGGATTACTAGGAAAATTAACAATTTAGGAAATTGTAAAGAGTTTGTGTGAGAAGTTATATTTATAATTAATAAACTAAATATGCAGATCAATAGAAAAAATGGTTAGCTAGATTGACAGAAACAACTATTTTAAACAAATTAACAAGTAATATTTTCATATTTAATTATGAATATGTTGTTTGTTTGATCACATTCGCATTTTAGCGATTTTTAATGAGGCAAGAGGGACAGAAGATAAATTCCGCCTGGGACAAGTTATTGGAAGGAAGAAACACAGAAAAAAAAAGAAGGAAAGCGGCTGTTCAAGTATTATGAAAACATGCGTATAATATTCCTATAAGGCATATATGGAAGATTGTGCATTCTCAATTTTTCCCTGATTTCATGTTGAATTTGTCGACGTTAATCTCCCCCATTTAAAACCACATGGGAGGCTTACCTTGTTTTCTCCCTTTATTGAATGCCTTTTGTGCCTAGAATTCATCTGACCCAGGTTTTGATACTGTACTAGTTACAGTGAGTTTTCTTATTGTTATTGATTTTTGTAGGGCCACACTCTTGGAAGCGTGAAAGGAATTCAAAGCCTTTCATGCCTTCGAATGAAATTTGGCTTATGAGTCCCAACAAGGACGAAACAGCTGTCCGAGATTCGCTGACAATAGCTGAAGGCGTCAATGGATTAAGCATTCTCAATATTCCCTTACATACTTATAAGTAATATTTCTTTAAGAAGCAGAAACTTAGTAATGAATTTAAAAGTGAAAACATTATAAAAAAAAATATACTAATAGTAATTTAAGAATTCTAAATCTAAAATGAATCTACATTATGTAGATGTCAAAGATTAGCTAGCAATAGTAAGATGTAAATACTCTGCCTTAACACGAACAAATGAAATATTTTCAATTGAGACGAATATAATGATCAAATTTAAATAACAAAGAAGAAAAAAAAAGAAAGATATAGACATAGCCAGTAATAACGAATGATTCAGAATGAAATAGAATTTTTCAAATAGAAAAATAGAATCTAATCTATTGAATTGAATAATTAATACAGAACTAAAATCATTCTTTCTTTTTAATAGATTTCCTATGAAAAAACAATAGCATATTAAGTAAGCTGGAAAGCTGGAATCCCATTACTTCTAGTTAATTTCAAATCTATATAATTGAGATTAATTATTTTTTAAACAATATAGACATTGAATCTTTTCTATGACTTAAAGCATCCCTACAACACAAATTGTGGCTTTAATATTATTTGAAAAAAGTATAGCCACAAATTATAAAAAATTCCGTAAAGGTTCCAGTTATCTTAATAAAAGTCATTAACGAATCAAAACAAATGCATTGTAGCCGATTTAATTATTGCAATGCAGAATATTAAAAGAGAGGAAATCTACGAGATCATAAAACGTCATTTTATCTAAATAGAGTTAAAAGTAAATTGATTCCATTTGGTCTTCCGTTCGATTTTTTAAACGTAATTTGTTAATGTAGATTCAAATGAAATGATTTTGGATATTTTTGATTGTGTTATCTCGTATACTTAACTATTTATAATGATTATTGTAAAATAGTAGTTTACAAAAAAGTATTTTATGTGTTTTTATAAAAACTTTATAAAAAGTTCATAAATCCTATCTTTTTAATGAGTAAGTTCAATGATTTTAAATAAGATTTCAAAATCTACTGCCATAATTACTACATAAAATTTGTCTCAATGCAACGAGATCGAGACAATAGACCTTACTGTAAATGAAGAGTTTCTAGGATTTAACCGACATAATGAAGATGAAAGGTCTCGTATCGTTCACCTACATTCTGTGCGTTAATTTCGAGAAACCCTTCATTTTCAGTAAATGCGCCCACAGTAACATCAATAGTATCCATAACAATAAACCTTAGTTATAGGCTGTTGATGAATGACAGTTAGTTCGACAATTAGTAACTGTTTTCATCACAATTGTCATTTGATTCAATTCGGTAGTAAAATATTCCCTCGTTGCCCAGTCTTTTGAGCCAAGTGTAAAGAGCAAGTAGAGTCGATGCTCTGTGATAACATAGGGATTACTTTCAGTTGACTGCCGAGGATGACAAATAGGATCACTTCTGTCAACGCAGGAGGATTATTACATTGAAAAGGGATCATCCCTATATCCCAGCTGAAATAAACAGTACTTGTTCTCATTTCATTGATTCTTTGAAGTTGAAGTGTGAACACTCAACATTCGTTTCAAGAAGACTTACTCTACCATTACTTTTTATTGTAATCATGTTTCCCATACATATTTGACATTATGATCAATGTATCAGAATGTAACATTTAAGCTAAAAATAAATTGAATAAGACAGTTTAAAGACATGGTATTTAAAAGTGACATGTATCTTCCATTTCTGAAATTCGAGGTAAAATATTAGCTCCTAAGAAAATTTAACTTCTATTCGTTTAGCTTCTTATACTTAAGACTCTATTATACTATATTAATTTATTTATGCTGCTAAATTTTCAGTTTTTTCTGTCTTACTAGATCATTTGCCTGTTAGAGCTATGTTTAAATTAATAGAATACAAACTATGATTTTATGACTTTCGTTACAATTGAACTGAAATCTTCGATCTCGCAGCTGAACAAAAAAATTTCAAATGTTAGCATAATAGTGAAATTCAGAAGATGATTTGCAATTGAAAGGTTTTCAGGTCGAATTCAGAGGTTTTTCATACTAGTTGATGCGATAATTTACTGAAAACTGGAAATTGTACAGAAATACGATGCCTTTTGTCTATTGATAAATGTTTTAGAGATAATTTCTGTTATAATAATAATAATAATAATAATAATAATAAAGTAAAAGTAAAAGCAAAAGAATAAGAGAAAAAAAGAAGAAATTGCCTTTCTGATTTTAGATTACGGGGAGGAGTTGGGAACGGCTGTTTCGTCCTTCAACGGACTCATCAGCCCAACCCAGCCTCACCCTAACCAAAATCAGAAAGGCAAGATCTTCTTGGTGAAAACCACTGTCAACCTGGCAGTGGTTCCACCCACAATAAAAAACAAGAAATAAAATTGCTGCATCATCCGATGCCAACAACACTTTTTCCTACGAACTGTGTAGGCAAAAAGGATTTAATAAAAGAATAGAAGATTCAAAATAAAACATATTAATATGAAAACAAAGCTTAACGTGCGGCGAAATAAGTAATAAAGTAAAAGAAAATCCGCACCTGAATAAGAGAAAATAATAATAATAATAATAATAAAGAACAGATAATAATTTATTTCTTCTAAGAGCAAAAATGGATGGCCAACAAAAATAAAGAATTTTACAGCAGATAAGGAATAGGAAACCATTCTGAAAACAAAATAAGAGGTTTGTGGAGTGATACAGGTATTGTAGGAGACGAAGAATCAATTGTCTTGTGAGAGAAAACATTGCTGGGTCTTAGGATGAACATTAGTGGTCAATGACGACTCCACGTAACGGTCAGTGGCTTAGAGACTTAAAATCAAAATAACGACAACTTCTCACTTCACAGCCACTTCCGTTTGTTAAATTGCATGTAACGAAGGTACAGTTCCTTTGGAAAAGAAAAACAGAAAGATTAAAATAAATCCGTTAACACTTAAGAGCGAAATCGTTTTATTCACCCCATGAGCTGCTTAAGATGCTTCTTCGATTTTTTTTTTTTTTTAAATTTAGCAATTGAGAATTACATAGATCTAATTTAAATTCCTTAATTATTGTAAATAGGCAATCGATTTATAAATAACTATAATTGTCTCTTCATATTTCCCGTCACTTTAGTTACATAAATTTTACATAAGAGAATGTAACCTTTCTCCTTTTCCAATATAAAGAAAATGCACAAAAATACTGCAAGAAACCAAAATATAAAAATAATGATTACTCAGAATCAAGCAACCTGAAAATTCAAACCCGAAACATGCGATACAACAACAAAACTAAAAAAATACACGAAGTTTTATCATAATGAAGATTTATGATAAAACAATAATAAACGTTGGTCTTTTGAATCTGAGGAAGAGAGCCGTTTACTTCGGGCATCGCGAAACATGCCATTTTTTTAAAAAGTTTTTTATATGTACTGTGCGGTATTGGTTTTTATTAAGTTTTATCAAATTAAATCAATTTTTAAGATTTCCGAAATATCACATGACTTTATTTCTGTTCATTTACTTTTTTGTTTTCATCAAATTTTATTTTAATTTATTGTGATGAACTAAGTAAAAGAACATGTTACATCTCACCATTTAACTTAACATTTTTCTTCTTTGTTTCTCTATTTGTATATTTGTATATTAGCATAATTAGGTAAATATGCTAATTTAGAGGGTTCATTTCCTTAAAATTTGGTATAATATGTAAATAAAGGAAAGGAAACGGCCGTAGAAGGACGAAACAACCGTTCCCAATTCCTTCCCATAATCTAATCAGAAAGGCAATTTCTCCTTTTATTCAAGTGCTGCGTTTCGTTTCCTTTATTTACTCATATTCATAGCACGTTAAATTTCTTTTCTTTTTACTTTGCATATATATGGTACAACTTAAAACATGACCACGATTCAAAAATGTTCACCCACCTGTTCAGGGGAAAAAAATCCCGAAATCCTAAGCTGAAATGGTTGAACTGATTCCTTTAAAATATGGTTAAGTTTTGGATTAGGTGTATCACATTGGGCCCACTATGACAGGTGTATCATTTTGGGCCCATGGGGCAGCTGGAGGTAAAATCTACCTTTCATTGACCCGGGACTGAGATGGTATGGTCAGACCAATGCTCGCCCGCCTGGCGGGAAATAAACTAATTCTACAGAAAGCTGTGTATACCATAGAATCTGTCTGGAGAAGAATTCAGCGTGGAAAAATTCCCGAAATGCGCCCAGGTTGGGGATTGAACCCGCCTCCTTTCAACCTGCAGTCAAACGCTTATCACTTGTACCGGGCCAAGTAAAATATGGTACGATGCATATTTAAGATCAAACTTAAAAAATAAGCACAAGTCTCCACTTTGCCACAAAATTTACCCCTTCTATCCTGTCGTTATGTTTTTCTTTTGCAAAATTTTTCTTGTTATTTTAATTGACTCATCTTGCGAAGCTTCCTTGAAAATCTTCTTCTCTGTTCGCATGTTTACAAATGTTAGGAAATGCAGTACGGTAAAACGACCAGACACATTTCAGTAAAATTTGGAACGTTGCTTATTTGTTTTGATCTCAGTCCCCCCTTTATTCCCAATTGACTCCTGAGCGCTGCATGCGCGTTTCTCATTACATGGTGGATAGCTGATTTAAAACCAGTTAAATTGTTAATGACTATACATACAAAGCTAGTAAAAACTTTTCTTCTCTATTTGTCTGTGTCTGTGTCTGTTTGAACGCATTTTTCTAAAGATTAATATTAATAAAGATTGATGATGATTATGATCTATATTAAAATATCAGTAATAATATTTAGGTGTGCATCTACAGACTCTCAAAAATGATTCCTTCCCCATCCCAGGGTAATGGATTTCATATTCAATGGATTTCCTTATTATTTGTTTATATACTTTATTTATTTAAGGTGCAATTTAAAATATCAGCAACATTATTTGGTTTCCGTCTCTCCATATGATCCCCATTCTCATTTCTCAAGCATTACACAATTCATAACTTTGATTTTCTGGCTTGTCTTAGATTTTTGTGTATTCTTTATTAATTTTTTTGTTTGTTTTAGGCTCCTTAATTTTCTTTGTGTTATTTTTGTTGGATTTATTGTATTTGCTTATTTTGTAAGAGCCAATAACAATTAAAATACAGATTTTCTCTTAATATAACATAATGTTATTACATATTCTTCAGATTAAACGGTCAGATAAGAATCTTTCATAACCAAATCCAATTCAACCATTCTCAACCGTGAACACTTATGAAATTTTAACTTTTTCCCCTAAATGCAGAATCTGGAATGCAGCATCAATATTATCAGAATATTCTGATTTTCTTAGAATAACATTCAAAGATAACCCATAGATTGATAACGAATAAAAGATTAGCCTGAAAGTAAACATGTCAAAACTTTATTTTTTTTTTTTTAAATTGGTCATGTATAATTTCGTACTTCTGTAAATATAATAGCAAAAAAATGCATTTTTGTTCATATTTTATGAACATCAGTAATCTATTTGAGTAGCGATTTCATTGAGTCATGGTAATAAACGAACTGTTTCTTGTTTCCACTTTCTCTTTAATCAGCTGAGAGTAAGGGTTCCCAGGATCAGACCCTACAGCCAGGGTCAATTTGCGAATGGATTTGGTTACTCTGCTGCCATCTGGTGGTAAAATGTTTGGCATCAACAGGAAACAAGAAGTGACTGCACTCAAACACCAGCCAACAAAAACACTTAATAGAATTGGTGTATCCGGATAAACATCTCCTGAATTAGAAGAAATTAAATGGAAATCTATCAGTATTTTTAAATTTTAATGTTTAATCCCATAATCTATTGGAAACATCTTTGTTAAATCAGCCCAAGAATGAATATTAATGGATATATAACATCGTTTTTGCTTAAATTAGATTTTTGTTAATATTTGTTTAAATTAAAAATATGATTTATATGTACTCTAAGTTAAATATGTTTATAAAGGAATGAAAAATGAAATGTCATGAAATCTTGAATTACAATAGTAATAGCAAATTTATTTTCTACTAGCTGTATCCGGCCACGCGTTGCTGTGGCGTAGTGAAAAAACTCGAACTAAAAAACAAAAAAAAAACAAAAAATACTAACGAAATATTTCAATTCAAACGCAGATCAATTGACACAGCTCAATTCGAACGCAATGAGAAATGAAATATTTCAATCCGCTCGAACAAATCACTCCGAAGAGGTCAATTTCACTATATAATTTGAATTCAAAGGAAATCAATCGACACAGCTAAATTCCACCGAAAAACAATGAAAAAAGAAAAAAAAAAAACTATACTCATGAAATGAACGCTATGGTCATAGCTCAATTTCAACGCAATGTAACACGAAATAATTAAATCAAAATGAAAATAAATCGAAATCTATGAAAATTCAATTTAACAATGCAATCGGAAACATTTAAAATGCTAAGTGACAGCGGCTGTCAAGAAGCAAGCTGTCTGGCATGAGCAATGTTTATTATTGCGTGTGTTGCTTTTACGTCCAACAGATGGCGCTGTTTTTCAAAAAAAGCGTGTTTTTACCTGACACAGGTGTGACATCTATGTAATAGATAATCTATATAAAAACACACGCGTCTTCGAATGTAACGTTGTGTCAAAATTTCAAAGCAATCGGTGAAGGACTTTCGGAGATTTAAGATTTTGAGCAAACGAACATTTACATTTTTATTTATATAGATTAGCGATAAAGAACTTTTGTTTGATCTATCATTAGTAGACTGTTACGAAATCAGCTAAACTTTTCATCACTATCTTGTTATCTGGCAATTAATGATATTCCATGTTTTAGAGATTACTAAGAAAACGGGCTTTCTGAAATGAAAATTCACTGAAAAACTTGAAAAGAACGCTGGAAAGACAAAAAATTCGAAAGCATTTTCATCTGAAATTTTGTTATTAAATAAAATACATTTCAGATATTTCTGCTAAACATTGCTTCTGTTACTGAAATATAATCCTATTTAAATCAGATCTGTGGCATAGTGTATTTACGAAATAATTTAGTGATAAAATATGTAGAAATCTACCTTAAATCCTCCAGCTGCTTCCTTTATTGATCAATACATCTTTTTGTATCTGTTAAATCTTTATAAAATATTATATTTTGCCCTTTGTTTTGTCATTGTTTCATGATAATCGTCAATAAATGATAAATATATCGAATATAAAATATATTATAGTTGACAAAACCAAACATACTGAAAACATGCGCTATGTGGGAATAGGAATCGGCCCACATAATGTAATACAAATTATTCCTCTCACTTAGCAATCCAATTTTGAGAAATCTATGGCTTTTCTACAATCACGAAACTACGTACACAAAGTGAAACTGAAGCAGCTTCTTTTGACACTCAAGTCAGTTTCATTATACTATTACTGAAGGAGCCAAATTGAACTAAGTTCCTGAACTAATTATTCTTTAGTGAAAATAGCTTCATCAAAGTAGGGAAAAAATTTTTTTATTGCTTTAAGCGGTCTTATTCTTATCCTGGCTCGCCTTTAAGTGTCATTCCAATAAATATCTTTCACTTTTGCCCTTCTTCAAATAATTGGCAACTTTAGCACTGTTTTTGAGTTTGGGCTTCGTCTATATATTTCTATATTATGTTATGTACAAAATACCATTATCCTAAAAATTATTTCAAATATCAAAAATTGAAAATAAAATATAAAAAGAAAAATTAGTCATTGTGCATTAAAATATATATATAATATAGTAACATTTCACCTAATGTAAAGCTATCCCATTAGTATCAAGACAACAATAAATAGAGAAATTTTGAAATTCCAGTTTTTGTATTCTTCGGTTGAGCTTGCTTGGAGCAGGAATAAATTGAGCGGCTTAAAAATGGAGAATAAGTTTTAATTTAATCAGTTGCATTTTAATGACCTTTTTTGAGTAATTTGCGTTTTTATAATTTTGTTTGCTTTTGAATTTTGAAGCAACAAAAGAGTAACAAAAGATTTGTGAAAATTAGTATTCCTTTCACTTTCTTTAAATTCCGACTTTAAGATTGAATGGAGATATGACAAAACGAAGCCTCATATATTCTACGTAATTAATGTCTTATTAATAGTTCCATTCTTTTTATTCTCAGTACCTTATTCTGCACTGAGAAGTCAAAACACTACCAACGTCGTTGTTGCTACCAGCCTCTGGCAGATCTTAATACAATCCTTCCTTCCAGGCATTTATCCAAGAACTTTCATTTCCTCCCAGGATATATTTGGCAATTCTTTTTCTTTGTCTTTTATTCTTTTGTTCTGTTTAGAGATGAAGATAAAAAAAATTATTAATATATTTCTTTCTTTATGTAATCTTTTTTTCCCTTCTCTTTATCTCTTAACAATATTGTTTCATTATTTTCATATTGTTTTTTCCTTTTTTTTTTACATTCTCATTTTTAAAGTTTCAAGAAAAGAGACCTTGAGGATTGGTAGGAAAAAATAAATCTCCATAGTTTCGTGAATATCATCTTGATCCATTTATGCATTAAAGACCAGAGATTCCAGAGGTCCAGGGAAACAATGAACCTTGTTTTGCTTTGTTTCCAATTACAAAATATTACTTTTATACAATTAATATTACAACAATAAATAAATTCATCTTGTAGAATTAATTGTTGTTGTTTTTTCTCTCACTAAATTCAATGATATTTAAAATGACATGCCCTAAAATAATGTTACAAACGATTTTCCAAGAACAGCTTTCTCTTATAATTCTTGAAAAGTAATAGAGAAACATAATCTCTACAATCAGACACCAATTTAATTGTATTCTGATATTAAAGACTGTTATAATTCAAACATCAGCAATCCCCAGAATTTCAGTATTTCTATTACAAGGCAGCGCAATCTCTGAATCTTAATTACATCTACTACAACAGTTAAATATAATAATCTCCTTTAATGATCATTTAATCGATAAGGATAAGTTGAGATTATACTAATAGGCTTTATAATAGTTCGAATTAACCACCTTCAAAATAGTCAGCCAATATTAAAATGAAGAAGTATTTGGGTTTTTTTTGTGATATATATTTATGTCATTAATATGTAATTCTAAACATATGCGTTGCCAGCCTCAATTATGGAATTGGGTGTTTATTTACTTTTTAATTATCCCTGCGTAATACTGTTAATTCTGTTAATTAAAGGGGAAAGATATCATAGATACATCAACTAATAGTATAAAATTAGATATCATGAAACAAGACGTTGGTAATTAGTTGATTAAGCGATAATAATACTCAGAGAACCTTTTTTATCACCTTTAATAATCTAATTTTCCCAGGTGTGTTACTTTTAAAATGTTAGTAATTTATTGAATGATATTAAGTTCTGATAAAGCAGTGAAAAGGCGTAATTCTTCCTTCGGGATGATCCTACTTGTTTACAATATCAACAATTGCTACAAATTACAAATAAAATAATGTAAAAGAGTATATGTTAAACTAGAAAAATTGTAATTTTACACATAGACTAATTACATATAATTCATTCATTCGTGATTTCAAAGTTTTATTATTTAATTTTTATCAGTTGGGTATGACCTAGAGGTAGAAGCTGGCAGTTAAAGAAAGGTTTATTTTCAAATGTTTTGAATTGTTGAAGATTTTTGTAGACCGACGCGCGAAAATAATCAAACATTTCATTTGCTAAGCTGTTAGTTTGCTAATTCTTGAAGTAATTTTCTGTTGTTATAAATTGTTTTTAGTTAAGGATTAGTCTTCAAAAACCATTGTCTTAGGGAAGACGTTAGTCAAATGTTCTGTGGATTTATCGCTATATAGAGCATTTAATACGATAAGGATTAACAACTATTATTACAGTGAGCACAGAAATTAACAGATTTTAGTTTTTGAAACGTATTAAGTAACAGACTAAGTATTGATTAAACAAACAAATATAGATAATGCTTACAATTACTGAAAAGCTTTATTATTTTTACAATGTTTTTTGAATTTTTCTAACAAAAATGGACTTATTTCTATACTTTTTTGTTTATTAAAACAATCAAAACTATTGATAACGCAAACTTCAATTATAAATCTTGTTGTTGTGTCAAATTTATTATTATATAGAACTGTTACTAATGGATCTGGATTGTTATGTTCAAGTGTTATACAATGGTTTGTCCAAACAGATATTTCAGGATGTCTATTTCTAAATGCGCTAATATGTTCTTTAACTCATTCAACTAATGTACATTCAGTGATACCAAAATATATGAAGCTTTTCAGTAATTGTAAACATTGTCTATATTTGTTCGTTGAAATTACCCTATGTTTGTTTAAATTATTTAAATTGCTTTGTACGAATAGAAGATAAGTTATGCCTGAGGAAGCAGGAAAAGCTACTTTCTGTGAAATATAGTAATGTTTGATGAAGAATTTGTGTTCCTTGTGTTTCCTGTATCGAATTAAGTTTGTTTTAAAATTTAAAGCTATTTTCTTGAGACTGTCCTTCCAGACACTTTAAAACTAAGAGACCAATATATATCAGTCACTATTCTTATTTATTTCCTTGATTAGCAATGTTAATTATCTTCATCAGAAGAGAGGTTTAATTATCTTCATTTCCTTTAGAATTATTTGACAGACATCAATTACACCAAAGACTGGGCTTCGATTTTTTACTTGAGTTTGAATTATTTCCTTTTGTCTTTCCCTGTTGAAGTTAATGAGCCTTAATTATCTAGAGCGAAAGAGTAATTTCATGATATAATCCAATTTCAGGACTCTCACGAAACAGATAGCGAATGAGGAGCCAAAAGACCAACAAATATAGAACTAATAAAAATAGACGAGCAGAACTCTGAAGCTTTTCAGAATTGCACTGAAAGCAAATAAATAAATAAATTTATTGTACATCATTATGTAAGCCCAGTAATGAGAACGATAATTAGTCTTTTTTCACATAGTTTTAAATGCAAAAAAATTAAAATCGCGAAGCACTTAATTTAGCGTTAAAAGTCATCTAAGTCAACTTCAAACAAAGTTTTTATTTAGCATTTCTGAATTTTATATTTAACCTTCTCGACACAGTTTGAATGGAAAATGTTGTTACTAATTGAATCACAATGAGTTATTCCTAGGAAAGTAATTGATCCTGAAAACAGAGCTTTTCAGGCTCCACATTGATTCCGACATTCATTCATTGATATACAACTAGTTCCTTTTAGATAAGAAATCAATGGCCTAATACCAGTTTTCCCAATCTTCTGCTAGGGACCAAAATATATGTCATTATTTGTATTTACATGCAAATATTAAAACTATGCTATACAAAACAAAGCAAAACAAGAATAACAAAAATAAAAGCACTACTAAAAATGAAGAGTTCGGGTCTTTGTTAAACTGAGAATTAATTAAATATTTATTGAAATGAGCAACCCATTGTCCATTTAATTCTAAAATATCTCTGAGCTCATAAAAAAATAATTCTGACATCGAAAGTCTTTATTTTTAAATTACTATCATGGATTGTAAAAAGTTCTGCACAGATCGCCACTAGTCCACAAGCAATATCCGTGTTCAGCAATACTTCTGTAATCAAAGAGATAGAAATCAAGTTCGACGAACTTAAAGCCTACTTTCCTTACGTTTTTTTCTCGTATTTGTCTTTTTTTATAGCCGTGAAAAAAGATAAAAACCAAAAGCCAAAATTCAAATTCTAGGCCTAATAACTGTTGAGTACAAACAGTTTAATTTCGCATTTTCTGAAAGAAAAAAAAAATGAAAGGGTATTTCTTATAAAAGTTGTTGAAATCGGATTAACTTTAATCAGATTAAATGGCGGATTACCTAAAAGAGGATTAGAAATCATTGTCTATTATCAATGCAGTATTAATAGAAATAGAAGAAAAATCAATTGCTGCAGTGCTATTCTGTTGGAATTTTGGTCGCTTTTTCTAGATAAAGATTAACCTTGAAAACATTTTAAAAATAAAAGTTAAATCGTCTCTAGTATTTAGTATATGTATACTAAGTTTTAAGAAGATCCGTTCAGCGGTTAAAAATTATTAAGGGGTGACACCCACACATAGACTGAGTAATATAATAAACCAATTTCCTAGGATGAAGGCTAAAAAAATACTGTTAATAATTAGAATTACAAAATAAATCCAATAAATCAACCTGTAAAGGCCTGATTAAAATTTAGAACCTATTATTCTAAGATAAAAATTTATTAAAAAAAAATCTGCTGTAAAAGCTTCACATGAATATCGATTTCATCTTTTTTTTTTATTCTAATGGAGAACTGTCACCTTATTAAGATATAATTATTTTTAAAATAATTATTAAAATACTTATCTGATATTTATTGTGTTTAGATATAATAATAATGTTAAAGTTTCATACTTGTAGGTTGTTTCTAAGTATCCGAAATCACCTTCAAAATTTTAGATTCACCTTGCCTTCCAAACGAGTAGTCACTTGCTCAAGACATCACTTTCCTTTGGCTTTGCCTTCACAGGCTTGGGTAAGCAAAACGGAGACGTTAAACACAGAAGAAATAATATATTTTCCTTATTTACAAAAAGAAAAACTACAAAATAGCAGATAAAAATATTTGTATCTGAATAAAATCTGAAAGCAGGGAAACTGGATTAATGCAATAAAAAAAAACAAACAAACATAACCAGTTTTAAACACACAGGTGTTTGTCAGAATCCTTTTAATTTAATAAAATTACCACATTAATTCATTTTGTTTCAAATGTTAAAATATATCTGTTGTAAATTAAAATTTAGAGCTTCTGACTGATACTTTATTATTATCTGCCTTTATACAGATTCTAAATGAAATTTCATTGTAATTGATTATGTAATTAATTAACTCGATAAGAAAAAATAGACTACAGAAGAAAAGAGGTTAAAATTACATTAAAATTCATTTCTTGGTTAAAAGCATGAAATTGCTCTTTAATAATGTAATTTATTTAAATCAAGTAAAGCAATTATCTATTTTAATTAGCAGCTAATGCATGTGAAACTAACAAAATGTTATTAAAAGTTTCAAGTATATTTACAGTTATGAAATGAATTCTTTTATTTAAAATGATACGTATATATTTATGAAAACTTAATAACGAAAATAGTTATTACGCAAAATGCCACTTGATTACCAGTAACAGTTGTTAGGAAATATTGCAATTCTTCATTTCAAAGTTTAAATTTAATTCTATCATAAGTAAATATTTAAATTAGAAAGAAATAATAAAGCCAACCGTAATTAATTTCACAAAAGAATAAACGTTAAGATGTTAAAGTTGGAAGTTGTTTTCCCCCTTCCCACAGTCCCAACAATATTTTCTATTAATTCTGTGGCTAGATTTCTACATAGGTTTTAGTTCCTTTATCTTTGTATATTTTGCTGCTTGTTTACGTTATTCTATAGAACGAGATCTCTCGAGGGATACTGAGTCGAATCATAAATCAAATTTTTCAACTTTCATTTCAAACACTTATTACCCAAGAGAGGAATCCATTTCAATCTTTTGTCCATCGAACAAAGAAACAAAAAAAAACTTCTAACGATAGTCTAACTTCTTATACGTCTTAAACGAAAAACAAAGAAGATAGGAGTTTTGTCTTTTAATTTGTTTTAGAGTGTTTAAGAAGTCTTTTGAATACTATAGATCAAATAATATAAATTTTAATTTTCTCCATTAAAAAAAAAATGCATCCCTTGTTTAAAAAACAAAAGAAAACGTTAAACTGGGTTACTTTTCAGTTATTTTTAAACAAAGAACTAAAGAATTTACGAAACTACTAGCGGTGCCCCGCGGTTTCACCCGCGTTAAATTAAATATCTGTTACATACACATTATGAATACATAACAAAGTGCATCGCATTAACTATAAATACCATCTGGAAATTATTTGGAAACATAAAAGGACCAATCACTAAAAAATAAACCGACAGAAAGTGTCTTCAGTTTGATGGCTATATACTAAGCAATAATAAAATAGATTATGAGGTTTTTTACGAATACGATATATTTTAAATTATTTCACAAAAATTTACAGTACTTCATTATATACGATATTTTTAGTTTTTTCTCCTTGTCTATAATATATTGTTACCTATTCGTAACACGATCGTTGCAACCTATTAAAAAAAAACTACCTACAAATTGATTTTATTAAACGTAACTAAAAACTAAAATTTATGTATATTAAGTCAAACGTACGCTTACCTATTACGGTTAGTACCTATTATAAAGGAAACGCATAGAATTATTCAATGTAATTAACCAAACACATCCACAAAAATTAGTTCGTTGAAGCAGAACTGTTGCTTAAGGGGCCAACCACATGATTGAGCCGTACAGCGTTGAATTTAAACCTTTATTTAAATATTTTTAATTACTTAATTAAATTTTTTATCTGTATTTATAATGACTATTTTGTTGTATTAATTTCATTATATCATACCATGTCCTTGTTATTATTCATAATTATAATTGTAACCTATTTTATATTGTTTTTTGACTCATGCTTCCTTACCTTTCCCCCTATTAATAGTGTGTTGGACCTCTTTTTTGAATCTCAGATTGCCAGATTTGTTGATGTTTATGTTTACTGCTCCGCTCCTATTGATCGTAGCGTGATGTTATATAGCCTATAACCTTACTCAATAAATAGGCTCTCTAATGCAAAAATAATTTTTCAAATCGGACTGGTAGTTCCTGAGATTAGCGCGTTTAAACACACAAAATCTCCTGCTTTATAATACTAGTATAGATAGATATAGCCGCCATTCTCACTTTGGTAGTGAACTAATTTATAAAAGTATCATTTCTTAAGGGGAAATAAAATCTTCTACAATAACTCCTCTATATTAAAAAAAAAAAAAAAATTACCTTTGTATTTTGATGAATTTATTTTCAAACGCTTGCCATTATCCAATTCTTGGAGAATTTTTAAGAGGTTTTCATTAAAACGGCTATCGTAAAGATTAGAAATTCATTGTGAGATTATCAAAATAGAAACCTCTTACTGATTTGACGTCATCTGCCATGTCAAATAATCACTATTTTACACGTTGAATCCTTTAAATGAATCTAAAATATTTTTCGAAATTAATGTTTCAGTTAGCTTTTATAATATTTCTCGACGCTCTGAGAAAAACAAAAAATATTAAGTTTAAAATAAATGGCAAAACAATCCTGTGTTTCATTAATTCAACAATTTTTTATAACAAAAATCGAGCTTATAGAATTCAGCAGTTACAATGTGTCTCAGATTCTTTGCACAATGACTAGCAATGACACTGATTTACGTTATGTTAGGTCATCATAATAATGAATTTTAATTCTCACTAGTCATAATTGCAGCCAATAAGAAATCTGAAACAGACTGTAGATATATTTTGCTTTATCATCAAAAATAATTATTCCACTACTTGTAAATAATTAAAAAAAATAAAATAAAGGTTTAAACAAAGTAAAGAAAAATATAAAAAGTAATTTTCTAAAACAAAAAGTAATTTTGATTTTATTGAAAATCGAAAATTGCAGATTTCAAAATTAGGATTACATTTTATATATATTTATGTAATTGGAAAATAGTATTTTTGTGTAGATATCAATTCACAAAATTTATACTTTAAACAAAATATCTATTAGAATAGAAGCTATTTCGAAATTTTTTTCTTGAATAAGAAGAATTAGTCAAGTTTTAGATATTTAATCGCCAATGAACATTTTAATGAAATTAATATTTTGCTCATCAAAATTACGAGAGAAACATTCAATTTTTATGTTACAAAAAGATTTGACGCTAATCTTTCGAATAACTCCACGATAAGATTCAAAAATTGAAACAAAGGACAATGAAGATCAAAATTAACAGTAAATTTTTCAAAAAGTTAAAAGTGTTATTTTTAATTATTTGGTAGTTTTGGGTCGAATCTTTGTAGCATGTATTTATCATTGAAATTTAAATTTTTATAAGATAAGTTACTTTTTATTTATCTACATTTATTCAATATCTTTACCTTTTTTTTCTGTTAGGTCCTTACCTATTGAGCTCATTTTTAGGAAAATTATTATATTTTCCCTTTTATTATCCTTAATATGCCTCTACAAGGGTATTAGAGTTTCGTACGATTGGAAGTATTTAAGATAAAAAATTATATTAATAATCGGAGACTGACGTTGGAACTTCGAACATGTGTTCTTAAAATTGTATTCTGAAGCTTATTGTTCTAACCATTTTTCATCTATTATTACAAACATTAGACCAACCCATGTTAGCTGTTTATTGTATTGATACGAAAACTTGATGAAAAAATACAGAAAATAAAATATAAAAGGAAAGAAAAAAGACTCTTTCAGAGCTCTTATTTTTCTCAGGTTGATTCGATTCTTTCTTTGTCAGCTCTTTTTTCTTTCTTTTAAGTTTTATTTCTTCTTTTAGTGGTGGTCCGACTGTTTAGTGTTTGGAGACCCATAAACCTTACAAGATAAAAGACATAGGACTCCGGGTTTTTTTTCCTTTTCTTTTCTTAGTTGGTGACCTGAGTTCCTTATTTTATTTCTTTACCTGCTCCGGCCAAGTTGAGAGGTAAACAGCTCGTAAACTTTGATCCAAATCCCCTCTTGCCCAACATAAGTCCTGGCTAATTTCCTCCCTGTTTGGAGAACACAGCAATTGTTCTTTTACGATACAGAAAACAGCCCTACATATCTTTGAACTTTGCTTCTGCAATATGGAATCTAATATAATAATTAAATAAAATACTGAGAATCCTAATCAAAATGTGCTTAATAATCTCCAGTAATAATTAGATATATCAGGATCTAATGCAATACAAACATAAGCAAACAACAGAATAACTAAACAATCTTTAATTAATTAAAGATTCAAATGTGGATTGGAACAGTATTTTAAGTGTATGTCATTAATAAACTAGTGAACAAAAAGCACACCCTATTCCGAATAATTATTGCTTTGAATCAGCTAATATTGTTTCATTCTTCTATAAAAAAGTATCATAATACTGTAAACTAAATACCAATAGTCATCAGTCAGGGAAAGAAAAACATCAAGATCTATTTTCATCTTCTTGATAGATGAAATTTGAATTCTGAATAAACTAGCAGAGTACTGTCGCTTCGCTCCATAACTCTAGCTTATATAGCATTAAACAAAAAACTTTATTTATTAAGCAAAGTAATATTGAGATCGCAGAATATACGACTTCCAAGCCTGTTGTGGCCTTCTCCGCTTAACTCAGGTGAATTGCGGGTTGGCGCCACACACCTGGGGTTGCTCCATACACATTTTTGCATGTATCTTGCAAACGCAGAAACGTTTGTGAATGACTGATATATCGTTCGATAGAACTTTCAAATACCAACATTTTCTCAATATAATGTTCTCTTCCATCTTTTATACTTTTCGTTTAAATTAAGAAAAAGTCAAAATTTGACCCTTTAAAAGGCGCCATCTTGGTAACCAAAAAAGTTTTTCGAAAGATTTTTGTAGCATTTTGTATGTCTTAAAAAGATCTACATTTTATCCAATTGCATGACCAATCTATCTCTTATTGTTTGGTCACAAAATTGGAAAAACTTAGTCTTATGACAGAATGACAGACAGAATAACGTTTTTATAATATATAATATAGTAAATACGAATTGTCAAAATATTTTTGATATAACTTACATTATTCAATATTTTTTGAATCCTGGCGGAAGTAACTGACTTCCTAGTATAGGCTTCCTCATAAATAATAAATCTTTTCAAATACGAGGTCCATGCTTTAGGAATGCCTTTAGATAATGTTGAGAAAGTGATAAGAAACGGTCTACGAAAAGATTATTTGCGAAATAAGTAATGCTCTTTCAAACTGTTGAGTGACCAATGGAAAATACCATACAGAAATAGATGTAGGAGAGACAGAGGGTTCCTTTAAGTCAAGGAAAGGATACATTTACACGTTTCATTTACAAACAGTTGGTACGAAAATTATATTTTAATTTTCAATATATTTTATTTTTATTTTTTAATTTTTTAAAGACTTTTTTTTTCTACAAAGTGCGAATAGCTCAGCAATTTGTTACTTAATTCAATTTTTACAGCACTGTTTTTTAATAAAATTTAATATTTAAAATCTAAGATATTAGTTAAGTGACCTATATATTAATAAGTAATACAGTTATTTTGAATTCATTACTAAATAAATACAGAAAATAAACCTCGAGAACTTCGTTTAATTTTTTTTAATAGATTTTTGGCATCATTAAAAAAATAAAACTTATATTCTACAGAATGTTAAACAAAAATAATGGGTTCTTATAAAAACTTAACATATATAGTAAGTTAATAAATTTGTTTATATTCTTTTCGAATTTACTTAATAAAATTAATCATATCCTTCCAGAAAATGATTTCTTCATGATTAATTGGTGCAGTATTTCGATAAGTTCTTCAGAATAAAAATAGGTCGATTATAATCTTTTCTACCTGTATCGCTTTGACAGCTTCAGGAAAAAGAAATCACTTCGGGATTTATTCATTCTTTTTGCCCCTAATAGGATAAAAACTCTTACATCAGAAGTCTTGGCTAACAGAGGCTTTGTCAATGGATAAGAGATAATAGTTTACTACTATTTCTGCTTTGGTTTCTCAGCTTCAAACTTATTCAAAGGTCGCTTCCTTAATTTTAATTGGAACAAATTGATGACGAACGCTTACGGTCCAGTGATTTCAGCAAACATTTAATAAATTTCTTTAGTTTGATTGTTCAAAAAGTTTACGAATTGAATCAGCAACAATAACGGTTAGAAGTGCTAGAATGTTAAAATACTTTCTGAGTTGATATTTTTCAAAAAATAAGCTGTCTGTAAAAAGACTATGGTACTTTTTTATTACCAACATCTAATTATTATTACTTTAATAACATCTGTAGAATGCCCAAATAGTATTACTCCTTTAACTTCAGCAATATTATCAGGTTAAATGGACGTAAACCATTAAATGAATAGCAAATATTGAATCAGAATGCATGGAATGATAACTCGTTTTCTAAAGGAAAATTATTGTGATTTTAAAAAAAAAAAAATCTTAGTCAAACAAACATCAACAAAAATATTTATTTTACTTTGCCAACTGAATAATTGTAAACAAACAGATTTAAAGGTAAATAACATGAGTATACTATAAAAACACATTCCCTCGAAGTTTTTTTTAACTTAATTCCTTGAAAGGATTTTGATAAAGGACTTCATTTCAGGCATAATTGGTGTTTAGGATCCGTTTACCAAAGTCTTTTCGTAAGGACCACATCTAGTCATTGCTTCAAAATTCACTTGCCTAAATATCAGCAGTGAGGATTTTCCTAAGCCTAATTTGCATTTGCCGATATAAGACTGCCATGAAGCATCGAGTTTCCTCTGCTATGTCGCGACTCTTGAAGGTGATCATTACTTTGTACGGTCTCATTTACTCAAGCCTTAAGCCACAATGAACGAAGAATTTAACAAAAGAAGGAAATCTTAGAGACTTTGCTTCAGGTGAAAGCAGATATTATCAAGCCTAGGATAGAGAAATTACAAGATTTAACTCTCACGTTGATATTGAAACTTAAAATGGAATACTAAAGAATTCGAAATCGTAAATGAATGCGAGAGGGTAGACTTACGTAAGGAATGATTGAAGAGGTTCGAAATAATGTAGACCAAATAAATTGTATGTCCACAAAAAATAAAAAATACAATTCATTACAGAATGTGACTGAAAAAATTAGGAATGAAATTTTTCAAATGGAAAAAAACAACAAAAAAAAAACACCAAAACTCTGGTGTCGACTGTAATTCGATGTTCGTGGCTTTGCATTCTACACTGAGTGAGTAGTGACGATTTACTCACTCTATGAACTAATTATAATTTTTAAATATTCAATTTGGATTAAATCGTTCAGTTATTATAAAAAGAAATAAAGCTTAACTTTCTTTAATTAATTACTGACTATTATTGTTAGATTCTGAAGTTACGTAACGAGGTAGTCTTCAAATGGCGGACATCAACGTATTCTTCATAAACTTGAAGTTCTCTTTACAAGTTTGGATATAATTTTGTTGCAAATGTATTTAAAATGTCTGTCGCTGTAGATTTATGGGAAAACGAAGAAAGCTACTACGATGAAAACCTGAAATAATATTTAGGTTGATCAGTAGTTAGATAATAATAATGTTTCAGTTTAACCATTTTTGAAGACCTAAGTTAAAGTCTAAGATTAACTGAAATATAAGCAGAAATTTCGTGTTGTGGTTCCTACCATGAACATCCCTTCATTGCATCCCGAGTAAGATTTAAGCCATATGTAATATAAAATTAAATTAAAATTGAAACAATTTTATTGAATGATTTATTTTTCGCAAAAATAAATTTTTTTACCTTTGATAATGTAATCAAACTTTCAAATCTATTACTCGTTATTCTTGTTATATGAAAACAGGATGAATTCGATATCAAGTCTTTCGTTATATATTCGATATTGATATATTGGATGTTGAAATATTCGAAGCAGCTATCGATCTGTCTCTGATCTGATCTCTACAATTCATAATCTTTCTAATAATGTTCACTGCTGTCTGTCCGACTTGTAGTTTGGGCTGCACAGGTAGCAAATGTTTTATTTGCAGCTACTTCCTCTTGTGAGAGACAGAAAGTGACCTCAAACCGGAACTTCTATTTTCCACACATCTACAAGTCATAACTTTCCAATAAGGTATCACTGATGTCTGTACGACTTATAGGTTGGGCTGTAGAGATGGTGACGGACCGGATGGACAGAAACTTCTCAACAGCTCTCCCTCCTTCACACTTCGAGTACGGAATCTCTAAACTATTTTGTCTAATAAGAAGTTTCCAAAAAATTGGAATTTATATTATTTTATTGCACTAAGTTCATAACATTTTTTTTTTTATTATTTTTTTTTTTTTAAATGAAGAACTTAACTACTTTATTACAACTAATAAATAAAATAGATGATAAACTATCATTAAATAAACATCATTAAATATTTTTCTTTTCTTTTCAGGTGAGTTTTCTTCAGTTTCATTCAATTCTTAAGGTAAGTTTTGTTTAAACGTTTTTGACATTCGTTTTATTGTAATTTTATAATAGTAAATAAACTACAATATTTTTTCTTAGAATATGTTACTGGTCAAATTATCGTTAACTTAATAATCAAGTTACTTAATTCACTATTTAAATGTATTTTAATAAAAAAAAATCACCTTTAAATAACATGCAATAATTAATAACTTATGTATTCATTTAGGGTTTTCATGAATATTTTAACAGAATTATTTTCACATTTTTATGATAAGTATCTTATCAAATTTCTTGAAATCTGGTATAAATTAAGATCTGCCAAAAAAATATTTTTTTTTTTTTTTTTAAAAAAAGTGAAATTTCCAACTGAGGAAAAACACATTTCGGAGAAATATTATTTAATAATACTTAATAATTTCATTATGGCTTCTGAGATTATAAATCAATTTTCATTATTTATAAACACTCAAAGAATTTTCCAAACCAAATATAATATTAGAGAAAGAGGAAAGATAATGCGAGAGTAAAATAGTATTTGAATTGAACTCATCTCAATCGAAATTATGATTGTGAAGGAAACTAAATAAATATGAAATCAAGTATTTCTTCAAGTAAGAAGTGGTGGAAATTTAAATTTTTAACATTACTTAATTTCAGCAACGTTTAATTATGATTTCATGTAATTATTATTCACATTTACTTGGATTATAGTTATAAATGATGGTAGGGTCTTGCAGTTTTGTAGCTCTTAGGACAATAAAGGAATTCTAGTTCTTACTAAAGATCAGGACTTTAATACGTGGATACGAAAATATAGAGGTAAAGGTGGTATTATGAACCCCCATTTTGTTTTTGTATAATAAGCCTATAATAATTATACATTTACCCATTCTTTTTATGAAATAATGTAGTCTAATAAATTACTTACTTGGTTTATTTGCATTTTGTATAGTTATTTTAGGTATTGTCCATTTAAAAATAAAATTGTAGGGCAATACACTTTTTATAAAATTTGATGAGTGTTGGTAATATGAGCTCCGCAGTAATTATATACAAAATTGCTTGTAAATAATTACAAACTGTATTGCAAATGACAAAATAAGTTTTATTTGAATAAAAGAAATTGCATAGTTAATTTGAATTGCAGCTATTTACAAAAGTCACAGACAAACTGGTTATTTTCACATCCTGCTCACTCATTATGGACCCACATTTCGCACACAAGCCATTGCACCCAAAGCTCGCTTCGTTTGTCTTCAGAAAACAGCGATTCGCAGAACAGGCGTACAGCGTCATCTTCTCCAGGGTTTTCCACGCCAATTTCCATTTCCATCACTGATTCCTCTGAATCAACAGACTTAATATCGTCTCGATCTGAGTCAGTTAGTTCCAAGTTATCTAGTTTAAGTTTCCTTTTGCATGATCGTTTTATAGGACTATTCGATTGTTTTTTTATCCCTTTTCTGCTTCTTTTGATCATCTTTCTGCTTCTTTAAGTCTTCCTTTTCTTTCTTTTTCATTTATTTTCGTTTTTGTTCTTCTTGTTATGGACACACAAGGGGGGGCTCATATTATAAGGTGACCATTTTTTTCTAAAATGAAAAGGAGGACGCAAATAATTTGAAGAAAAAAAAATGTTTTCAGGGGTTTCGGGGTATAAACCTATCTCTTCAACCAAAAAAAAAAAAAAAAAAACCCTCTAAACCTATCTGTTCAACCCCAAAAAAAACCCCAAAAGGTTTTAAACTTTATATATGAATAAGGAGGACATATTACTTTTCAAACATCAAAAAGGAGGATAGAATTTACAAAAGGAGGACATTTAGGAGGACACTTCTCAAGGGAGGACAGAGCTTCAAAAAGGAGGACGGTTGGTCACCTTACATATAACAACACTCGCCATATTTGGAAACAAAATCTCAAATCATACTATTCCCTAAAATAAAATAAAACTAAAATTACGGTTTTGTAATCCTTATCCTTGTAGATAGATACCCGCTAATTTTAAAACAACTCTGTGAATGAGAAATCAGTTAAATATGAAAGGAAATACATGTCTTACAAACTTTTCTTCACTACGAAAAACGAAATCAACCTACTACATCCATCAGCCATATTGGAACTGAGTCAAACCAACCTAGCGGCGAATCCACGAACTATGACTATAGGTTTCGGCTGCTTTCGCTTGTCTGTGTGACATACTTTAAATGATACATAGGAGGCTCATATTATAAACAGTGCCCATATTACCACCTTTACCTCTATTATAAAGCACCACGACAGCAGAATCTTAATGAAAACAAAAAAAAAAATTATGAAATATCTGGAACATTTATAGGATGTCCAAGAGCTTTTAGTACTTACTTCTTACAGTTTGCAGTTGGTGCTATTTTTATGTATAATGAAGCTGTATATTTGGCCACTGTATGATGGTGACTTAAATATTTTTTTCAAAGTAGTAACAATTATATTACGATCTTGATACTTCATAGGAATTCCATCATAAGTTGGTTTCCTCTGGTATCGTTTCAATATTATCAATAGTGGATATACTGAGCTTATGTAATAGAGAAAAATATCAAATTTTTATTTGGTATAAAACACACAAAAAAAATCGAAATAACTATTCTGTAATTTCTAATCAAATATTAATATTTATATAAATATCTTATTTAAAATATCTTTTAAAATCATACTAATTTTAAAATGCAGATTTTTGTTTTTTTCTTCTTCCTTGGGCTGTTTCTTCTGAGTTTATTTTCTGATAATAATGAAGTTGTATCATTTCACGTGCAATTTTCCAATTTTATTTAAAAAAAAAATATTTTTGGCACATGTTTCGATGTATTACAAACAATTTTATAAAAAATTCCCTCCAATTTATTTTCCAAGTACAATCATTTTTCCAACATGGCTAATACTGAATTTGATGACTTACGATGTTCACAGTTCGCAACTGAAAGAGCTAGAGATTTATAACAGAAGCCATTTTATTGCTCTTAAAGTGGAGTACATTTCTTGCTATAATAAAGTTTTGGCCAGCTGCAGACTGAGGGGGCTGAAATTAAGTCTGAAATTTAAAATTTTTTTTCTTATGAATGCATTTTTTAAGATATTTAAAAAGTATGAATTGTCTTAGTCTAAATCTTCAAACTTATGCAGTATATATCCTACTTTCAAAGGCTTAGTGTGGTATCACGACGCTTACGTTAACATTGAGGGTTGTCAAATCTCTCTTTAATCTACTTAGCACCAACATAATTGGTCGCTAATTAGCTGTTGAATCATCAAAATTCTCTTATGTTAAGTCATTCCTCAATTAGAAAACTCCCATCAGCCCGGAGTTATTCACCTTTTCCAAGATGGCTGACATCGAATCCAATTCCTGTGATGTTTGATGATGAATGCATTTCATTAAAAGTTCCGAAAATAATATTGCATGGGACAAATTCATTTCAATATACTTGTCTTGAAAATTCTTGTCTTCAAGGGAAAATTCGCCCCACGTGTTTTTCTTTTCTTCTGCATGGAAGCTGCCATTTTCAAAAATACTTGCGCATGCGGAATATGATTGGGAAATGACCTTAGATGTTAATAACCAATCGCAGCCACTTTTAGTAACACGGCATGTTGTCAACGACTCAACAGTAAATATTGTCTAATTGTGCTTGGTGATACATACCAACTAATATTTAAGGACCTCTAAAGCTTCGAAACCGATTAGCGGCTCATCAACTGACAACGGCTTCGCTACAAGCCTTTGTTCCACGCCGCCTTCAGTCTGTTAAATCTCAAGACTTTGAACCTTCTCCTTACTTTACTGAAATGGCTGCACAGCTAAATTTTCAGGTGGTTGAACTGGAAAAAAATCTGAAGTATTATCTGAAGAATTATATGATACTTTACTGTGGTTAAAAGTTGGAGTTTTAGAATTTTCTGGTTTAATTGCTGTGACACGATGAATATGCCCTAAAAGTCTGCTTAATTATTTCCGAGCATTTATGGCTTAATAAAATTTCTATCATTTATCTTTATTAAGCCTCAAAATCATGACTACGTATATTAAAAAAAATTTCCCTGTTATTTTAATTTTCTAATCTCAGTTTTTCAGTTAATGTTCTAATACTTTCAATTTCAGTTAATCTAATGAATAGAGGCAGCTTTTCATAACAATAAAAGTTAATCTAACAATTTAATGCAATGTAATGTAATGAAAACTTGGATAGTTCAATTTTGCCAGAATAAACACTGTTAATGAAGTCAATTTCCATAGAATTCCTCTGATGAAACTATCTCCGCTCTAGTTAATTTTGAAAATTTAGAAATCAAAGAAAACTATTGATAGCGGTAATTCAATTTCTCCGATATGAAAACTGGTTTACCATACCCACGTCATCTATTAAGGTGATCGTAATTAAACTTGACCTATTCAATGCATGCTGTAACCTTAACCAATAAGCGGATTGACATCAAAATTTGTATACAGACTATTCAAAGGAATAGTCAAAGGAAAAAAAAAGTTCAAAAAAGTTCTCCTAGAGCGCGCTTTACAGCAAAAAACGTGAAAAAAACAACAACAATATAAACATCAAAATAAACCATATTCAACAAATCACAATCAAACAGCATTTATTCGTTTGGTACGAGATATGCCTACTACACAGACTGTTTAGCTGTGTTTTCCATCGTGAAGTTATAAAATTTGCAAGAGATGAATAGTGTGTTCAACTGCTGACAGCAACTTACCTCCCGTGATGCTTCGGTATGTAGCAGAATACTGAGGCTTAAGTTTGTCAGATGTGCAACAATTCCACGATAAACATTTCCATATTCTTAAAATGAAATTGCAACCAGAAATCACATGGATTCAGATCCGGAGAACGTGATAGCCAGACAACAGAAAATGATCTACTAATCACCCGGCAATGTTGAAATGTTGACGCAAACAATGCATAACAGTTGTAGACACAAGGCATTGTTGCTGTTGAAGTTCGGGTGCTACAAAGTTCTGGAGCATATCATGATATCTCAGGACCATTACAGAACATGTCACAGAGCCGTTAGGAGCAACTTTTTCGAAGAAGAATGGTCCGATGACAAATATGAACGATCAATTTAGGAGAATGTAGGGGAAGTTCCTGAATTTTCAATGGGCCATATTCGACAATTCTGAGTTCCTACTGTTCCATTAAGATAAAAATGTGCCTCGTCACTCCACAGGATGTTCCACGGCCACGACACACCATCTTCCATTCTTTCAAGATCGGGCAATGAAAAGGTGAGTCGATGATCCTTGTCGATAGCAAGCAGCTGGTGGTTTTTGCTGGTCTTGTATGGAAAAAAAATACACTATGTGTCGCAGTATCTTCTTCACTGTGCCATACGATATGTGTACTGCCGTGACACTGAATGTGGATTACTGGCGCAAGAAACATGAGTCATTGACTGTCTGACAACAGCCATCGCAACATCTTCAATGACATTTTCAGTGATAGGCTTGCGCCCTCTGCCAGGTTGAACTCGTAACGATCCAGTTATCTCTAATCGATGTATCATGTTCCTCAGAGCTTGTGCAGACATTGGTCTACCGCTTAAGTTCTAACGAAGACGAAACTCACTCACAGCAGCCTTAGCATTTCCATGGTTTTTGTAAAAAAATTACAAAATTAAAGCCCGTTCCTGTAAAGTGATAGCCATCGTAGCTGATAAGAATGCTATTCACTCATTGTTATTATTTTTATACCCAGAACTCTGCTGTAAAATAGGCGCTTATGCAAATGAGATTGATTTTCGTTGATTACAGCGCCAAACGTGCCATTATTTTCACTAAGTTTATTGTGTGTGTGTGGTCGGTTCGCACCGAAGTGCGAGCTTCGTTGCCGAAGCATCCGTGCTCCAGGGAGCGCTAGTGTTCCCAAGACGGCGAACCCCTAGCAGACTCCCTAGAATTACAAGGGAAAGATACTGGGGTGGTTTCCCGTGGCCTTCCCCAGGACGCCATTAAGGAATGACGTCAGACCGAAGAGAAAGTGAAGAAGAGGCTACAACACAGGAAAGGAAATTTTTGAAACATCCATGCTCGCTACCGGGATTTGAACCCGGGCGCTGGCACATTGATCTCACGACAGACCGACGCCTGAGACCGCTCGACCACACCAGCGCGGCATGTTTATTAGTAATGTTGATAAATGCTAAATTAAAAGTTTAAAATATCATTTTAGGTTTGTCTAATTTATCGTTTTTTTTCGTGCATTTTGCTGTAAATCGTCCTTTAGGGGAACTTTTTTGAAGTACGAAAACAAACATGTGTGTGTGTGGCCGGTCTTGCATCGGTACTTTGCTACAGTCGTTTTAGTGTAATGGCTGTTGGCCATGCGCAGGAGGGCGTGATTGTTTGATGTTTCCTGTACGTAAAGTCATTCAAAGCGCAGTGAGCAGAGACTGATTGCTCACATGCTGCTGTCGGGAATACGTATCAAAAGTGGTACAAGGATGGGCAAACGACAAACCGATAAAAAGCTATGTGTCGACCGCAGCTCATTGATGCCATAGGTCGGCGGAGATTGTCGCACATTGTTTATAGCGACCGCTTGCCATAGTCCGACAAGTCACTCACAACTACAACAGTGGTGAACAGGACAATGTTTCACAGCACACGGTTCAAAGAACCCTTCTGTATATGTGGCTGCATAGCTGTACACTTCGTCGGGTCCCAATGCTAATGTCCATCAACGACAGCGCAAGAAATGGGCAAAAGATTATCGAAATTGGACCGTGGATGATTGTAAAAAAGTCGCCTGATTTCAGGCGAATTCAGATACCTGGTGCATCGCGTAGGCGGCCGATCACGGATACGCCGATTATCATCGGAGGCATTGGCGCCTTGATGCACTGTTGGGAGGAAACAGGCCGGCGGAGGAGGTGTGATACTGTGGGCGATGCTTTCAAGAAAAACTTTTACGTCCCATTATCCCAGTAGAAAAATTCCTGATAGCTGTCAGATATTTGTACATCGTTGCAAACCTAGTTTACCCATTCTTGTCAACCGTGTTCCTGCTGGCAATAGTCATTATCAACAGGACAATGCACCATGACACACTACCAGGAACGTCAAGGAGTAGTTCGAGGAACATGATGCTGAATTTCATTGCACGCCGTACCTCCGAATTCACAGGTATTCACAGGTATATACCTCCAATCGAAAATTTATTGTTTGATTTGGAGATGGGGGTTCCCGCGCTACATCATCACCGCCCCAAAATGTACATGAACTGGAAAACCTGCTTTTGAAATTACGGTGCCAGATACCCCAGGATACCTATCGCCACCTCATCGAATCGATGCCTCGCAGAGTAGCCGCTGCTTTGCGAGCTAAATGAGGTCCTACATCGTATTGCGTAGGTGGTCACAATGTTATGGTTGGTTTGATTAGAAATATCATCTGCCTTGCAAGTATCATTTAATTTGACAGAGTTAAAAAAAGATGTATTTCGTTGAGTAATGCTATTTATTTCATAAATTGCAATGAAAAATACCTACAAATGTTCGAAATAAAGACGAAAAAAAATATCTGATATAAGATTTTAGTTTAATTCTTTAGGTATATTTTTGGTATTTTTAGATTTTTGCCAATCCAATAAGACAATGGTTTCACAATTACACCTATAGGGTTACACAATTGTCTATCCTGAGTTCCCTACACGTCTTCCTTAAATCAAAGAATATGATGATCAAAGAATGAAATAATAAAAAGGAGAAGAAACAGCGTAATTTTTACAATCATTTCCATTAAAGCAATAGACAGAATTTTGGAGATTTTGATTCACTGATAGGAAACTATAGGCATGAAAGATTTAAACACTTAAACATTTGCCGTAAGTGATCAAATTAAAATAAATATTTAAGCCTAAGCTTTGTTGTAAAATATACTTAATGTACTTACTTTTCTTGGTCCTTAAGTTTAATAAAAAATAAATTTAAATTTTTATTTTATTTTATTAAAACTTAGTTCTGAGAAAAAAACTTATAATTAGAGCTCCAGTATAAACCCTAAAATTACTTTGTATTTTATCTAGAATCAAGTCGTCCAGTGAAAAGGGCACATTCCATATGCATACGATTTTGACTTTTTTAAGTACCATTAAGTAGATGCTGCCATATAGTCTCTATTCCATTAACCATCATCTATAATTTACCATCTACTTTCACTGCCACTTTAAATAATTACACTAACTCTCTTTCAAACTTGTTTTTCTGTAAATTTTTTAATTTTGTTGCATGTGTGTCTTTATTACTGAGCCCCTCAATTAATGTTTGGATCCTAAGCATCCATTAAGCATTTTAAGTGTTCGTAAAAATTATTAAAGTGAGATGTCGGAGATCTGAATAGACCTGAATGTTTTAATTAATTTAGTTTCTGTCGTCTTTGTAATTTCGGAGACAAGACAAATTATCTCTATTATCTAAAGAATTATGTCATGTGCTGTTATTAATTTAGCCTTTGCTTTTCTTAAAAATTCAAGATATGGCTCACGGAGATTCCGTGCTTTTGTTCTGTAAGAACACAATTAATTCATGAATACACAAGATTGATTGTTATTGTTTTCAGATGGAAATATTAGAATGTGAATGAAAAATTGATAAGAAATTCTGTATTTTTATGTAAAAGGTAAAAGTATCCCACTCAAGGGTATGCAGGCCTTTGGGTGCATGAGAATTTAGTGTTTCTCGACAGCGGGACTGGGAATCCGCCTTTAAGCCCCAAGTGGGAAACTCGTACTCATTGATAAAGGGCTGCGTAACCCTTGGTGAATCACCTACCGCCGGCAATTGAATTCGGGATCCTCCAGTCCTCAGTCCAGCACCTAAACCATTGGCTAGCAGATCCATTGTTTTATCATGTAATTAGGTTTATTCTATCTTAGGTTTATTCAGCATCAATGACTGTTTCAATGAAGAACCTGAATTTATTTTTAAATCAAATTCATTTTAATTATTTATGGAGCGGAATCATAGTAAAAGAAAATAAGCAGTAGAAAGTGTGGGTTTCGAAAGTGTTAAAAAAAAGAGCTACAGCCTTAACTCTCAGCTCGTTCATCATAGGATTTTTTTTATTTATTTATTGGTAGTAAAGTAAATTCTCTATTTGGTAGAGATAGAAAGCATTTCCAACTAAATAGAAACAATGTTAGGTTTTTATAGAATTTAAAGAATATTTGAGAAAGAATATTTGTGCAGATATACAGGATGTAAAAGTTGGATTCGGTCAGTTTTGCATACCGAATCAAATGACCTGGTGAATTTTGTAAACAGTAGCAACAATGTGATTACCTGTCAGTCACCTTCTAATCACGAAGATGCTCGAACTGAAGACCATCAGCATTTATGCTGTTCTGCAGTCGTGTGTCAACACTGCGGCAAACCTTCACGCTGATCTCCCTCGAAATGGAAAGAACTTCGAGGTCGATGCGTTCCTGGAAGTCCAGAAGGTATTGTGGCTCGGTTGTGTAGACCTGTTCACGCACATATCTCCACAGGAAAACGCTGTGAGATCTAGTGATCGGGGTGATATTTCGATCGTACCAAGTCTGCCAATCTAGCGTCCGGGAAACATCTGATTAAGGAATGCCCAAACTTCATTGTGATAACGCCGCGGTGCCCCATCCTGTTTCCACATCACTTTGTTCATATCCGGTACACACTCTGGGAGGTGGGGTAGTATTTGTGTCCTCAGTAACCCCAAGTAGCGTTCATCATTTACTGTGTTATCGAAGAAGAATGATCCCTCTATAACAATGAAAGAAATACTAGCCTATGCTGTAATTCCAGGAGAGCTACCTGTTACAACACCATCGCATGGAGTTTGAAACCCAAGCGGTAGTAGGTGTTGTGCCGATTTACAGATCCAATAAGATAAATTCACCTCATCTACCCACACAATTCGATCAAACAGTGTCTCGTCCTGTTGCGATTCATCGAGCAGGCTGGTGCAGTACTCAATTCTTCGGTTAGGATCATCCTGAAACAGTGCATCAACTCATTGTGGATGATATGGCTTCAGAGAGTTCAGAGAGTGAATAAGACGTTGAACTGACGCATGTGCCTGTTCCACTAGACAACCTTCGAACTTTTTCGAACTTTTCACCAGCGCTTTGGCGTGATGTGTTGATTCTCTTCGGTAGTGATTATGGTGTGTTACCCTTTCCCAATATGTTTTGTTGCAACAGAACTAGTCTCTTCAAACGTCTTCTTGATTGCCGTCATTGTTTCACATTTCGGAGAAAAACCATATTCCTCATCAAATAAACGTCTTGCTGCAAAGATGTTGTCCTTCGACTCTTAAATTAACTTAATGACAGACACATGTTGCTTTAACGTCAATCGGAAGCACTTTGCCTCCCTGCCATTGTGAATTATTGCACGGTGCGCTAACGCGCATTCAGTGCTACGAGGTGCTTGTACTGAGATTTGGTGCATGTCCACAGTTGTACACCGGTGAAACATTCCGATGCCCGCCTTTTGTTAGGATACTTTTATTCTTGTGGAAAGGTATAAACTGTTTTTGAAAAATAGCTCCCAGGAAGAAGTTACCGGGTTGATCGAGTTCAATTGATACACCCTGTATTCTGATAATTCCATTGAACAATTCCTTAAGTATTTTTTTCTAACAGAATGTGTTGCTTAAGTGGATTTCAAAGAAGAAAGTGGAAAGTTTATTTATTTACATTTATTTATTATGTGTCAATCTAATATTAATTTTATATGGAGAACTGTACATGACGCCTAATGTAATTAACTTTAGATCGTAATTCGGTAGTAATGCAGGTATATATTCAGAGAAAAGAGATGGTTATTAGTTTTTTTAGTAGGTAATATGTTAGAAAAATTAGTCGACGAACTGTTTAATATGCTTCAATGAAATTAAATGAATAGTGACACTTACCCAAATTTTTCAAATGTGATTCAATAATAGTGTTTATTTACATTTTATTCATTCAGTGACTTGTACCTGTGACAAAATAATGTGAGATTGTTTGTTTATTAAAGCGTTACTGCGCGGGAGTAGTTTCGATGCATAAATATTATTTAAAATAATGAATGGCCACGAAATTTAGAATAATCAAATATTAAGAAATGTTTGCTGATGATCAAAGATACTTCTAGAATTATTTGCTGACAAAATTTTGTGTTGTTGTAGATTTCAAAGTGACATCATTTAAAAAAAATACCAGCCCAGTAAAAGTGATCCCACCCAAAACACTTCGTGTAAAATAAGTTGCCAAGACTCACATGCTCATAATGCTTTCACTGTTAAAAAGATATGAGATCTCATGTAGAGCCAAGCCCCTAACTCTACGAGGCCTAACTTTACAAGCCCTAACTCTAAAAACCCTATATCTTGGTCAAAAAGTATGCCTTGGCATACTCCATATCCTTTACATAACTCCATGGGATTGTTTGTGTGACAGCCACGAAACGGCCAAGGCATACTTTTTGACCAAGATATAGGGTTTTTAGAGTTAGGCATGTATAGTGAGGGGCTTGGCACTATACGAAATCTGATAACTTTTTAACAGTGAAAGCGTTAGGCGCATCTTGGCAACGTATTTTACATGAAATGTTTTGGGTGAGATGAAATAGTTCCATGAAACGGCCAATCCATACTTTTTGACCAAGATATAGGGTTTTTAGAGTTAGGGCTTGTAAAGTTAGGCCTCGTAGAGTTAGGGGCTTGGCTCTACATGAGATCTCATATCTTTTTAACAGTGAAAGCATTATGAGCATGTGAGTCTTGGCAACTTATTTTACACGAAGTGTTTTGGGTGGGATTTCATTTCTTTTTGTAGGATGAGATCTGATAACTTTTTAACAGTGAAAGCGTTATGAGCATGCGAGTCTTGGCAACCCCTTATTTTACATGAAATGTTTTGGGTGGGATTTCATTTCTTTTTGTAAGATGAGATCTGATAACTTTTTAACAGTGAAAGCGTTATGAGCATTTGAGTCTTGGCAACTTATTTTACAAGAAATGTTTTGGGTGGGATTATCTATTACAACTAAATTTAGTTTTAAGATTATTTAGAAAATCGATTTTTTTTTCAATACCCTACTTTTCTGTTTTTCTATTGGTCAACTTGTATATACAAGCTGTTTGCACTTTTGTAAGAAATCACATTATTACACAGTATTATTTAGGCCGAAGCATTGAGGGTACGACGTATTTCAGATCTCAATAAAATCCAAAGTATAAAAGCTAGATAAATGAAACTTAGCGTATTTCATTAGTATGGTAACTGCATCTTATCCTGAAAATTTGAGCTCTCTAGTTTTAACCAGGCCGAAGCTATGAGGGTTCGATAATAAATAACCAGACCCCCCCTTTATGAGGGGTTGGAATGTGAAAGTTACGGATTTCTTAATTTTTTTGTTGTTTGTGTGCTAATCCTAACCAGCATACCAAATTTCAGCTTTCTAGGATTTCAGGAAGTACCCTAGAGGTTTTGATGATCATGAGTCAGTGAGTCAGTGAGTCAGTCAGTGACGGAATCGACGTATTTTAGGTATTAATAAAATCCAAAGTATAAAAGCTAGATAAATGAAACTTAGCGTATTTCATTAGTCTGGTAACTGCATCATATCCTGAAAATTTGAGCTCTCTAGTATTATCTAGGCCGAAGCTATGAGGGTTCGAAAATACGACGAAACACTTCCAGAAAAGGTACGTAGTGCCCTTCCTGCTTTCGGCTCGTCTTGGCGGGGGCACTGCCGTGCCCCCAGATCATTTTTTCACCACCCGCCACAGCTTTCTCACAACACGCGAGAGCGGCACGGCGATCATCTTGGTGCTGTCGCGGGGACTTTGGATGTGTCATGACATCCCGGGATGTCCGGTTGACCCACGCCGATGAAACCCAAATTGTTGTCTTCCTCAATATTGTACCTAACATTTGATACCTTATTTGTATTTCTTAAGGTTTCGGAGGAAAAGCGGGCAAAAAAAAAATTCACATTTTCTTTTATAAAGATAGATGCCACGTTAATATTAAAAAAAATAATCTCAGAAATTTGTTAAAAAATTTTAAATTGACTGAAAAAATTTGAATACAGTTTTTCAACAAAGAGTTTTAGTAAATTACATTTTGTTGATGGTTGAATTAGATTGTTTACTTGTCATATCTAATGAGCTATGTTGTGATACGTTAGGAATCACTGATTAACATCCATTAGGGAAATTTACTGAGCAGCTTTGAAATATTTCTTCTCTTGTAATGAACAATTGATTCATTTAATGAACTTTAAAATGTGTAGGAGTCATGAGAACAAAAACTGGATTAAAAAAAATATTATCTAACTACCTCAAATAAGTCAAACATGGCTTGGAAAATATTAACAAAATAATTTAACAAGTTTCTTTAATTGGATTACATAAGTTATATACATTATACAGTTACTTCAAATAAAATAAAGGTAATAAAGTGTCTTATGTATTTGTTTATTGTAAATAAATTTCTCGCTTTTTAAACTTTTTATATATATCACAATGTCTCGAGAATTATTGATTCAAATCCAATTAAGAAAGATTGCATAATTTTTTTGTTTATTTCGAATTTACTTTGTTAATTGCCAAAAAAAAAATATGATTTTTGAAGATAATGTCTCAGATAAGTTTGATCGCAGGATTTTCAATGTTGTACAGAAATTCTTTACAAAATTAGTTGAGGCTGAATATTTTACCTGTATAAAGTTCTTTTGATAAGACAGTAGATATTAGGTTTCTTCTTCCGTCTTCTTGTATTTTTTAATCTTTTGGTTCTTCTTTTGTCATTCGACTGGATTTGGACCACTGCCAGACAATAATTTGATTGAAAAGAAGACTTAAAATTGATTAAAATTGGCAAAAAGTGAGAGAAGGATTATAAGCATCTTTTAATTTGGAGAAACCAAAGATGGAAATTGAACTATGGTTAACAACATGCACTTGACCCATTACAAACCAATAGGAATAGCACTTAATTACTCCCATCCAACGCAAAAAACAATAGCGGGACACCATGAAGTAGAGCCATGGGACACCATGAGCCTTCAAAGGCTCAATAAACAACATTTCTTATTTTCAAGTAGAACATTTCTGCTGATTGCAGAATTCGATTTCGATCCCTGGTGGCGCGAGGATAAATTGTAGTTGTTAGCAATGCCTCTAAATAATTATAACACCTTGGTTTTTTTTTATTTGAAAAGATTCTAGGTTAGATCGATATCTTACATCTTAAGGCGCATGTTTTCATACTGGAAAATTAGGTTTCAGTCCCCAGATGTTTTCGACGATGCTTTGCTGAGTTTTTTCGTCCCCAAACAGTTCCAAGGGTTTCGCCCAGTCCTCCGTAAATTTTGTACCAGGAGTCTTTCGTTGAAAATAGTTTCATTGGTAGGAAACATCAGGAGCTTTAACTGACATGCCTTCTTGCGTCCTCTTGGCTCGTTGTGAGATCCTTTAACCTATTTATTTATTTAAATAATTTACCTAAATCTTTAAATGAAAATTAAATTAGAGTAAAGTGAATCCCCAAACAAATCTAGCTTACAAATCTAGGAATCACTTTTTAATACATTAAAAATACTTTTTTTTCATATTCGCCTAAAAGATTTATTCTTCTTTAATTGAATATACAATTTCTTTTCCAATTTACTTAAGGGAGGAACATTTTTCTTTTTTAATCAAGAGACAAAATGTTATTCCTGTATCGTAAATGTCTTGTCTTGTTTTATTGGACTGCATTCCATGTATTTTGTTTGGACAGTTGAACCAAGCAAACCATATGGAATGCGGTCGAAACCAAGGAAGCAACGTAATAATCAAAATGTCTATTTAAGGAACAACTCATATTTTTCATGAGATGTCCATTGATATTGAGCAGCTATTTTTCTATCAAGAGAAACGTGATGACAAAGTAGAACGCTTTCTGTAATTTAACTTTGAAACTCAACTGTTCAAAACTTACATATTATAACTACTTATATTAATTAATCATTAAGACTCTCAGTGATTGGATAATAGGAAAATGCTATAAAATCGATTTTTCTAAAGTTGATTTCTAATATTAATTTAGTTATTCTTGTAAAAAAGGCCTCTTAAGTAAAGAGTTAGAACCTATCTAATTTCAACCAGTTATTTTGCTGTCTGTGATGGGAACATTTATAAGGAATACCTTTTATCTTAATTCATTTTGAAATGACAGGTGCATTATTAATATCTCAATTAAGTCTAATAGCCGTTCGTGGTACAAGGTTCTAATTAAAAGGCCCGTTCCTCTCTTGGCTCCCACACCCATTCATTACCAAATTGATTGTCATCACACTTGAAGTATCAATTCCTGCACTAATTTTAGACTTCGTGGCATTAAGTCAATGGCTTTTGCTTTGGTTTTTTCTCATTTTTTTGTGCTGATTCAACGATTACAAAGTAGCGCATGGGTCGATTTCCTTCCTGTTTATAAATGAACTAATAACTCCAATGCAAATTCGAGCTATAAATGACTGAAACAAAAATCTTATTTTTAACCTTAATATGACGAAGATGTGATTAAAAATGGAAAGAAAACAAAACATTGCCGCCAGCCATAATGTCCTTTTCTTTCCAATAAGGTTTTCATAAAACAAAGGAAATAGAGAACATTTAAAGCAAATTTAATAATAATACTTCAGGTAAAAATTAAATAGAATTATTTGTTTTTCTTAACAGAAACTGATAACAGTTTTACATTTATATAGATCAATGCCTCTAATTAACAAGGAAATCATTATTATCAACTGAATTTCTCTCCTCACGGAATTATTTTAAAGCATTCCATTGTAAAAAAGAAAGTAAAATTAAAAACTTAAAATCATCGAAAAGCAACAGACAGATCCTCCATGTTACTCGAAAACACAATTTTTAAAGTAGTAAGACTCTACAGAAAAAAAAAAATCCTTGAAAAATTCCAGTGCTGCATAAAATAAGAAAAGATAAAAACTAAATCCAATTTCTCTACCTCTTGACGGTTCCCTTATTGAACTATGCATTACAACTTGTTTTCTAGTTTCCATTTCACTCGCACTTTTTTTCTTTTTTTGTATCAACTTGTAAAATAACATAATATATTTTTTTCTTTTACATTTCTATCGCCCTATGCTCTGTTTTGTATTTCCCTGAGTAGATCTAATATGGAGAAGAGCTTCTACCGTTAGATATTACAAAGAGCAGGGAGAGGTATACTTTAAGTTTCTCAAATACTAAGTTGATTGCCAAACTTCAGCTTTTTGCTCAGTAATTGTTTAATCCAAATAAACATCTTTACGGTTGTGTATTTAGTATCTCTTAAGTATTTAAAGGTTTTGGGTCATGAGATAATATCCTAAATACAGTTCCCTTAAATGTGAACGATAAATGCAGCTAGGAAACATTGTCTTTAGTCTAACAATGCCTTATAGCAAAGAAAAGAAAAAGCGTTTGGAAAGAAACAAAATATAGAATGCAATTTAGGTTGTTTTATTTTAACTGATGTATGTGCATTCACAAACACTTATACCAGTTATCAACTCTGTAGACAGTTTTTGATAGAAACGCAAAGAGACAAATAGCAAATTTCTTATTGGATGAAACTGTGTTCTCAAAATGAAACACACTGCTATAAGAAAGATTCAATTCAAGAATGCCATTAAATATTCTTCATGAAAACTATTGAACTATAATTATGTTGTTCAGAAGTACAAAAGAAACAAAACCACATTTAGTATGTCTTTAGTGTTAGTTCTAAGGAACTTCATATAAATTATTTAGGTTCACTTCATTGCCTCAAATCCCTTATTTTCAGTTCCGTATCTTAAGCCTCACCTTTCACACAACAATCACGTGTAACTCTTGATACCTTTTTTTTCACCGCATCTCACTTACCGTTTAAAACTTAAAACGTATCTCCAAGGAAAAATAATTTCTTTTAGAAATATGAGGATTTTTAGTTATGTTGATTTTAATTAATAATCATCATTTTTAATGAAGTACTAACAGTTTGGAGTTTATTGCCACGATGTTAATCTCGAACTTATCGAGATGTGTAAAATAAAAAATAAAAAACTATCATGAAATGTAAAGCATGAAGAAAGAATTTAATCATAAAGAACAAAAGTTTTTCCTCTCTTACATCTTGAATCTAGTTACAAATATGACAATATATTTTATTATGAATTGTTGAATTCCATCCCCTGACTTGCTTAAAATTATTTTATCTCTTATAATTTTTAATCTAAATCTATGTTCTTTTTTATTCTTCGTCTGTTTCAATATATTACTATTGGTGATTCTTTTTGATGTAAAAAAAAAGGCATCATTCCCGAAAGATCAGTCTGAATAACAGATTAGCTTTTCAGTTATTTTTCCTACAAAGTTTCAGTGGAACAAAATGGAGGACATTAATCAGGTGCTCAGTCAAGTGCTAACATAATGTATACGAAGCTAAAGTAAATACTAACTGATTTCAATGTCAATAGAGAAGGTTTAGGCTTATGCGGTGAAAGAAATTGATTAAATTAAGAGTTCTGAAATTTCTAAGGTTATATACAAGCTGAATAAAATGCTATAAAAACATGTTTTCACTAAAATACAGAACTTCCTATAGTTTGCTGGAATAAATCCAGTTTTGTAAGTATTCGTGTTAGTCATTAGAAAATTAACAACCCATTGCTAAAGGCAGGTATTCCTTGCATACAGGACTGATGTTTTAAATATTAAAACATTATTAATATCAGGACAAAGAATGATATTAAAAGTTTCGAAGAAAATAGATTTTTTTTTCAAGAATCAGATAGAATTTTATAGATCTCTGAGATCAAAAGGAAAACAAGGCAAAATATATAAGGTGATAGGGGGCCAACATTCTACGGATTTCGAAAATTTTTTTACATTGTTTTCATTGAAAACCGCTAATAGCTTAAATGTTAGAAATCCTACAATATTGTTAAGGTTGTCAGCGAGAACTCGATGGGTAACGTCTCCCTTTGATATACTCGAGGAGCTGGAATATTTTTTTTTTACCTCCCTTTTCTAAATCTGTTTTGTTTATCCTTACTTTAATCTACTTTCTTTTCCTTCCTTTCATCGATTTTGGCCAACTATGGACCACGGAAGTAGCCCGACCTGACAACGTCTGGGCGAAGCTAGGAAATTCGAGAATGGGGACGAGATTCAGCTCTTGTCCAGAATAACCCTGAGATAGTAAGTCCCAGGGAGAAACGGACGAAACACAGAAGAAGAAAGAAACAGTCATGCCAATGCCGGGATTCGAACTCAGGTTCCGACACAACGGCCACACAGCAGACCGCCGTCTAGACCGCTCGGCCATGCCCGAACGGCCTACTTTCTTTTATTATTTTTATTTCCTTTTCTGACTTATTATTAGTAATACGAGTAGAAATTGTAAATAATCCTTGAATTAGACAATAAATTAAAGTGGCATGGGTTCATTATCAAAGTTTGGAAAGCCTACCTGTATATACTACCTGTGCATGAGAAATACGTGTGAAGACATTTTGTGCATGAGAAATAAGTGATCTTCAGATTTCTTATCCATATTTTTCATTTAGATCCAAATGTAATACGAACATAAACCCCAATAAAATACATTAATATAAGACAAGGAAAAAAATCTAGTTTCCTTAATCAGGTAATGATCTTTTTGATCATTTATATAAATAAGAAAGTAATAAAAATAAATTAACATTTTACTTTATCTACTAATTAAAGAGGATTATTAATCGTTTTACTAATGTAAGTCAGAAAAATAAAATAAAAATAAGAAAACAAAATACATTACAGTATGGAAAAACAAAACTATTTTATAAAAAGGAGAAAAGTTCCTAGTTAATGGAACTTATGTCTTTTACGTCATATTTTTAATAATTAGCCTCTTTAAATAATCCTACAGTTTGTCGATTTTAACTAAATATTCTGCTGATTCAAATCGATGGTAATTTTGTAAAAGACTGGCTATAACTTAAAAAAAAGTTGTGTAACCATAATTTATTTACAATAAGGAGTTATTTCAGATTGATTTGTTGTAATTTTGTAAAACAGAATATCATTAAAAACTGAATTATGTGTTATTGTATAGGAAATATTGTAATTTTACTATTATTAATTTGTTATTTATATTTGTTTTTCTTCTACGATTTCATGTTTAGCTTCTCTAAAGCTGTGGAAAAGAGTTTTTGCATACAATTTGGTTTACTTACATATTTCGGATTTCCTTTTTCCCAACCAACTATTTAAGAACGTGAAAAATAAAAACTTCTTGGAATTTGGAGTCGTAAAATAAATTATCAATATATGTACTATTTAAAATGTAATTACTCTTTAAAGTCGTATTCTTTCTATCTTCGTTTGAGGATTCTATCAGTATAGAGTGTAAATATCGGTTCGAATCTCCTAAAGATAACTGAGATTTTATGTGTGTAAAATTGATATTCAATTTAAAAAAGATTAAGGCTAACACAAAAATTAAAAAGTTTAAAAGGTTATATTAACACATTAAAAAAAATAAATTACGTTTCGGCTGGGCTCAATCAGCCCAATTCAATTCAATGAATTCCAACAACTTATGCGACTGCCTAAATACAATAATAAGCCAATGAAAGCCGTAGGATGGTGGAGTGAGCAGGCAGAGTGGGAACCCAGTGAATGGGAAAAAAAAGAAAAAAGAAAACTATGTAATTAAATTAATTATTATTTTTATTATTATTATTATTATTATTATTATTATATAGGGAATAGTTTAGTAATAGGTTGCAATCCTTATCTTTTCTTTGAAATGGATATCCATGAATCCAATGATTTCTTACTCAAATATAAAGAATCTCTATTCATTCTAACACAGCGGTATGCTTATAATGATTCCATATCTGTTAAATCTATTTATTTTTACGGGTTTCAAAGGAAAGATAAGGATGCAGCCTACGACTAAACTATTCCCTATATAATAAGGTTTTTTTTCCTTCAACAGAGGACTCTGACGTAAATGATCATCCCACCACCCTACGCCTTTCATTGGTTTATTATTGTACTTAGGCAGTCGCATAAGTTGATGGAATTCATTGGTAAATGCCTGGTTGAACCCAGTCAAAACAGAATTTAATTTTTTAAATGTATTAATACAACCTGTTAAACTTTTTAATTTGTGTGTTGGTCTTAATCTTTTTTAAATTGAATCTCCTAAAGATGAATTATAATGATTGTCGGAATGTAATTAATGTAATACAGGAATTTGTTTGAACTTTACATAGACCTACTGTTTGACCATCTCAAATTCACATGTACTTCCTGAGACAATATTTCCGAAATAGAAATTCCTTCGAATTATTCCCTTTAAGATGAAGTTTGAATATTAACTATTAATATTAAATATCTTTCTGAATATTAACTCTTTACTATTGCATTATTTGAAGATCCATTCATACATATCAACTTTGTATTTTAATCTGAAAGGGAGAAAAAAATAATCAGAAAAAAATGTCCCTTTTTTTTCGAAATCTTAATTATTTGTAACAAAAATTGCTAATAAATTTTTCTCTAGAACCATACAAGAATTAGCCTGTAGATATTCTGAAAAATAATTCTACTCTTTAAAGCTGTTTTGTCAGCGATTGAATATTGGAAAGTCAAAATTTTAAAGCGGTAACAGAATATCAAATTAAGCAATTGAATTTTTTTTTATTTGTAAACAGAGCTAAGTAATTTGATCTTCTGAACAGTCCTTTTTGGAGTGATAAATGTCTTTCTATTGTAGAAAAAAGAAAGAAAGGAAAAATAGGAATTGGTTCACCAATTCATGAAAGAAATGGTAATGAAGTGGAATAATAAATTTTCTACTTATAATTGTTGATCAAAATCGTCACCCAATCAACAAACAGTTCTTTTAAGAGACAGAAGAAATGAGACCAAAAGCGTGACTTTTATGTCCTTTCGCTTTCTTTTATATCTTCTTTTATGAAACGCATCTGGGAATGCGTGAGATGAATTACTTTTGGGCGCCAAACCACAGCTCTTTTCCCATCCGTCATTAGCTCTCCACTGGAATTATATCCAAAGTATACTCTCATGGATTTTCTATTGATCGACAACTGTATCTCAGAGGTATGTTCTTTCCTTTCGTTATGAAAACGCTAAGGATTGAAATAAGAAAATCAATATTAGAAAAATACTCTCTTCTATCAATTGGTTTGCAAGGAAAGAAATCAAAATATTTTGAAGCATTACATTGACTTTCTACTTGAAAATAACTATATTTTGCCTTTGCAAAAGAAAATAAATTTTTTAAGTTCACATAAAAGCAATAAATTAAAAACATGCTAATTTCACATATTAAATGAATTTACTTTTTTATATCTATTTTATTTTTTAGACGATGCTTCAAATCCACATGTTTTTTAGAAAAAGAATTAAAAAAATAGTCAGAAAATTTTGCTAGGTATTAAGTTCATGTAATAAAATATTTCTTTAATGTCACCAAAAAGTGTCAGGAAATTCACTGGATGATAAGTATATATAAAAAAAAATAACGCTTATAATTTAAAAAATATACCTGAAAAAAGGGAGTTTTAGATAAAGGACTTTTAATACTTTTCCTTCCTAAACAATAATAAAATTTCGTCCCTTATTATCTATTAGTATTAAAAATGAGTAAAGAAACAGAAGTAAATCGAATGGATTCAAGTTCAAGCTCTAATTTTTCGTGCAAAGAAAATCACGCTGCAAATTTATGATTCCTATACTCTTACGTTGCAGAGTGAAAAAAAACACAAGACTTTCAATATTTCTCGGTATGGGTATTAAATTGCTTTGCATCTGATTAGTTGGCAAAATTTCGCGGGTATTCTACTTTAAAATTCGTTTTTCTACTCGAACTGTAAAATTAGCCGACGATTAACTGTAAACATCGACTATCGAATATCGAACTTGAATTAAAGTCAGTCCGACGATAGATGTTAAAGATTTTACAAAACAGTAGCTCATTATCCTTACTGAAAGAGAGAAAAAGGACTTTGTTCGGGTTTCTGAAAAATATTCTTGTAAAACATATCTTTACTCTTTACAGAAAGTTCTGCAAAAGCATGCAGTAGTTTTTTTGTTTTCTTCTCTGTCGCTTTATTTTCACAAGAGATAGGAAACTCTCCTTGCACGGTTCTGTTGCTTTTTAGAGTAGAGAATCACCGTAAATAATGACAACGCCTAAAATGGAAGGCTTAAAACATGGAATAGTGGGGATATGATTCGAAACGAGTGAGATTCCGATCTTTGAAGATTAATTTAATCGAAAACGCACCTATTTTCAGATATACTAAGGCTTAACGATAGTAAATAAAATATTTAGTATGTATAAAACAAATATATGTTCAAATAATACTTTATTTTCAATACATCGGAATCACATGTTTAGTTGAATCTCATGCTGGAAATGAAGGCTCATAGGTGGTTGAAGGCTGCTTCAGAACTTCCATCTTAACATCTATAGAATGGGATTCCCTTTTCTCACTTGATCACAGAATTCTTTTCACTCTTAGATTCCTTTCTTTTTCTCTTTCCAGGTAATTTTCTCAAAAGGTGGAAAAGTTATTTACAGAAAAAGATATAATTGTATAATAAAGATAATATAGCGGTGTCGGCGTGGTCGTGCGGTCTCAGGCGTCGGTCTGCCGTGCGGTCTGTGTGCCGGTACCCGGGTTCAAATCCCGGTTGAGAGCATAGATGTTTCATCTTTCTTCTTCTGTGTTTCGTCCGTTTCTCCCCTGGGACTTACTATCTCAGGGCTATTTCTGGACGGGATGTAAATCTCGTCCTCTTCTGGAATTTTCTAGCCTCACCCTGACGTTTTCAGGTAGGGCTAGCCCGTGGTCCATAGTTGACCAAATTCGATGAAAGGAAGGAAAGATAATATATTTTTATTTATTTATAAATACAAAAGGTTAGGAATGACAATGTCCTATCAACATTTTCTGATTTTAGGAATAATTTTAATAATAAGGAACAGCTTCTGACTTGAAATTAATTTCTGTTTCAAGTTGAAACCAGCTCTTGCCTATTGTTTCTTCAGTATTAATTAATTTCTTCGTTATTAATCAGTTTTACCGGCTTTATTTATGACATCAAAGTATTATCAGTATAAGTAAAAAACTTTTATTTATTATTCTGATTTTATTATTAATAATAATAATAGCGCATAGACCAAGTAAGGCAACAGTGAAAGAAAATGGACGTGAACACAGCGGAAGGGGGGGGAGGGCGTTAGAGTTAGAAGCAAACCGCATGTGAGAGAAGCTTCCACGATCCCTAAAGATCAGGGATAGAGATAGTCTTCATGTAACGAAACCGAACCGCAGATATGGAAAAACGCGAATAACAAAGCGCAATAAATAGGGTTACCTGTATATAAATAGGCCTACAATTCATTCATCAAAATATTTGCCTTCGCTTTCAATGACATTCGTCATCTCGCTGGTAATTTTTAGGATTCCTTCTCTGCAAACAAGACCTGCTTGAGGGCATGTTTGGACATATTCAACCACCTCTTGACAGAACTATCCAGCTAAGGAGTTCTTCATGGACCAGAATAAATAATAATCCGAAGGCGCCAACTCGGGTGAATATGCCGAACTTCTTAGCCTAAGTTAAAGATGGTTTTAATAAATATGAAGAATAATATACGGCGTAGCTTTGTTGTGCAGCAAAGTGAGCTTCTGGCTTCCTTGTCCAGGAAATGGTCCTTTCAGTTCGATTTCGCCGCAATGATTCACCTGACAATCATAGCTCTCGGCAGTGGCCCTTTTGCCCATTATGTTCTCTACTGTTTTATAAGGTTATATTTATTGACATATGATATGACGCTTCAAAGACTTCGATGCCAACCATTATTTATTCGAATTTTAATTTATTGGATCAGAGCACTCAAAAAACAAAACAAAAAAACCAAAGACTTTTGCATTCACCTAATACTTATATGCAAATACCTAATAAAACTAAAGATAAGTTTAGTCTGCTTGTATATTTATTCTGTCAGAAATCACAAGAGTCCAAACTTCATGGTAATTTATCTAATGGCAGTAAATTTCAAATGTTGGAGTTGATCATATAACCTAAATGATTTGAATTAGGTTAAATGATCATGTGGAAATATAGTGTTTATGATTCGAAGCGATGAAACTAGTTTCTGTGCTTTCCTATTTCAATTAATGATTTTTACTATTTTAAAAAGAATTAAGAACATGTGACTTAATTACGAGTAGATAGGTTTTGAGAAAAAGAAATAACTAATTTTGTTTATTCTATTCAGCTATATTACGTCCAAATCACTTTGTAAAGTAACTTCATTAACATAATGAATAGGAATTAAAATATTTTGAAATTATTTAATCCGTTCAATCTTTTGCTTTTTAATATTATCATCAGTTAAGAAATATCCTTCTTTCTTTAACAATCAAGCAAATTTTAACAAAAAATTTCTGTCTCACCTAATCATGTGAAATTTGCAGTTGCTTTATCCTTAATCAACTGAACGATGAAATTTTCTTTGAATTCCAATTGTTTTGGATTTCAGAAACATTCAAGTGATTTTATTGAATCAACTGTTCGCTTAAGTTCTCTTTTAGCTGATTTCCATAAGCAAAACAAGATCAGTTAAAATAAAGAGTTAATTTGCTTACTAATTTTCCTATAGAATCACTATTATTTTTTTTTAATGTACAGCCAATGATAATAAGCGAGGAAAATGGCTACCCAGTACATAATCTAACTGTGAAGTGGAATATTTGAAATCAGCAAGCTCAACTTACCTTAACCTTAAATTTTTACAAAAATCGAATCCTCCTTCCCATTGTTAGTAGAAAGATTGAAATCTTTTTGGTACTTTGCAGAAGGAACACTCAGTTGGAATCAGATTTTCTTTAAATGTCTTTTTCTTCTGACGCTTCCTTTCAGTATGTTTGCAGAAGTCAGTTTAAAAAATCTTCTTTGGAAGTTCTTTTAGATCTTTGCTGACACTTACACAACTCTTGTTCTTAGTCGTTACTACAAAGTAATGAGAAAATACAAAGAACGTCTTCTTGTTGTTGATCCGAAAGGATAATCGTCTCTCTTCTTTTTATTTCTATCTCTTGTCTCTAGAGATGGACAATTACGTGCCAACTGCCCTCATCGATCGGTCTATCCTACCATTTCATTCGTTCTCAGACTTTAGCTCACTTGGACGCCTCCAAAGACGTCCTCGCCTTTCGTCACGAATGAGATGCTTTTTCTTCAGAATCTTTTCCGCGTTGTCTTTATGTCCAGTCTCAGATTGAAAGAAAGGAATTCACTTTCCCTAGTCCAACTTTCACAAAGTGCCAATAATTGCCATTTCTTTCAAAGAAGGAAATCTTTATCTAATTTGTTTGTACAACTTTTTTTTTCTTGAAAAAGAACTTTTTTATTTTGCACTCTTCATTATACTTCGTTAAACTTAAACCAATTTCACTTTTGTTTAATAATATTACATCCGAAAGATTTGATTAGTTTCATAATTTTTTTTTAATTTTATTAGTTTTATTTATATAAATCAAACTGCAATATAAAGTAATACTTGTACAGCCTAGCAATTTGCTTCTAAAAAGATTTTCATCCCAAAATGAAAACAAAGAAAAAAAATTGCTGATAATTTTAAGTTCTACTCTACCTTTTTATCGCATATATCTATATATATATATACAAAAGTCAAAGTTTGCATGTATGCTTGTATATATCTACTCTATTACACCGTTTGAAGGATCTAAACCAAATTCTGCATAAGTACTCTCTACTACCCTGCGGAAAACATAGACATAGCATCTCTTCCATCTGATTTTATCCTCTTCACACATTGTGATGATAATAACTGCTAAATCCCTTTAGTTGGAAGCACGAAATTTGACATGTTGAAATTTTTAGTTGGAAGCACATTAAAAATGAAAAGATGCTATTTGTTCGAATTTTCGATATTCGGGCATTAAAGGGTGTAAACAGGAGAGCTAAATTTCTTGAAGGATATGCGTATCTCTAAAACTGCTTGAGGTGGAAACACGAATTTTGACATGAATTTTCTTTGTCGAAATCGAAAAGATGCTGTTTGATCGAATTTTCGATAACGAGCCCACAGGGGTGTAAACTTGGAGGGAGGGGAGGGGATGGGCAAACTTCAGCACTGCGAGAATATCGTCGTTTGAAGGGATTATGAACAGGGCCCATGACGGCAAGGGGTTTACGAAAGATGATGCAGAAATTCGAAGAGACAGGGGAGTTAGGTTTGCTGCCAGGTAGAGGACGCCACCCGATTTCGGAAGACATTGTGCACGAAGTGGAAGTAGCAATAGCGTCAGTGGCCCGGGCAGTAGTACGTGAATTAACAATTCCATGGTCCACGGTGCGAAAAGTTTTGCGGTCCATTCTTCACTGGTACCTGTATAAGATCCAGATACAGCCGCAGGATCTACAAACGCGGTCAGAATTCGCATTTCGTTTCTTGGCTAAAATGGCTTTCGACGATGCGTGGCTCTAAAGCATTCTGTGGACAGATGAGGCGCATTTTACACTTCACGGCGCTGTGAACACGCTGAATTGTCGCGTGTGGGGTTCCTCAAACTCCCATGTGGTGCATTCTCAGTACGTGACTGCATGGTGTGAATTCACCGCGGATTTCATTCTAGGTCCATATTTTTTTGAGGAGATGACACCTGCAGGTCCTGTCCGGTGGTTCCAGCTTTGCAAGAACGCGGATGTTTACAGACAACAGTCTTTATGCGAGATGGTGCAGCACCGCATATTGGTCGCCCAGTTAAGGAACGTCTTCAGCGATGATCGTGTTCTGTCGAGACACTTTCCGGAGAAGAGGCCTGCCCGTTCACCAGACCTTAATCCATGTGACTTCTGGCTGTGGGGAACCCTGAAAGATCGTGTTGATGAGTAACGCGTATGGATCTGAATCTTGCCTGATCTGAAAGCCAATATCATTCGTCATGTTGTAGCCATTTCATGCGAGACACTTCGTGCTATTGTTGAGCATGCTGTCCTGCGCTTTCAGCATGTCATCGACGCAGACGGTGAGCATATTGAAAATCACTCTAAAAGCATTAAAATATTGTATTCCCTTCGTTTGTTTGTGATCTTTCAGTGCCACTTTTTTACCTGGTGGAAACTGATTGAAGTAATTTGTTTTTCGTTGGAATTCTCTTCCCCATGCTCTACATAGCTTATAAACAAAGTTGCATCATTATCCGTGCCATAACGCAGTCTCCAGACCGCGCAGAAGTGGGGAACTTTAATTATAACCACCTGGTATTATTTATTTAAGGGCTTTAATGGATCTAGGAAATATTGTCGGCTAGACTTCAGTTTGGGGAACAGGTTGTAATTGGGTGCGGAAGAAGACACCACGTGTTTTTTTTCTTATGTCTCATTTGTTTATTTGTGCGGAGAGATATTTTGTTTGTTTGGTCACGTGACTTCTTTGTTCTGCTCTGCCAAACAATGGATGGTTTGCAAAGGTTAACCGACGGTAAATGTGATTTTGTTTATTTCGCGAGTTTGAGAGATGGATGTAAGAAAGATGTTATTGATTTCTGTATGAATATACCCTCCGCACACAAGGGACGAAGAAACATAAGGTAAGCAGTTTTACAAAATTTTATTTTAAACCAAATACAATTAGGTTTAGGTTAGCCAAGTTAGGTTGGCTTAGCTGCAGGATATAACCC
>JAFIDM010009631.1:217545036-217565520 GCA_023159025.1 Thereuonema tuberculata | reverse complement strand
TTATGAAAAATTTAATATTTAGTGAGATTTACTTAAAAAGATCGGAAAATTTATGGGTACAGCTCAGAAATAATGTAATATCCCATGACTTGAGTAATTCTTGCTTATAAATAAGAACAATGACTCAAATGGTTCCTTACTGTCAGAAAAATTATTAAAATAAAGGAAAGATCAATAGAACTTACGACAATAAAGTTGTGAAATAAGATAAAAAAAATATTAGCTAAGAAATATTAAAAAGTGACTTTTGTCTTTACTTTGTTTTTATATTCAACTACATTCTATCTTAAGGGAGTCAATAGATCCCACTAGAACTGCGGACTAGAGGTCTGATTCTCCAGACTTCAGGAGTACAAAGTAGCCAAAGTATGCCGAAAGACTAGCAGTTCGATTTTTTCGAATATATTTTTATTTTCTTTTTCCTTCTAGTTTTCATGGTAATGAGTTATAATGTTCTGTTTCCTTCTTTTAAGACGAGAAGCATACTATTCGACGAATTTTTCACATTTTTTTTCAAGTGTTTGGAATAAAATTCCAATTTCTGAAGATTTTTTTTCAAATTAGAAATTAAAAAAAGCATCACACGTACATTATTTATAATCTTATTTTCTTACCTCTTTTTATGAATAAACATTTTTTTCTAAATTTTTGATTAAAGTTTCACGTGATAGAAATTGTAGCAGTTCCTCTTTGCAGCAAAAGTATATATTGAACAAATAGAAATAAAAGATTATGTATCTTTTATTATTATTTTCTTTTTTTACTTTTGTCCAAATTGCTTTTTATCCAATTTATTGTTTAGTTAAAAAACTCCATGTTTCTCTTAAAGATAAAAATACTTCGGTAACATCTGGCATCCGTGCTGTTGGCTTAAGGGTATTCTGGTAGATCATAATGTATTGCTCAGCTATGTTTGCTGAAGGAAAGATTTCATTCACTTGAAAAAGAAGAAGGATAAAAGGATTAAAGGTCTTTCAATTGAGTGATCCGTGTAGAAAAGACAAGACAGCTTCTTATTGTTTTTTTCCCCTAGAATCCTTTTTTATGTTCCAACTTAGTATAGGTTGCAGCCTCCTAATTTTCTCATTTCGTTCTATAATCCACCTTATTTCCATCTCCTTTCTAGTTCCTTTATTTCTATCTCCTTATTCTTTACAAGGAAAAAACCTTCTTCTTCAAAAGTTTCTTGTTTCTCTCTGTAAAATAGCTTAAAAGTTTATTTCATTTCTTATATAAAACATGAAATTGATGAAGGAGTAGAACTCAAAATATACTCCGAATACAACAGCAAAATACCGTTAGTTTCTTTCCGGGATTCTCTGATAGAAGTAGAAACAGAATTTTAATAGACCGTCATTCACATTGTAGTCTTTAATTCCAGATCTAAAGCTTTTTTTTAAAAGATAATTGTGCATTGCTAAGTTAATATGAAAATAATAAATAAATGTATCTGTAAGGTTTTTAGATAAGTCTTCTTTATTTTTGCATATTTGACTTATTCTCGAGTTTAGCAAACTCGAACACAAAATGTAAAAGAAAAGCTCTTAAGAAGGTTCTGTCCGTCCATCTCTACCGGACAAACTATAAGTCAACAGACCTGAGTGATACCTTATTGGAAAGCTTATAACTTATAGAGCTGAGAAAAAAAACACGAATTCCAGTCAAGGGTTACTCCGTGTCTCACAGGAAGAGCATGTGGCTAAAAATATATTATATTGCCATCTCTAGAACCCAAATTACAGATCGGACACACGTGAGTGATATCTTACTGGAAATCTTATGACTGGTAGAAATGGGGAAAATTACGAGTTTCGGTCTGCGGTCACTTCATGTCTCATACGAAGTAAAAGTGGCTGAAAATAAAACATGTCGGCACCTCTACAACCCAAACTACAAATCACACAAACATGACTGAAAGCTTATGACTTCTAGAGATTGGGAAAAATACAAAATCCGGATTGCGATTATTTTCTTAAATGAGTTCTTGTTACGTATCGTCATATAACTTCTTTGTTACATTTCTATTGTACTGTAGAATTTGTAAGAAAGAAAAAAAATCGCTAAATCATGTATCCTAAGACGTTGGGATATGACTTTATCCGAATTAAGAAGATCAGTCAGTCAGGTACTAAAGGCATCACCTGACTTTAATCCATGTCCTTTTATTTTCAGCAGTTCTCTTTATCTCATAATAACTTCGGAATTCCAGTACCCTTTTGTTTCATCTAAAAATTTTCTTCTAGGCCTTCCTCTGCTCTTTTTTCCAATAATTTTCCCTCCCAGAATAATTTTTAAAAAACTATTATGCCTAATCACATGGACAAGAAATTTTGGTTTTCTTTTCTCAATTTCCTGTATTAATTTTCTCCTTTCATCCATTTCTTCCAAAAACCTATTGATTCGTTTTCCTATCTGTCCAACTAGTTTTTAAGCACCTCATCCTATTCACATTTCGTTGCCTGAAGGTGATTAATCTCTTGTTTTCCTAACATCCAGGTTAGACAACCATACATCAAGATGCTCCACAAAAATGTTTTTCAGAAAGCCTTTTTAATTCCAATATTAAGATGGTTTGAAGTCAATACACTTATTTTGAAGCGCTTGTTTCGTAATAGCTATCCTTCTTTTTATTTCCTCTATACTTCTGTATCTTCTGCAATATAACTTCCCAAGTAGCAAAATATAGATACTTTTTCAATAAGATTTACCCCTATCATTATTGTTCCTTTCGTTTTCTTATTACTTTTTTCAACCATTACTTTAGTCTTTTTTACGTTACTTTTTTTTTTACATTTATTTTTAAACCCCATTTTTGCAATATTTTATGTAGCACTTCAAATATTCTATTCATATCTTTTTCTGAATTTCCCATTAGTACAACATCATCTGCAAATCTAATATAGTACCCTTTTCGCATTTACTAATTCCTTTAGTCTTATTCTTCATAATTTGTATTACTTGCTCGAAATACATATTAAATCAATATGGAGGAAGTGGACATCTCTCTCATACTCCTTTCTTAATTTATGCTTCTGTCGTTACCGCATTGCAGTTTATAAGGGTCCTTGGGTTTTATAAAGTTGGAAAATAAATCTTTCCAGTCCAAATCCTTCATAATTCTAAACAAGTATTCCCATTTCACCGTATCAAATGCCTTCAGTAAATCTATAAATGTAAGATTACTTTTCTGTTCATTTTCATACTTCTTTCAAGAATCATTCTCATAGCACAAATTGCTTCTGTAGATCTTCTTCCAGCACGAAAACCAAATTGATCCTCATCTAAGTATTCGTCAATTTTCCCTTTTATTCTGATTCTCACTATAAGTAAAAGAATTTTAGAGGCGTGCGATAATAGCGATATTGTTGTTTAATTGGAACAATCTAATGTATTTCTCTTTTTTTGGCAATCTACTAGTTCCACTTTTCACAAAATCATCTGGTAATTCACCCGATTCATAACAGCCTTTAATTATATTAAACAATTGTTTTTTTCACTGCATTTCCTGCAGTTTTTAAAAGTTCAATAGATATGCTATCAATTCCTGTAGCTTTTCCCTTTTCCATTTTTTTTGAAGGACGTGTTAAAATTCTTCTATCATTATTGGAGGACCAAAATTATCTTTTCCGTCTGCACAATTTATAATGAAAGGAAATTTAACGTGCCCAATTTATACTTTCAATAAAATCTTATTTTATTTTATTAAAGTAAGAAGATATTTGCAATAATCAATAAAAGAAATTCCAAATTATTGTACTGAGATAAGTTGCTCAGAGATCCTTCTTCATGCATTGTTAAAATTAATATCTATAGAAGTTATATAATGTGGTGAGTGTGAGTGGCAAGGAAGTCGAGCACCGCGACCGTTGGTCTATTGTACTACCCCACGAAAATAAGGACAGACAGAGAAAGTATGGTGGGAGAAGTGCAGAGGAAATGGGAGAACCCTGAGAAAATCTGCCAGCATGGATCGTCCACCATCACGAAATCCACATAAGAACCTAACCTTGGTACTCAGAGGTGAGAGGCCAATGACTTAGCGACAACGCCAACCGCTCGGCTATCTGTAGAAGTTACCTTTATATGTATTTGATGGTGCTCGTATTGTAACGTATCACAGCTACTCTATATTTACTATAAACCAAACCAATGAAATCCTAATTTTTATCAGAATCAGTTTGAAGTACGATACTTTAATGTTTCACAATGAACAATTCATTTTTCTTTATCTCCTTTGTTTTAATCTTATACCCAACAATAGACGATTTTTTTACTGAGGCTGGAATGATATGATTCCGCAGATTCTATTATCCTCTACTTATTACTGAAAGAAATGATTTCATTTGAAGCAACAAGGTTTTAATTTTTCAAATTTTCTGAAAAAAAATCGCAGAATTTTACTATGTATTTTTTTTAATGTTTTAATTAGTTTGTTATCGAATATACAGTACTTTATAAAAATTAGTTATATTCAGATTAAATATTTTCAAATACATGCTTGCTTCAGTTATATATTTGCAAGAGATCTTAATTACAATGCAAATAAAATATTTTCTAATTTTCGTAAATCATTTTTTTATTCCGTTCCAAAAAAAAAAATTAGATTGTGGGCAAAATCGCAATAGGAAAAATATCAATCAAGAAGTCAAAAAAAAAAAAAAAAAAAAAAAAAAAAAAAATACAAGGAATAATACAAAAGGGAAACAAGACCTACTAGAATACAAATTTTTGAAAACCCATAGGCTAAGAGCACATAAAAAAGTACAGTAAACTCCCGACTATCCGCGGATAAACGAATTCCGCGGATAATCCGAAATAGGACAAAAAGGACGAAAATTAACACAAAAATGCTTTTAACATGTTTTCTTTACATTAAAATGTCAATACATACACTTATAGTAGGTGTATAGTTACAGTTCTATGCGCATGTAGAAGGGGAACGCTCTCCCGTATTTTAGTGTAACCTGTCGACCTAAGCTCCGCCCACAAGGTCGTTCTTTAAATTGTTTGTCTATAATTGTCTTCACTTACTTTGTTAGCCTCTTTTATTGTTTACCTTATTCTAGATTTAATTTTTTTTTTAATTCCATAATTTATTGTACAGGAAAAGAAACAGGAGCGGCCCGCGGATAATCGGGAGTTTACTGTAGTTAAATAATAAAACAAAAAAAACAAAAAATATTAACTTACTCCTGTTAATGGTTTTTCTCCCGTAGCTTCCTTCTGGTCCACTTTTTTTTTTTTTACCAAAAATCAATAGATATTTTGATGGTAACAACCTAACCTGTATTTAAAATTTCATTTTTCTTTGGAACTTAAACTTTTTCTAAGGTTACCGTGATCAACGTCTGACGGACATCCGCATTTCAACTTAAAATTAGATTTTAAAGGTTTTCTTATTGTAATTCTTTTTTATTTCTAACCCAAATGAAAAGGCAGTACAAATTTAGAATAAAGCTGTAATATCGTGCAGCAACTTATTATTAAAGCAGGCATAAAAAAATAATAATTAAGGAGCAACAACAAAAAGCAGAGTCCAAAGTGGATTCACTTTGAAAGTCACGGAATGTCATTCAAGCATCCTTCAACCATTTAATATAGTGGAAAACAAACATTTAGCTAATATTTAACTTATTGTTAATTTTAAAATTACTTTTTCTAATTACTGAAGAAAGCTTGATTTTTGTTTTTCATTTGATTGTTTATTTTTCATTCAATTCAGTCCCATCACTTTTTGGAATTGTTATTTTTCCTTTATTGTCTTTATTTTTTATTTTTTTACTCGAATTTTCTTGTGAAATGTTGAAAGGGTCGGCAACCACAGAAACTCATCTCGTGCCTCTCATCGAATGAGTAAAGTTGGCCTCTGTCCAAAGCAGCATCTTCCTTCTTATGAACAGAGTAGCAGTTAAAGCACTGTTGCCGTCCAACCTATTACACGGACCACAACACCATCTGCATAAACATTACGACCCTATCCACTGTCGCCTAGTTTTCCGCTTCCACAAGTTCGTTTCCCCTCATCTTCTTTCCTTTTTTACGTCCTCGCAATTCTGAGCCATAACCTTTGGATTCTTAGTGGCTCCATCTGCGATGATGGGAAAAGCCAAATGACCGGTGGAATAATAACCCACCCGTGCATTCCATCAGCCAGGGCAGACTTGAAAGAAACGCATAGTGGACACCTAATTGGAACTTACTGACTCAACACAATCTAAGAAATGTCAAACGAAGTAACGAATAGTATCACGTTCTATTAAAAACAAAAACACTTATTATGAACAGTCATAAAGTACTTGACAAAATTAAATCATTTATGAAAGATTGAGTGCATTATTGAACATTAGATGAGAAGACAGCCTTTTATTCAAATGGAGCTTTTTTTGGACTGAATATTTTTGGTTTCTTGGCGGGAAACCATCTCAATATATATTCCCGTTTTAGTTGTGTCGTTACATTCATTATTGTGATACTAAAGAAGTTAAAGCGAAGTCTAACGGGAATTTGTATTATTAGATACCCAACTCGTCTTGTAACATTGCAATTCTGATTTTTAATAGAACAGGTAATTTATAAATGTTTTGATTTACTCGATTTTGTATTACTATTCGAATCATTTTAACGTTTTTCCTTAAAACTTAATGAAAACTTACTGTCTTTGGCTTACTCCAACATTCAAATTTACTTACTATTAGCGTAACTCAGATGTAATTATTCGATTCTGAACTAAACGTTATAGAGAGAAACGTGATAATATGGGCACTGTATATAATATGAGCCCTCTACGTATTGGCACGCTGACAAGCGACACCAACCGAAACCTATAGTCATAGTTCGTGGATTCGCTGCTAGGTTGGTCTGACTCAGTTCCAATGTGGCTGTCGGGTGTAACAGGTTGGTTTCGTTTTTCGTAGTGAAGAAAAGTTTGAAAGATATGTATTTCCTTTCATATTTAACTGATTTCTCATTCACAGAGTTGTTTTAAAATTAGCGGGTGTCCATCTACAAGGATAGGTTTTATTTCGTAATTTTAGTTTTATTTTATTTTAGGGAATAGTATGATTTGAGGTTTTGTTTCCAAATACGGCGAGGATTGTAATATGAACCCCCTTGTGTGCTCATAACAAGAAGAACAAAAACGAAAAGAAATGAAAAAGAAAGAAAAGGAAAACTTAAAGAAGCAGAAAGAGGATCAAAAGAAGCAGAAAATGGATAAAAAAACAATCAAAGAGTCCTACAAAACGATCATGCAAAAGGAAACTTAAACTAGATGATTTGGAACTAACTGACTCAAATTCAGACAATATTAAGTCTGTTGATTTAGGGGAATCAGTGATGGAAATAGAAATTGGCGTGGAAAACCCTGGAGAAGATGATGCTGTATGCCTGTTCTGCGAATCGCTGTTCTATGAAGACAAACGAGGCGAGCCTTGGGTGCAATGCCTTGTCTGCGAAATGTGGGTCCATAATGAGTGAGCAGGATGTGAAGAAAACCAGTATGTCTGTGACTTTTGTAAATAGCTGCAATTCAAATTAACTATGCAATTTTTTGTATTCAAATAAAACTTATTTTGTCATTTGGAATACAGTTTTTAATTATTTACAAGTATTTTTGTATATTATTACTACGGGGCTCATATTACCAACACACATCAAATTTTATAAAAAGTGTATTGCCCTACAATTTTATTTTTAAATGGACAACACCTAATGTAACTGTACAAGATACAATTAAACCAAGTAAGTAACTTATTAGACTACATTATTCCGTAAAAAGAATGGGTAAATGTATAATTATTATAGACTTATTGTACAAAAACAAAATGGGGGCTCATAATACCACCTTTACCTCTAATAGATATTTTACACTTAAAATACATAAAAAATATTAACTTTAAACTGAAACCTTTTAATCGTTATTTTCCCAAATCTCTTACACATATAGAATAACAAAACAAAACAAAAAAAGAAAAGAGTCTATTAAAGAATAAAAAATTAATTTATCAGATATAAATTATTATTTGCTCCATTTTTCGTTCGTAAAATGAATCAGTTCATTGCATGTATCATTGGAAAGAAGGAGATCGGTTGAATATGTATATTTCGTTCTTTTATTAATTAATTGTATCTTCAGTTAAGTTTTAAAACCATAAGAGAGGAAATATCTTTTGAAGTCTTATCCTGAATAGTTTGTCTGGAACGTTCCTAGATGTTCAATTAATTTCATTAATCCAAACTTTGTAAGCTTAAAAAGACCTATATGATTTCATTAGTTCCAATATACTCTATTTGGTTAGAATATATTATTCAGGAAAAAAAATAGAAACAAACAAACTGATCAATAACATTTATAAATGTTCTTGGAAATAAGCAAGTAAAAACAAATAGGCTGGCCGTAATTAAAGTATCCCTATTCATAGCTGTATTTACCTACAGTTAATGAGCAGAATTCCATCAAAATTAGACTAGTCGGCATGGGGAAAAGCATTCTGTGAAAAAAAAAAGGTCCAAGATCTTCCAATAGCATGAAACGCAGCACTCAGACAAAGCTAAGATGAAATTTCAAATTTTTATATTTAACTCTTTTTAAAAGCTGAGACAGAAACTAAATTGGCCTCGATTTTATTTTGAAACTAAAAAAGTAGAGCACTGTTCGTAAAAGACTAGAGAATTTGCATTTTCCCAGCAGCAGAGAGCTACAAAGGCACAGCGCGAATACCGCAGGGTATTTTGTACGTTTACTGTTAAAAAAACGTCTGCTTGAACACTGCCTGAACGTGCTTTAATTGTGAAGTTCCTTTACATATAGGATTCAATGCAGCAGCCGCTCTACGTGAATTTTGCAGCTGTAAGGAGAATTTAAAGATCCTTTACCAGCTGCGGCAGTTCGAAGGATGATTAACAAATTTTAAAAAACTGGATCCTTGCAACTTAAGCGTGGAAAAGGAAGGAAGCCTATTTCGCCTTAGGTAACAAAAGAAGTTGTAACTGTTATAGTCGACTGACAATGGATAATGCTGCTGGAAGTAGCTGCGCACGGAGAATACACAGCAATTGGATGTCCCTTACGACATTGTGTGGAAGCTTCTTCGGGAAGTAATAATCCATGAGGTGCAAAATACAATTTGTATTGTAATTTAATTCGAACATAAGAAAAGATAAAGATAAAGAAAAGATAATAAAATGCTGCTCAAGTAATAAAATAAAGAATATTCTTTCAAAATGTTTCTAGGATAAAGAATCTGAGATATAAAGAATCCGAAAATTACCAGATAAAAATATTATCTACACCAGAATAAAAGATAAAAATAAGATGAAAAATAATTCCTTATAATAAGCAATTATTAACGTACAGCAGTAAAAACTGTAGACGGAAGAGCTTTTTAGTATTTAAAAGAAACAAAGAAAAAAATAAAGAAAAATAGTAATCATGACAACAATAATGAAGAATATGTAATAACTTGTGTAGCTCAAATTTAAGCAGCAACCCCCCTCCCAAAAATATTTAAATCTATTATGAATATAAATGAAATTTACAGAATAATCTTTTATAACCTTCAGTAAAAATAAGGAAATTTTGTGTTCAGTAAAAAACAGAAAATTCAGGTGATGATGTCATCAATAAGCAACGTAAACTATTAATAGATAGAATTAGAATGTAAAAGTTAACAGGTATCACAAACTGAAATAATCATTGATTGTTATCCCAGCTCACATCATCGCACACCAACCGCTACAGTTATCTGTTTTCCGGAAGTTAGCTGCAGGATATCGAGTTCCAAGAAACTCTTTCCAAATCAATACTTTTAGGGAATCCCTTTGAAGGCTGAATCCAGACTCTATCAGTAAAAGTATCTTGCCTGATTCCCTTTAAGTCAAATGAAGAGGTCTCGAACTAATTCAATCGAATCCGTATTTGTGATGACGTTAAATGGACATAAAAAGCTGTTATATTTGCAGAAAACACTAATCATACAGATGATCCTGAAGCTTCCGGGACACAGTATGCTACGAAATTACTCGTCTTTTAGAGGCAGATAGGTATGCCTTGCTGATAAATCCTGATATCTTACGTTAGAAGAAGGTAAAAGAAGACGAAGTCGAACTTTTGTCGAGACGCAAATGCAAAATGAAGCTGCTACGTACATGACTTAAACTTTTGTACTTAACAGATTCGATTGGGAGTTGTATTTTATGAAATTTCATTTGCATCTATAAAAAATACACACAATTTTTGTACTTTTTATACAGAGATTAAGGTGTGAAACATTTTGAGTAATTCTATAAGTAACATACAAATTGCAATATACTGTATGAACTAATTGTTTTTTGACTGAAATTGAATCATTTGTCTTAATCATGTGTCTGTATAATGGTTCAATACCAGTTATCTGTCAGTAATAACGAAAAGTAATTTTCAAGGAAATTCCGAAAACTTCGTCTGTGCATCGCAATCATAACTTGGTTGTTTACCGATGTTTCTTATATAGATCTTCATCTAAGAGAAATATTTTCAAAAGAAAATCGATAGAAAGGGAGAATTTCATGCAAGCTTTACATGATTCGCTATTTCGATTGATAATTTTCTGGAGGAAAATTAATCTTCCATTTTTTATTTTCTTAATTCATAGTTTTGTTGATCTGCTAAAATAACAGCGGTGAATAAGAATTTCTTCAATACTTCTTGTCTTCTGTGTTTAATTAAACTGCTTTCTTTATTGAATACTTCTTTTTACAAAACAAAGAAAAATTAGCAATGAACATAAAAATAAATGTCACTGATGTGTTTTCAAAATTTGTCCAGGGAATCCAAGAAAGCTTCTCAAACCATCAAAAAAACTGCTTTTCATGTTAGAGTAAAAGAGAATGGATTATTAAGAACTTCGTTACTTCAATTTTATAAAATTCAGATTGAAATTTTAAATGGATAATAAAGTAATTTTTAATGCAGTATGATTGTAAATATGGAATTTGATGATTTCATTACATACAATGTTACTTTTCCCAACTTGTTGCTTTTTTTATACTTCTATGTTTGTTGTCTTCTGTGTTTATTCTTATAATACAGTTATTACAGCAAGTTTGTCTTTCGATTTTTGTTTGACAATAAATTTCGAAATCATGGAAACAATAATTTTGTTAAATCATGCAAAGCCAAAAACAAAACTTTGTAATTATTAAAGATGTTAGAAATAGGCTATTCCTATACAATACGACACTATCTTCGAAAGATGAAGGCCAGAAAGGAAATTTAAATTACTATTAAATGGCGTTTGTTCAAGTAAAGCAAATATTCATTTTTCATTCAAATATCAAAACATAAAGGAAAGAAGAAAAAAGAAAGAAGAAAGAAAACACGAAACCTTATTTCACTTTTTTCTTTGCGCTGATCCAATAGACCAGTCATCTTTGAACATAGACTACTTCCCAAGGTTAGTCTTCAAATAACATTAATAAAGTAATAGTAGAGTAAATTGATTAATGTTTAAATATTAATACATTACATCTATCCAAATAGAACGCAAAGTAATCTTTATTGATATTGCACAACTGATTTACTTTGAAGTATTTCTAATATTGTTCTTCTTTTTCTTCTTCTTCCGTTCTACATTCTTTGTGGGCCAAGCCTCTTTCAGGCTCCTCCTACACCGTTCTCTTTCTGGTAATTTTTCCACAAATTTTAATGCCTAATATTTTTTATCTTTTAAGATATTGTCCAGCCATTTCCAATTATGTCTAGCTTTCTTCCATTTGCCTTCTATTTTATTGAAGGCTAGTTTTTTTAAGGTATAGAGTCTCTTCCATTCTTAAGATGGAAAAAATAACAAACTTTACGAAGAATCAGTCATCACATTATCATTCTTTTCTTCTTTATTTTCTTTCACTTTCACACTTCATTTAGTATCAACTTCTATATTTTTCAGTTTTTATTACTGTTGCTTAACAGTAGAATTATGTAGTTCAATTTCAATTCATGTTCATCGTCTACAATTCCTCCTTTCATCTTTTCCAGCAGAATTACATTAAAATATTTAAGTAATACAGCGTTGTTAAGGACTTTTTAAATAAAAATGTAGGCTGTATTTTTATTTTTTTTCTCAGTTTCACCTTTATTAAAAAAACAAAAATGATTTATCAACAAAACTTAAAACATAAAAATTTATGGTTTATCTTTTCCATTGCTTTTTTTTTCTTTCATTATCATCATCATCAGTCCTTAGCTGGTGATTGGGGTTTACCTCGCAGCCAATAAACTGCTGTAGGTGCCACAGGATTCGATGTATTATTTACAATATCTTTCCATTTCTTGCGATCAGTGGCGATGTGTTTAGCCACGTTTAGAAATTTCTTTCAGTAGAAATATTCCTTAGGGGTTTATCATTAATTTTATAATATAAAAAGATTGAATTTTTCAAAAGTTAAACGCTTCCTTTTTTTCTATGTTTTACGTTATTAATTAACTGGATATTAATTGCTCTGTATGAAAGTAGTTTCAAGCCTATATATAAGAAAATTTGTTTTTTTTTCTTATTAATAGAAAATTATTGCTTTAACGATAAAAAAAAAACAAAAAACAATCGTTCTCATTTCAATAAACCTCAATTCACCTATTAAAACTTTCAAGTATTATAAATTTTAATAGAGATAAACAAGAAAGAAACTGGTTTCATATTTTCCAAGAAATCATAGTGCCCCTACATATGTTTCGTTTCCCTACATAGTGACCACAGACCGGAATTCGTATTTTTCTCTGTTTTCATAAACTTTTCAATAAGATTAAAATTCATACTGTAGATCTACAGTTTTGGCTGAAGAGATGGTGACGGACGGACTGACGGACAGAATCTTCCCCATTATACAAACCCAACAAAATATAGTGAATAAAAAAAATAGGTGTTGTGTTTTTAATCCCCTAAACGTTAATTTATCGACAAATTGTGAAGAATATGTTAATCTTGGTTTCTTTCTATCCATCTCACAGCTGTTTCTTGGGATTCCTACTCGAGTTTCACGAAAAATGACAAGAGAAAATATCAGACAGTTATTGTGAAAACAAATTTCTTAAACTTTTTTTCCTTAAAACTTCATTGTCTTATTTCACGTAAAGCAAACCTGTTAATTCTAATATTTCTTGGTATTCCTAAATTTCGATGAAACTGGTGACGCATATTTCGGATGGAATCTCTTTTTTATTATTATGACTCTTCAACCACAAATTCCTCTGTGGCGCTCGACTCCCCAAGGAGATGTTTTCAACCATTCTGCATCATTGATTTTGTTGGTTGCATGAAGGTATTTGGTACATTTTTTCCTTCGCTTACTCTGCTAAATGATCTATTTTGATGTAATCTTTTCCTCGAAGGTAAAATTGCGAACGTATTCTGGAAACTGATGGGGAAAGCAAAGATGATTTTTGGAATAGCGTTGAAGCTTGATGTTACTTCTTTTTTTCTACCACTTTCCTCGAAATAAGAGACACAAATTGAATTCCAATTTGAAGCCGAATCAGCCTCGCATTTGCTTTGCTGTACTTTCATTTCAATTACTTTGAGATTAAAAATGATGGACCTTAAAACAGGTGTTTATTCATTTAAATTCAATGAGATCTAAATAGGAAAGTTAATCCTTAGGCTAAATATGAAATTTGATGTATAAATTATGAATTTGATACCTACTGATATACTCTATTAACTAATATACTCTATTAACTAATATACTGTATTAACTAATATACTGTATTATTCTTTGCATTAATTAATAATAATTTTGGCGTATTTTGTTAAGTGATCTATAAACCGAAGCTATGATAACCAATGTTGAATTAAGGTTAGATTGCATCTTTCAACTCGTAAACATTGATTATTACATTTTTTTTCACTTTTTATTATTGCAGTATTTCTTTGTATAAAGTGGTCCATAAAAGTACTTAAAACTACCAAAATCTCAGACTACATATGAAGTTTTGTGTAAGTTTATTTATCTTTTACTCATTGTGCATCCACTTTCTTACTAAGACATCTAATAAGTAAGCACCAGTTAGACGCCCACATACACACAACATGCACTTGATAAAAGAAACGTACCTTCAAATACCCCCCAAAAATCAGAAATTTTTATGAAGACTGCTTTATTTTCTATAAACCTTTATAAAATATTACGATGATTACAAATGCTAATCCAGATAACGTCGTTTTTCGTAGTTATGGTGTGAATGGGTAATAATGCATCTGACATTCACAGGTCCCTCGAATTGCTTAATGAAGAATTCGTTTCGTAATCCTCGTATTAATAGTATTAGTTCATATATAAGTATTATGCAGTCGTGCAGGCCCAGCCTACCGGCCTAGGCACTACCTACTGATTTGGATCATTTGCCTGAATTTGTGTTCCAATTCAGACGGGTTGTTATATGTGTTTCCTTTCTTTCCTGTATTTGTCTTCTTTTCTTTCTCCTTCCGGCTGTCTATTGCAATATGTTATTTTCGAGTTTATAAAGTTGGTCATTGAGGCCTCCTGATAGGTATTCTGTAGAATAATATTTATTATTGATTGTCCTAAACATTAGTCCTAAACATTACAGGACTTGCTCACATGAAATGTGTATACTGAAATAAAATGACTTACATATAATATATTGTAGGAAATAATATTGTAGCAAATACAACTGGAGGAAAAAAAGCTGAATTGGTCAATACGGGATTTGACAGAAGAGCAAGAGGAGGAAGGAAAGAACTGGAAGGAAGATTCAACTGAACAAAGCGGGAAACACATGTGGATGTCGCAATAAAGAATAGAAAAGTAAAAAGAAGCTTTGACAAATTATTAATTATAGATGTGCTTCTTTCCAATAGGATCAGTTCTTCCGCTTTCATGAGACAGTATAAAAAGCATGATAGCACTGTATCGCTTTCAATATAATATCACTCAACAATAACTGAAAGTCTACGCAAACATTCTTTAGCCAGTTAAGCTAAACACTATGCATTAAATTATCTTATGAGAGAAATCATAAACCTGGGTTATTAGTGAGCAAGAAAGTAAAAGTTCAATTCTACATATTCTGTACTTTTGATCAGGAACATGATCATAAAAGTTCCAGACATGATATAAAAAACAGAAGTTTTATTACACAAGTTTTTATCATTTATCAACACAAGTTTTATTACAATTCGCAATTTACCTAAAGAAATAAATTTAATGTATTGTAAGAATTAGTCAAAACAACAAAATTGGAAACAAGAGCAGCACAAGAATAAATAAATTGCCTTTCTGAATCAATTATCGGAGGGAATCGGGAACGGCCGTTTCGTCCTGCAAGGGACTCATCAGCCCGATCCGCCCTCGCCGACAAAGAATCCAGAAAGGCAAGAACTTAAGTGAAGGCTACCGTCACACCTGGCAGTGACCCCCGAAACCAAAATAATTAACAATAATAAATATTGTGCTATTTTGCAAAACTAAAAACCTTTTCCTAATAAATGATAGGATTTGAAGGCTTTTTATGATAAAGAAATTCAAACTCCAACAAGGAGAAATACCTAAGGAAATAAATTTAAAGTGTTCTAAGAATCGGGAACGGCCGTTTCGCAATTTACCTATTGGTGATTTGTGTCGACATTTCCAAAGCTATATGAATCTGCATCATGTTTCTGTTAATGATCGATTTCAGTGTTTGGGTGAAAAACTAAGCTGATTTTCAGGTTTTACTTTTTAGAAGAACTATTTTCGTTCTTTTTAAACAGAGAAATTGTCAATAATCCGCTTTGTTTTTAATTATATTCTATCAGTAGAAAGAATTATCAGTTTTTAACGTACTGGACTTAACTATAATAATTGAGGGCTTTTAAGCCATACTAGCCTAACCATGAAAGAGCAAATTATTGGGGAAATGGTTTGAAACGTTTGGTGGTCGGGTACAAAAAAATAATGTACACTTTGTTGCTGTAATTTATGTACTAAAGAAAATTAGCTATATAAATTACAGCAGCAAAGTGTAAGTTTTTTTGTTGTACACGACCACCAACCCTTTCAAAGCATTTCCCCAACAATTTGCTCTTTCATGGTTAGGCTATTATGGCTTAAAAGCCCTCAATTATGACCACTATCGCACAATATATTTAAAAGTAATGTTTACAAGTTAAAATGACATGTTTTGAGAGGTCCCAAGTCAACATTTCTATTCCTCAGCTATAAATAATTACAAAGCAAAGGCATAAAAAAGATTCACTGAACCACATGGGAAAGCCAATCAGCCCTTATTTTTATGTTTTTCCTTTGTAATTATTTGTTTTTGAGAAAGAAAGCCGTTAACTTGGACCTCTCGAAATATGTCATTTAAATCTGTAAATATTACTTTTTAAATGTATTCGGCGATAGTGATGATAATTACGTATTACAGTACAGAGAATGTTTGTGTGAAGCACATTTGTATAGGTCAGCGATTCTGAACCCGTGTTCGGATACTGGTGGATTCGTAAGAAAGTTCATATTAAAATGATTTTTTTTCTTCTTAAATACATTATGGAAGAACAAATATGACTTATCCCCATAATGTAAATTGCTGTTTTATTATATTACTATTACAATATTACTATTTTAACTTTAACTTGACAGAGATCGCTTTTGTGATGAAGTTATGGGAAATTTTAAAGCACTATTATATATTTTTTTTTCTTAACTTATTTTCCTATTATTGAACTTTCCAAAGATTAAAAAAAAAAATTCTTTTCATACACAAATATTTATTTTTTACGTATTTTATTTTATCTTCTTGAAATGTAAATCATATATTTGTAAAAACAACAGACTTACGTCTTTGCATTGTCTACTGTATAGTGATAAAATGTATTTTTTTAATTCTTTAAAAAAATAATAAAAGCCTATTATTTAATTTGTTCTCTATATTCCTTAAGTTTGCTCTAACCATTTTCGGATTACGAAAACAGTTACTGACTGTTGAGTGATTTATATAGTTTACCTTTGCCAATGATTTATTATTTGAATGCACACTATTCTACAACAGGATAATACAGTTTGTGAATATTCGTGCTTTTTTTCCCATTAAATATTTACTGCAACAAAAAAGCATTGAGAGAGAGTTGTCCAAATGACTATTGAAGGATCTGCTAAAAGGTAATGCAGGACACAATAGTGATCTTCAAAACATGAAAGTACAAAAATAATTAAATACAGTGGAATAGGAATTTGTTTATGCAAAAGTTTTTTAAAATTTCTTAACAATTTCATTAGCATTAACAATTTCATGATCATAAAGAATCATTAAAAACGAAAAGAGCAAGCGAAAAAAAAAAAATAAACCTTATTTTTTTTAAATGGTTTCTAATAATTAATGCCTAATGTACGCTATAAATGGTATTATAAACATTTGTATGGTAAATTTCCAACACATAACTTTCTGAAAGAAATCCATTTAAGTTGCCATGATACAACTTTTGGATAATGCAAGTAAATCCAAAAGAAGCCATACATTTTAATTAGATTTTCAATCTTGCAATTAACCTTTTTAATAAGCTAATAACTTAACATATATATATATATATATATATATATGCTATATGTATATGAGTCGAATAGGCAAAACACAAAACCATCTATTCGAGTTTCACAAAATTGTTTTCTAAATTGTTTCTAAATTTTGCCGCTGATGACGTGAGGATAAATTGACAACTATATAATTCGTTCAGCCAGTCAATATTTACGGTAATTGTCAAATAAATTGATGTTACGATACTTTTGAAAGAGTTAAGTTAGTTAAAGTTGCGATCAGGCCCAGAGGACCGCGCAATGCAACTGGAGGGTAGGCTCCAGTGTTCAGAACCTACGGGACAAAGTTGAGGACGGGGGGTCGGCCCGTCGCTCGCCCGCCTTTAACTCCCGGGAAAGAAACCCGGTACCCGTTCTATAGAGGGCTGGATAGACCCTAGGGCCCGTTTGGAGGAGAAAGAAGCGTGGAAAAATTCCCGTCCTCCGCCGAGGCCGGGTATCGAACCCGCCACCTCCAACCCGCAGCCAAGCGCCCTTACCCACTCAGCTACCGGGCCCACTTTTGAAAGAGTAACAATGGAAATACCGTTAATAAGTTATCAAGTCTTTACACCCAATAAAACTAATTTTGAAAACTTAGTTGTTTTGGCGTCACATAACATTTTCACGATTATGAAATTGTTACTTCTCATAACATATTATCAATGTTATTGCTTCGCCTAGTTACATTTCAATTTTTGTTATCGGATTTGAGTTGCTCTTATTCTAAGAATTTTCTATATTGTGTTTAGAAGTTAAATATATTCTATGACATTATAGTTTTGATCCAATCTTTCCTTGAATTCCAGATTAGTTAGTGAATTCCAAAGAAGCTGTCTTGGAATCGTGTTCTTTTTTTTGCTAGGCACTGATAAGAGAAGCCACTACCGGGGACAGGTGTGGGTGGATTGCTTCTGGAACTGCATTGTTCCGCTTATCGATTTTAATCCATCTGAGGCTTCAAAAAAGAGAAGTGGCGATGGAGGAGTGGGAGTTGTCTGGAGACCAACAAATCAGACAGGAGATAATACGGCGGTCGCAGGCGAACTAATAGAAAACAGGTTAACCTCTCCCTCCTCCCGAGCCACAGTCTGACTATCATAAATAATCTTTTAACAAAAAGAAAGAATCTCAAATTATTGGAAATAGAATAAATAAAAACTACAGATGTTGAATCTCAAAAGACAGTCTGTCCACAAAACCAAAGGTGAATTTCTATAAGTTACCGAGATTAAATTACAGTAAATAATAAAAGAAAAGTAATATCTTTTTGAAGGTTAAGATAATGATGAAGCTATTAAGACTGAACAAAGAACTTTTTTTGGTTTTTTTTTAGCTCATTATTAAAACTTGAAAGAACCTTAATAAACATGACTGCTTCATTGGGATCTACATAAATATTGGATTGCTCACAAATAAATCCAAACAAAGGCAAAATCCACTGATTGACTGACTCACTGACTCACTCACTCATCAAATCACAGCCGAAACCACGAACCTAGGAACTTGAAATTTTTGGGATGGGTTCCCCTTATGACGTAGGCGCTCACAAAGAAAAGATTTTTAAAAATACCACCCTCAAGTAAACTGAAAGGGTTGAAGTTTCTTGAAGATTATGCATCTCCAAACCGTTTGAGTTAGAAACACGAAAGTTGACATGCTCTTTGTCACAATCAAAAGACCTGTTTTCGAAGAATTTCTGATATTGGCTTCCTAAAGGAAGTAAAGGGGGGGGATAACTTTCTTGAGAGCGCCACATCTGTACCTGGAACTACAAAAAAAATTTTTGTTCAACAATTGGAACTAAAATATTTATGTTCCTAATAACGCCACATATTAACCTGGAGGCAAAAAAATAGAACTATGGTATGTAAACGGGAGGGTGGTGAGAGGTTGGGCAAACATTGCTGAAACATACTTCTACGGGATTTTCTCGATAGATATAGATTTGTAATGATGACACGCACTGGGGAAGGTTTGAAGTGATAAGAGGTGTGAAGAAGAGGAGAAAGGGGTGGTAAGTCTTACATTCCCCGATCTCGATATTAATTTCATATTTAGGGATCTCGAGTTACAAAATTCAAATATGACATTACTTTGTATCTATCACGTGATTTTTGCACCAACTGGGAATGTTTCGAAGTGATCTCACAATTTCAATTTCTTTCTCATCCACGTCATTGTAACCTGTATGAAGAAACGATATATATATATATATATATAAATCCAATAGACAAAACTTGAATCGCCATTTTTTCAAGTTTCGTGATGCAAATATTTCATTCAATAATTTGCAATTTAAAATTCAGAATGTAAAGAATATAAGAATAAAATTAACTTACATTACTAAACATATAAAATTTGCCGGACAGCTTTCTGAAATTTAAAAACCAAATTTATTTCAAAAAGCTGTTTCTGTGTAAGTATTAAGATTCGAATATACATACACGTCATCAGCGGCACCTGGTGTTGAATTTTGAAATTTTTTTAGAAATCACATAAAAGCGCTTTATTATAAGAAGATTGCTCTCTTTTTTTTTTTTTTTTTTTAAGGTTTTTTAAATTTATTTTATTTTTTTAAAATAATTTTTAAAATTATATGCTTTTTTTGCCTATATGTATAAAAATCTCTCACATATATATACATATAAAAAAAAAAAAAAAAAAGAGAGCAATCTTCTTATAATAAAGCGCTTTTATGTGATTTCTAAAAAAATTTCAAAATTCAACACCAGGTGCCGCTGATGACGTGTATGTATATTCGAATCTTAATACTTACACAGAAACAGCTTTTTGAAATTAATTTGGTTTTTAAATTTCAGAAAGCTGTCCGGCAAATTTTATATATATATATATATATATATATATATATAAAACTGTAAATAAATCCATGAATAAATTTATTCATGGAGACAGAAAGAGAGAGAGAGAGAGAGAGAG
>JAFIDM010009631.1:217529472-217544936 GCA_023159025.1 Thereuonema tuberculata | reverse complement strand
TTTTTTAAATAAAAAAATTTAAAAAAAGGAATAGGATAATTACAACGCTTCGATTTACGTCGCTTCGGACTTAGGCTACATCCATTTTCAGTGGATATTAGCATCGGGCTTGCGACCACTTGTTTCGGACTTACGTCCGATAAATGTCCACCTTTTTCTTCGCCATGCGCATCCAATCGCTCTATAGTCAGGTCAGTTTGTATGCGAATGATATTCGCTGCCCGTTCTTTTTCAGTCAGTTCTACAGAATAGAAAAACTACGAAGCTCTCTATTCTACGAGTCCTAAAGTTATCTTCTGGGCTGGAGATGGAATGCTTTATTTAATAAAATTTAGTAAAATCATTTTTTTCCATATGCGTTAGATATATTTGTATTTCTTGTTTATTTATTATTGTACAGTTTTTATTTTAGTTCAGAGTGGTGTTCAAAGAATCTGCACCACTCATTAAAATTGTAATTTTTTATTATATAAGCCCAAGTATTTGGAAATATTTGGTAAGCATCAGATATGATCGATAATCGCACGTCCTGCTGAAATACAAGGTGGTCGGGAAATGTTTAGCCAAATTTGAAGGTCTGATGAAAAGAAGCAAAATAACGAAAAAAGTCCTTATGAACATGGGTGAGGAAATGTTTCATTCAGATGTTACAGAATGATTAAAACACACATAGGCTATGGGTAGCCACTGTAATATGAGATGTTCGCAATATGATGGTGGTCTCCACCATCAGCAACAAATATGTATCACAATGCGTCGTGAAGATTGCCGGACGCGCTTACATTATACCAGGGATACCTCTGCCTGGCACACCCACTCATTATGGAGGGACACCATAATGTGGTCACATAATATTTGTACATTGGGTTCCACTAAAGAAGTTATGTTCATTAAGCTTCTTTATGTTTTATAATGAGTATAGCTTACACTAGCGTTTTCAGATAGCTCCAGGGAAAAAACTGCAGAGAATTTAAATCGGGAAGCGTGCAGGCCAAGCTTTTGGTCCTCATCTGTCAATCCAACGACCAAGGTAGACGCGGTTAGCCGTAATAAACTTTACACGTGTTAATCATTCTGTAACATCTGAATAAAGCATTTCCTCACCCTTGTTCAGATGGACTTTTTTCATTATTTTGCTACATTGCATTAGACCTTCAAGTTTGGTCAACCATTTCAAGACCACCCTGTATGCAAGTTATTGCATCATCTGTTGTTTTTGTTTTTCAGCTTCAGAAGTGCCTTCTGCAGTATTTTCTTACGTAAGTCACCATGACAAGTTACGTTCAGTTGACACCGAGAAAGTGGCGTGTTATTCTTCATTTAATGGGGGAAGGATTTTCAACTTGTATATTGTTAATCGTGTGTCTTGCAATAAAGCGACAGTCAGTAGACTTCTTTCCAAGTCAAGAATAGAAAAACAAAGGTGTACTGATAGAAAAAAGGAACTGGTCGCTAACCAGTCTCAACGGCAAAACAGTACTTTGTTTTGAAGTGCTTATGCCTTAAAAACTATAAAGCTTCTTCAATTGAGCTGAAATATGAATGGCAAAAAAATATGGAAGTGGTCGCAAGTGCAGTCACAGTCAAGTGCAGACGACTTTACAAACAAGGACTTGTAGACATAACTGAAGAAGCAGCCCTCCTATCGCAAAAAATGAAAAAGGCCCGATTGAAACGGTGCAAAGGTCACGTCAAAAGGATCAGTAGAAGTCAATTATAATTGACTAGAATTATTATTGAATTTAGAATTATTTTCTAGTTTGAGTAGACATTCTAGCTGCATGGAAGACATGGTGAAGACATGGTATTCGCCGAAGATATGGTGAAGACTACCATCTAGACTGTACATTGACTACAGTGAAATTCCCTACCAATCAAATGATTTGGGGTTCCATTTCGTGTTGCGGAGTAGGTCGCCTGCATTACATTACTGGCTCCTTAAATTCCAAAAATTACGAAGCAGTATTGGAAAAAAAAAGCGCTATCAACAATTCAGATTATTTCAAACTGGCAAGTAACTGCATCTTTAGGATGTCTTTGCTGCTTGTCACGGAGCGAAAAGTGGAAGTAGGCATTTTACAAGTTATCATAGCTTCATTTCTATAGTATAGTTTCTACAGTAATGCTCTTGGTACAGGTGAAAAAATGGTTACCAGAAACGTCGAGTACAACTCTTAGCTGATCAAGAAACAGCTGATATTAAATCCTATCGGCAGCTGTTGGATTCATGTAGAATCTGCTGTTGAGAAAAAGAAATCAAAGAGCGTCACGGAATTTCAGAAAGTCATAATTCGTCTTTGGAACCATAAATTATAGTTTGACTACATTCAGAACTTGATTTTATCAATGTCTCGATGATGTGCTGCACTTTACATATGGCCAAAGCTTCAACAAAATATTAAGAATTTGCATCTGATAATATTTTGAGGTTTTATTTTTATTTTTGCATTTAATATGATAAACTTAAATCAAAGAGGGTTTCTGATTAATTTTTTTCTTAATTTTTGGAGTTAAATATACTGGTAATTAGCTCTTTTTTTCAATTTTGGAACAATTGGAGAGAAACTGCCAAAGTAATTATTTAGTTATGCTTTTATATTAATACCTTACTGTAAATAACTTTTTCTTACATTTCTAATGTGTTTCTTGTCATTGTTTGAAATTGTAATCGCTAAAATTCTGAGAACTGTGAAATTAGTAGGTGATGCAGCTTCTTTAAATATCACTGTAAATTTCTTATTTACGTAAGTTTTGCACATATCTGATGATTATACTGCGTATCAATTGAAAGTGAAATAAATGAAAAAATAAGGTACTTCAACTTGCGCCCGTTTTCAACTTACTCGAATACCAAAGGTGAAGTAAAAGGGAATGGTTTTAATAAAAGTAATAGATAAATTTGAAATTAAACATTATAATTATAAATTATAATTATAATATATAATTATAAATGTAAATTATATAAATATAATAACAGTATTTACAATTTCAATTAAATAAGATTATTTTTTTTAAATAGTTACTATTAAAGAATTTTTAGTTTCACCGTCTTCATTTATTTAAATAGATATCTTAAGTTTCTTTAAATCAGCTGGAAATAAATTATATTCATTCTCACTAGCAATAAATATACTTTTCCAAAGAAGCATTTATTTTTTATTCAATACTTATGATTTATTTTAATTCTGATCCCTATTTTATTTTCATCTAAGGAGAATCACCAAAAACATAAAAGTTCCTCTTTCAGAAATGAAGAAAATAAATGGAAATTGCAATAATCATCAAACTAGTTTGTAAGTGATTTAAGAACTTTTTTTTTCGAAATCTTAAGGGTTTCTGTTTTAGTTTGATTGAGGTAATCTCTTTATTTGTATTTAATAAAACTGTGCAATACTAAATTTCATTTTGTTTTTACATTTTCTAGTAAATTTAGTAATTTTTTTTGAGTAAGTCTTTTTCACTTTCATTTTACTTGTTTTATGATGTCTCGAGCGATAGAAATTTAGCTGCTTAGAACTAACCCCTACATCAAAAGCTACAAGTCACTGGAAAATTTTCCTCATCTCTTTTTCTTCGAAATAATTTTAATACCATTTGTTACATTTGGTATTAAATTTATTTTGTTCTTTGTTACTTTATTATCATTTTTGTTGGATCTGGTGGTGTCTTTGAATTCTTACGTTATTTATTAGTAATTACGTTACTAATAAATAATGGAGACTTTCTTATTAGGTCACTACTTCCTCTTATTAAATTTCTATTGATTCTTGTTAAGGCAATACTAAAGATTTATTGTTTGTTTCTACTTTTTTCCATACTTCGGTTCTTACTTCTTTCTGCTTTAATCTCAAGTTCAGCAAATCCGACTTCTCCTCTTCGTCCCTCGCTTCTCTTCCCAGGAGACACCTCGAACTATTCACGAAGTCTAATCCCTGGGAGCTGCTGTCATATCATCGTGCAAGAGACAGAAGCGAGTGTCTCGTGTGCCACGGTGTTACACTTAACACGTTCGTCTCCTTTTCAAATCAGAAATTTTGTATTCATAAAATCAGCACCAAACTGCTTCAGGAAACTCGGGTCTCTAACTAAAAACTTTGAATTATTAAAAAAAAAACCGCAATGCTGTTCATTAAATCCAACAGTATCTCCCTTCCTCAACGTTTTACATCCAAACTTTTGTTACGTCTTACTCACTCCCCAAACTATTTGGCATCAGCACAAGCCGTTTGAGAGCTTTCTTAAAGTCTGAAAGCGCCGAGAAAACGTTGCACAAATATTATTGCAATTCAGTGATTCAACTTAATTTTACTTTGCAACTTCATTATTTCATTCTAACTGAGCAAAGAAAAATATAAATTCATTATGAAATAAATCGTTCGAAGAGAATTGGCAGAAATTTCATCAAAAGCATTTTGAGTTTCCTGATCTCATGTTTCGCTGTCGTAATATGTCTGATAAAACAGACATATCTGCAATTGAATTAGCCTCTCCATTGGGGAATTTTTGGTTTGCCTTAGATACTTTATCACAGGAAGAAACATATTAACACAATGGCAACTATTCTATTAACTATTCACTTCCACATTAGCCATGTAGGAGACCGTAAACAATCCATCTATTTGCCTTTGAAAAATCAAAATCTACAAATTTTTTATCTGTAGCTAAAAAAATAGATCAGATCACTGGCGTTATCTATTTACAAATTATCGAAATTCTTCTTCTATGTTAACACTGTTTATTAGGAGGAAAAATTCATAGTCACAAAGATTAATGTCTACACTATTCTAAAATGCCAATATTTCCATTTTTCGCAGAATAAACGAAGATAATTGAAAAAAAAAGAGATTTATATATTACCGATTGATCGGTAGTAATGAAAGATATTAAATGAATTAAACTGATATGAAATAAATTAAACTGTTAATACTTTCTGATTGTTATCTTGTTATTCTATTCTAACTTTTTGTCTTTTAGATAATTGTTTCCTTGTATTCCGTGTGATATCACAACGGCAGAACGTCCTAAAATTGCTCCATGTTGAACCTGTAAATGAAAATTTAGGGATTTAATAATCGCTATGAGAAACCTATAAAATAAATCATTATAAGCTGAAACTTTACTAAAATTAATTAACAAATTATTCAAATTGGAGTGAGAGGCAAGAAAGTTACGAGGAACTTCATGATAAATTATTATTTGAAAAACTGCTTTGTCTGTCTCCGTCTCTTTTTTTTCTCTTTATTTTTCGATTCAGTTAATCAAGGATATTGTAGACCTGAGAACTATATTATTTTTTAAAAAAAAACATATGATCTCTGTATGATTGTAATAACGAAACTAAAAAACTTGCCGACGAGTTGAAATTCCATTTGATGTTATATTTAATACATTTATGTATTTTTAAATGCAATATTATATAGGCCAAGACATATATGTAAATAACTTTCGTTTAAGTTGAATCAAGCAAATAAATTCATTTAATTCGAATTAAAAAAACTTGCTCAGGAATTATTAAAAAAAAAAGGAAAGGAATTTACTAAGGAATTTTCGCTTTACAGTATATGTGATCTTCAGGACGTTTGTACTCCTTTCCTGCTGCGAAATTTTCGTAATATAGTAATGATGTAGTAAGGTAACTTATGTCAATCTTTTGAATCTAAACCTGGAAAATAGCCTCAAGATATTTTGAATATATGAAACTCAGTTTGTAATAATTGATCCTAATTCTTTAGAAATAGATTTTTCTTCAATTTCTTTACCATCTTACAATAAATAATTGAAGTAAATAATTTGAATAAGTGATTCCAAAGCGAATACGATGGTATATGATAAATAGAAGTTGAGCTCTTTGTGAATTATAAGTTTCAAAATAGTAATTTATATTTCTGCTGCTCTACTGCGGCACTCAAAATGCCTGATAACATGAGTCAAGTTGTATCGTTTCACGGGAAATGTCTTTGCTAATGGATAAATGTTTCGGCTGTAGACGTTAGTTAATCTATAGAACACAATTGTTGTTTTATTCAGTACACCTTGAAGTAGCACCAAAGTAACCCTCCACCTTTTTCTTTGGGTGGGGGAGGGACTTTGGGAAATGTTTCTTTTCTTTCCGACATCCTTTAATTTCGTCTCTTCTTCTTCCTTCATCCCCTGCTGTGTTTGGGCTTCTGTATTTGTTTTTAGCTGTTGGTTGATTGCTTTGGTTGCACTCACTATATATGAAGCCAGGAAACATAACAGAGCAAATAAAACAAGTCCGGTAGAGTTGCCTTAGTTTTCATAAAAGAAGCGCAAATTTAAGATTTTACATAAATTTAGAACAATGCGCATACAATGAGTGGAGAAATTGCTGTACTTTTGCCGGAAGAAATTGAAGACAGTCAACGGACTCCTGACTTTGGTAGGTTTCAATCTTGTGAAAAAGTTTTGTACAATCCTTAATTTGGTCTTTCTTACCTAATTGGATTTCGTCAGCTATGAATAAAGGTAAACTATTATAAAATTGGAAGGTTTTCATTTTTTTACTATACTGAAGTTGTTCGTACAATTTAACTTGTTACTGTAGAAATTTTCACTTGCTTTAAGTTCATTATTAAACAATTCGGGAAAAAACCGTTACATTTGATGTTTAAGCAATGTTAATATTAGCGTTCACATATACATTAACTACAAATGATTTAAAAAAAAAAAGTTTCCATGTAAGATGAATCAAAATGTCATCTATAAAAAATGAAGTATTTTTATGCTTGTTTGAGTTTTCAGGCAGATTTAATCCTGTTTTCATTTTCACGATTCCTATTTCTGAGATATTCTTAATTTTTGATTCATGTGAATTTTGTGAATTTTATTATTTACTAATTGTATTATCCGGCTTCGTCCGGGTAAATCCTGGAAAGCAAATAAGTGCTTAAGTCGCAATTTAAATGTAGATCGTATTCTGTTTATAAGAAGTGTTCCGTTTGGAACTTATACGTTTTTAACTAATTTCCAAAAAGAATGAGTTTACAAATTTCTCCTGTATCCATCTATAATAATAATAATAATAATAATAATAATAATAATAATAATAATAATTTATTGCCTTACAAAAGTTTGCTAATAGCTTCATAATAGATATGAGTGTGACTTCCCTGTGCCTTAAGGGTAGTCCCGTCGAGAAGGCAGGCAGGGAGTCAATTACAGGCAAGAAAAAAATAAAATATAATACAAAGAACATTACTAGGAACATATAATGAAGGAAAAACAAACAAAGCATAATAACAAAAAACATCGAAACTAGTAAAATATAATATAATGGGGATAAAAACGGCATAAAAATATTAACGAACGATTTTGACTTGGAATGTAGGTAAAGCAAAAAATACTAAATTTTGAACAGTAAAATAGTGTTCACCAAAACATACAACTTCAAAAAACGTCCCTCTTAGGTGCCCGTTAGCACGAGAATGTCCACGCCTTTACGATTTTATTCAGTGGCGTAGCGTGGCGGGGACGGTGGGGGCCGCAAAATTTCACAATAAATAATATCTTGTAATTGTGAACTAAAAATTTGAACCATTTCTTTTCATATTTTTGTCGCACCTACAATTCGGACTGATTAAAATGAGCACGGAACTTTTTATTATTTAATCTGTGACAAAGTGGGGAATCCCCTTTATTTAATTGACTGTAGTCATTTCGCTCGCTCTAGCGACTGGCAACACCGTCTGTACTAACCGAAATTGACGAACAGGACTTCAAGCTCGAATGAGTTCGACTACGGGCTTTCATAGCTCCCACAGGCGACGAATAAGAGGGCGGCGAATTTGGCCTATGCCCGGGCGGCTGAAACCCACGCTACGCCATTGATTTTAGTCCAGTTCCGCTCCACTACCACTACCCGGAGCGGATGTGACGAATGTGACAAACTCAGTCTTTCCCATGACATCGAAGGCACCGCCTACTTCCTTTCCCACTAATAATAAATCGTAATACTTAAAATCTAAATATCAATGAACAAACTTTGTTAGTATCTTTAAAAACCCTTCTACATACATGTGAAGTGGGTTCGGTAGCCGTTTGAGTAAGGGCGCTTACCGGGGGGGTTGAAGGTGAGGGTTCGAGGCCGGATTTTTTCCATGCTCCATTCTCCTTCATTCTACGGGTACTAAGGTCTACCCAGTCCTTTGTTGGATGGGTACCGGATTTCCTTCCCGGGAGATAAAGGCAGTCGGGCCGTGAGGCTCACCACTTGACCTCAACTTAGTCGCAAAACGTTGGTCGCTTTGTAGTGAGACACTTTGACATATCTGTGAAAGTTTCATGATAAATCAAGTAAGAAGCTAAGGCGAGTTGAAAATAAGAGTATATTAAAACAGTGAAATCCATGCGGATTCATTAAAAAAATCTTACTATTCCTGTTTCCTAAGTGATATAGAGATGATTTATATATTTAAAGAAGCACAACTTAACCCTCTTCAAAACTCTGAAAACCGCATCAAAAGTAATTGAATTGTTCAAAAGTTTTAAGCAACAATTTGCGTTAAAACTGTTTTCAATAATTTCAAGATGTTTTCGATTTTGAAAAGCGCTTTTCTGTAATTCTGGGAATCCCTGTGAATTTTTGAAGTTTTTCCTTCTTTCCTGGTTGACCAGTTCTAAGGTAGTAGAGTGATGCTGTATGGTCTTAAACAATCCTTAGTATACCTATAACCGAATGTTGAAAAATCGTATTCAAACTGGTTTAATAGCTTTTAAGTTTTAAGAGCGCAGTTTTGTGCTTTGAGCTTTATATATAGAAAGAAGAGATATTCGCTGAACTCTCGAGCCTATCTCTGTTTTTTAATGTATTTTTGGTTATATTGGCGAACTTTAGGAATTATGTTTTTGTTTTGAGTTGTCTGCTGTTTCTTTTTCTAGAAAAATTGCCTAGATTTCTTCAAAATCACCAATTGAAGAAGTCGTCAATTCCCTTGATTTGAATCGGAAATTATAATAAATAATACTGCTCAATTAATCCACAAATTATCACATCTCAGATATGGCAATAGATCGCAAAACTTATATTCCATGGATATAAAATCGATTTACACATCAGATCCAGTAGAAGAAACTTTAAAAATGTGGCCAACTTATTATTTTAAATATACACAACATATCTTTAGACATATTTAAAAGATTAATGGCCGTATGCACCAAACTAGAATTAATAACTTTGATGGCTGCACTGTGGACGTAGCTAAAATTAGTGGGGGGTGCCTTTGTTTTAAAATTTTAGCCTTTGTTTTAAAATTGTGTGAAAGGAAACAAACATGTATAAAAAGAAATTTATCAAGTTTCTGAATAAATTTTCGTTTTATACATGTTTGTTTAATTTCACACAATTTTAAAACCAAGGCACCCCCCACTAATTTTAGCTACGTCCACAATGCAGCCATCAAAGTTAATTCTAGTTTGGTGCACACGGCCATATGAATGTTAGCATGCCGTAATATAACGTTCCCATGCGAAGGAATAATTTGTAAAAACACATTTTCCCAATTCATGAATTCAGTGTAATTTCTTATTAATTACTTAGAACATAAATATATTTTAAAACTAACAAATACTTCCGATTTGTAAACGATATATTGAAGTCATAATTTGGTACTAAAAGCAATTTCAATTTTTTTTAATAAGCCAAATTATGCATATTATATATAAAGGAAGACGTTTGTGGTTTTTTTTGTAGGTTTGTTTGTTTGTTCGCTATACTTTGACCTATCTGGACCAAACTTGGGAGAATTACTCTTTAGGACCCTGTGGAAAAGCGGGCTACCTTGGAACCTGGGCATACCATTCCCAGAGGATGAAAAGGGGTGAAATCCATGAAATAGCGCCACAAATGCAACTAGTGGTGACAATGAGAACTGCACAAATATTGTTGTGTAGCAATTGGAACTAAAATATTGTTGTGCATAATAGCGCTGCATATGCAACTGGTGGCGGCAATCGGAACTATACAAATATTGCTGTGCAACAATTGGAACTAAAATGTTGTTGTACATAATAGCGACGGGGTTTTCGGGATAGATCTAGATTTGTAATGATCAGATGATTTTCTATGAACTGGGAAAGGTTTGGAGTGATAGGGTTATGATGTTACAAAATTTTAGTAACCTGGAACAAGAGATATAAACGGAAGGGAGAAAAGGGAGAAATTGATGGAAAGTCTTATATTCTCCGATCTCAATATTAATTTCATATCTAGGAATCTCGAGTTACTAAATTCAAATAACCTGGAACTATGGGTGTACACTGGGAGGACGGTGAATGGTTGGGCAAACATGATTGAAGGATACTTCTACGAGGTTTTAGGGATAGATATAGATTTGTAATGAGATCAGACCTTTTTGAATTTGTTTTTTTTTTTGAACCAACCGGGAAAGTTTCGAAGTGATCTCTTAATTGCAATTTTTTATCATCCACATTTGGACATTTGTTTTTTGTAACCCAGCTTAGAACGGGTCTTTTTGCTAGTCTATAATATAAAAGGGAAACTTGTGCATGTGAGTTGTTCAAAATGTTTAGCATACTTCCCAACTTGAAATTTCGCATGTGGGTAGTTCCATAGTGTCAACAATTTAAAAAGTGAAAAATTACCTTTTCTAGTTTTTTTTTTTTTGGAGGGGGGGGGGGGGTCAAATTGAAGTGCATGGCGGATTTTGAAAGCGCCAGATATCCACCTGGAAGCGATATTTGGAATTTCAAAAAATATTGTTGTTCTACAATTGGTAGTAAAATATTGTTGGTCAATTTGTGTGTGTGTGCGTGTGTGTCTCTGTTCGAAATGTTTAGCATACTTCCCAACATGATATAAACTTAAAATTTCGTATGTGGGTAGGTTCCATACTGTAGACAATGTAAAAAGTGAAAAATAATCTTTTTTTTGGGGGGGAGGGGGGATGACCATGAAGTGTGTGGCGGGTTTTGAAAGCGCAATTATAACTAAAATATTGTAGTGCATAATAATGCACATATTACTTGGGAGGCAAACACTAGAACTATGGTGTATGTAAACGGGATGGCGGTGAGGGGATTGACAAGTATTGTTGAAGAATACTTTTACGGGGTTTTCGGGATAGCTGTAGATTTTCGCGTTTGATATAGATTTATAAGATCACATGATTTTTTTTTTACGAACTGGGAAAGGTTTGAAGTGATGTGGGTGTGGAGAAGGGGAGAAAGGAGTTAGGGATCTCGAGTTGCAAAATTCAAACATAACATTACTATGTACCTATCACGTGATTTTTGTACCAATTGGGAAAGTTTCGAACTGATCTCACAATTTCAATTTCTTCCTCATCTATATCAGAACAATTATTTTGTAACCCGTACGAAGATCGGGTTAAAAAATTAAATGGATTCTATCAGAGATCATATGAAAACAATCATTTTTAAATTTTGATTCAGCACACGCACACTATTATTGCTTGTTTTTTATATGTGTAAAATTATATAGGCCTATATAGAATCAACTTAACAACCTCAAACAAAACAAAATTTTGTGAAAAATTAAAAATATGAAACAAGAATTAATATTAAATAATTATCCCAAAAAATTCTACAATATAAAATTTTAATTCTTTGAATTGAACTTCAAATCTTTATAGAAGAAGAAAGAAAAAAATTACGCGTAAAAGAAGATAATCAACAAGTTATAAAGGAATATCATGCATCCAACATTTTATAAAACTAAAGAAGTAAGTTAGAGAAGCATATAAAAAATACAATGTGAAAATTGTTAAAAAATATAACTAAGAGTAAAATTTTTCTTAGAACACCACGAAAAAGTAAAATTAGAAAGACAACAACTCAACATGGAAGTAGTTTACTCATTGAAATAAAAGACTACTACGGTTACATATTTTTCGACAAACACGTAGGTTATTAAAAGAAAAAAAATCTCAGAATATGTAGCTTTATTTAAAAAAAAATTAGAAAAATCTGATAAGGGCATTCCATTGTCTGAAGTATAATCATGAACCTATACCTGAATCAAAACTTTTAATAAAAGAAGATAATGATATATGAGATTAATTATAAAAGCCATGTATATTCAAAATTTTTGAAACCTCTCTTCCTTTTTAAAACGATTGTTGACTTATTGCAATGATTGACAGTATTGGCCGTGTTATTTCTTCCCTTGAAATTGACATATGACATTGATGAATTACAGAACATCACTTATCAAAGATGCGGAGAAATAGAAGGTATTGACTCAACCGCTGCTAAATTTACTCGCAATTTTTCACGGAAATATTAATGATTTCCAATGAAAGACAAGAAAATATAGACCAGAGAGTAAGTTAACAACAAGACCTAAACCTAAAATAGATTCGTGTTTTTTTGTGTGTTTTTTTTATTGCTTCCTCCTTTGTTTTATAGAGAAGTATATATAAAAAAGAAAAAGAATACTACTGCTTTTGAACTAAACATGGGGTATTTTTATTTATTTATTTATTAATTTACTTATTTATTAATAGAAAATGAAATGCATGGAAAGGTCTATAAGAAATAATGTTTTCTTTGTAATCGAAGTAAGATTAGTTTAGGAAACTGTCAATGCACAATGGAAATGTCATTAATACAAGTTTTAAAGTAATTGCTAGGTGATAATTGTTATGAATGAATAGAAATAATGGTATTCCTGCTTCAGCACATTTAATGTCATCATTATATATGGAATAATTTTCTGACAAGTTATAGCTTGTAAAAATATTCTGATTAGTTATTTGAATGTGCTCCTTCAAGACAAAAACATAATGTAAATAACTGGGACCAAAAACCGGAATGTAATTTGAAGATTTAATTAAGTTCCCTGTGGAAATCACCCCATAATTGCTATTCTGTAAATAATACGACATCATCATACAGAACAATAAGACCGTCTATCAAAATACCAGATTTTTTTTCCTAATATTGTGAGAGACCATTAGAGGTAAAGTTCAGGTTTTTTGAGTCATTTTTAACATTTTTAACATGTATTATATTTCTTAACATATATAGCAGTTTTTTAACATATATTGCATTCTAGCAAGTCCGCTAGTAGAACACTTCACGAAATTCAAAAGATGGAGATACCGGCTTTTCAGCTACTACTGCTTCTTCATTGAATCAAGATGATTTAATTCTTTTGTTGGTAGAAATCAAATGACAGTGTATTGTTTAATTGTCGGTAAAGATTGGTGTCCTCCACTCTATCATTATAGTAAATTATTACTAGCAAACATTCGTTCAATTTGTTGATATCTTTTCAAACATGTGGCATCCATTTAGCACTGAACTTCGCGAACTTTAACAATCCCTTAGAAAGCTGTAGATAATCGAATGCGAGGTGCAATATGCTTCAACGAGAATTGTCTGTCTTCTTGAATAAATTCCTCGGATGCAATCAGTGATAACCTCGATCGAATGACAATCACATAACCCCGACCTCACATAACCCCGCTGGATGTAAACGCTCATCAGGAGCATTTGGTAACCTATTGTGTCTGTGTAATAGAGCTGTCAATGAATATCGCCTACCGAGATTTCTCATGTTTTCAAAGCATCAAATAAAACTTTCTGATGAATTTTTAAAAGAAACATTAAATTTTTAACAGATATTCAAAAAAATAAATTCGCTTTTTTTTGCCAAAAATAATATTTAAGAGGAATTACTTCGTTTGAATAGGTGCATATACAGATACTGCAATAAACGTTTTTCGTATACTTGCACTTACAATGTCTTAAAAAAAAGTCCTAAGACATTTATATCTACTAAGAATTAAAAAATTTCAGAAAAAAAAAATTAAAAAATATAGAGGTTTAATTCAAAGCAAGGTTTAATTCAAGACTTTGTTGTTTTTTCCTTAGTTTGTTTATTTCTTTCTCTCTACCATAATGATCCATTGCGGTATTAGAAAATAATATTTCAAATACTATTTGCCGCCAATTTGAAGCCTGTTAAATTAAGTGTGACCGATACTACACTCCTACATTGATTATTCCGATTGTTGATATATTGTAAGTCAACACCTTTGAAAATCCTGGATGGTTCCAGATCCTTGGACTGTTGGGATCGTATGCAACGTAATGATAATGCTAATGCGGACTCCTTAACACGACTTAAGTTGGGGAATGTTCCTGTGAATGTCACTTGAAGATGCTAGACAGAAATGGTAGCGAAGCCAGTCGTGAAATATTTTTTATGTATAATTATATATTACTTAAATTATGTTTGTTGGTTCAATGTCGTATCTGAAGATAAATCTACACACGTTAAATTTTTAATAATGACTAACATATTTTTAGTCTTCTGATCTAGATCAGCAGATTAATATTCCCGTTTTGTCTGTGAACAAGTATCATTAAAATCTCATTAAACTAGCAGCAAAGCCTGTCGGATGACAGGCATAAAAAAATCTGAAAAATCATTTTATTATCAACTATGAAATATAAAGTAAATGTAATCTAAATACTGTGCTAACTTGTGAACGAAGCTTCTACGGCAAAAATGGTTTTGAGTTTCGAAATCAGCGTTTCATTTTCCACCCAAAAAGAAAACGAAATACCAACCATATCCAAAGTTTAATTTATCTAAAGAATAATTATTATTTTTGACTCATAACGCTGAAAGGCATTTAAAACTCACCTTTGTATAATCTAAATACTGCGCTAACTTGTGAACGAAGCTTCTACGGCAACAATGGTTTTGAGTTTCAAAAAAAACTGAGTAAAGTATGCCAAATTTCATGAAAATCGGTGCAGTGGTAGAAAATTATTTGGTTTTGAACGTGTTTTGTTAGAATTTCAGGTAAAATTTCATGGAACCAACATGAAATGACAAAATGAACTAATATTTTATCCAATTTGAGTACCCTTGATTCAATTGTACCATTGAGAACCTTGGATCTATCTTAATAGCTTAATTATATCGAGTTGCAGACAGACAGACAGACAGACGAACTTGGCCAATTATATAAGTTGATTTTAATGATTAAATTATGATTGCACAACAATCATAACAATCGCAACAATTGCTTCTTTTGCATTCGCAACAATCACAACAATCACAATAAATGAAAATAAAATGCTTTAATTTATTGTGATTGTTGTGATTGTCAAAAGGCGCAATTGTTCAATTTATTGGAAATAAACACAAGGAAATTAAAGCAATATCAATGATCAGAAGATGTTGCGAAGCATTGTGATTGGTTTACTAATCGCTTTCCCTACCGTGTTTATTTTTGATTTGCTTTTTTTTCTTTTTACCTCAAACTCTGATAGATGAATCAACAATAGTTTGTTTCTATTCATAACAATCTATTCTTTCTCTCATTATCTCAAAAATTTCACAAGCAATTTCTATCCTAAAATATATTGAAAATAAGTCACGAGTGTTAGACAGCTTTTTAACTCGATTTTTAAGATTATTAATTATATTTTGTTAAAGCAAAGCGAGC
>JAFIDM010009631.1:217494367-217514285 GCA_023159025.1 Thereuonema tuberculata | reverse complement strand
GACGCTCATTTTATTAGCAGGCGATTCTTTCCGGTTTCTAAATTAGCATATTAAATACCAGAGGGAGTTTCTCACTTCCGTCTCTTTCCTTCCACTGTCATTTCCATTAACTAACCCTGACCAGAGGATGTTTTAAACAGGGGGCACGCTTGAAAATGAAACTTGAGATATGTTGAAGATTCGAAACGTTGCGGTATTTTAATTTTTAATTTTATATTTTTATTACATAAGTGCTTTTTTTAGTGGACTATTTGTAAATCCTTCAAATCATTTTTGCTCACCCTTTATTGGAAGCGAACATTAACAGAAACTCGAATTGCTATTGTAGTTTGTTGTAGCGGGAAAATCTTCCAAAAGGATCATTGCTATCATGTAAAGCCAAAAGAGATTTTTTATAAATTCTTTAAGTCGAATAGAATGCAACAAACGAATTCTTGCTTAATTCAGAACCTGGGATTTCACTATTTTTATTAATAATTGAATGATAATAATCAAGTTATCTATAAATTTATGTGCATTATGTTTAATCCGAAAAAACTCAAAACTCATATGAAACTCATAGCCACCAATTGCAATTTACTTAATTTATGTTAACTTCTTTTTTACTTTCTAATGATATCATTTGGATTTCAGCAACCTTCCAGTAAAGATTAACTTTTAATCAATCGAATCATATTTTGACAGAAGCAGTTGTTGGAAATTTACTGATATTGGGAAAAATTGAAAGATATTGGGGATTTTTTTGTTTTGTTAAGTTAGATAACCTTGAAAAAGAATGAAAACCCATCTAGAGTAGAGACCATGATCGTTATTGGTTTGCGTAACAACAACGCTAGCATGTATTCATTGTTGGTTTTGTTTTCACTTCAATAACATCTAGATTGCAATGAACGGATTTAACAACTGCATAAAGAGTAAACACCTGAAGGAAATGAAGTTTCTTTCGTTCTTTCTTGGATGTTCTTGTGGAATTGAAGATATTGAGTCGGAAATTGAACACCTTCTTTTATCTCTTGATGAAGAGATTCACAAAAGACAAAAAGATCGGAAAAGAAAGAACCAAAGGAAGAAGTCTTACCAGTGTCATTTATGATATTATCAAAAACAATCAATATTATAGCAAAATAAAAAATAAAAAAAAAATTACTTTAGGAGATGTTACTTAGAAAGTTGTGTATTCAGAATAAATTCAATTTAACAACACAAATGAATTACTTGCAAATCAAGAATTCTTTCCAAAAATAAAACTTTCTGTATAGATTATGAAGAAAAAGTAGCATTTGTATTTTAAGTCAAAATTTGAAGGTAAAATTTCATTGTTTATAATAGCTGAGCAAGTTATCAAGAATGAGTACTAGGGTTACTTAATTGATTAAATTACTGTAGGGACATCTTATTGGAGAGTTCACTTCGAAAATAAGGGTTGCGACCTCGATGTTGGATTAGAATTCCTTCTTGGAGCAGAGTCTAAGAGTCGTTCGACCTTTAAAATTCTACATGATCTGAGTTCAGACCGGTGCGGTGTGAGCCAGGTCGGTTTCTATCTTTGGTAAAAGATTAAGTTTTTAGTACGAAAGGATCAAAATTTTAGGATTATCCGTTGAAAAAGAAAAGTTTTTATAGAGTTGATAAGATAAATATTTTAACTTATGCGTAAAATTAGGATTTATAGATGTTCAATACAGTTATCAAGGATGCAGAGGATGCGGTAGGTTTAAGATGTACTTCTGCATTTACAAGAATATTCTTTCTTGATATTAATACATTTTTAAAGATAAAGGAATAAAAATGTATCAGAGAAAAATCATTACAGTGAAAATTTGACCTGTTATTTCGTAAGGTGTTCTGCTCGTGCTCTAATTCATGTGAGATTAAGAATAGTTGCTGTTAAGCTTCAAAATAGGGATTTGGGTTAAAGGATAAAGACTAATACTTTTAAACTTAGTTGTTTGTGAAAATGGAAGTAACATGAGGATAAGAATAGATATTAAGAGGGAAATTAAACCTCCTAATTTATTAGGAATAGGTCGTAAAATAGCATAAGCAAATAAAATACCACTCTGGTTGAATTTTTATGGGGGTTACTAAGGGATTAGCTCTGATAAAATTTTCTGGTTCAGCTAGAGAGTAAGGAGATGAAATAATTATTAAAGAAACTAATATAATTAGAATTCCTAATAGATCTTTTAGAGAAAGAAAAAAAGGGTGATATGGAATTTTTGTCACATTTTCTGTTAATTCCTCTGGTGTTATTTGAGTTATATATTGTCAGAGATGACTCATAGGATAGGTCTTGACAACCAGGTTTGATAAGTAATGTATTTACCTAACTTAGTGTTGACGGGTTTGCTGCTGATTATTTCTTCTCCTAAAGAATCCTTTGTATATTACCATAGGATTAGTTTTGTAATGGATGCCCGGTTTTTTTTTTGTTTTGTTAATAATTGCTATAACCTTTTCAATTTTGCATTCCTCCATTACATGATATGCGTGGGCAGATGCTCACTAATTACATTACATTAATAAATGTACATTAATTAATAAATATTCTAAATTAAATTTAGAATATTTTTAAGAAAAATTAAATTTATAAAATATTAAATGTTCACAAAGCTATTATATTATTGTCTCACTGCTATTTGAGAATATACCAAATAATCACAAATTCTGAAATATATTCTTTTTTAATTTTTCTATATAATATTTATAATTTTTTTTGGTTTTCTGATTATGTTGTGTTAAGCTACACAAAAGTATTGTGTGCATATGTGTAGGCATATATGCAGATTTATGTGTATATGATATTTTCTATATAAATTGTACTACTATTAAACATATTATTTTGTATTTTTATATTAATTAAAGATATAAATTATAATAACATAGAAATAATAAATAACTTCAAAATTCGCAGAAACCAACGAACCTGATATGTATTGCAACTAGCAGATTTTCTACTCATTAAACTAAGTAACTACTTAGTTTAAGTCACTACTTATCATGCTTACAAAATCTATTAAGTATAATTTTAAATAGAAAATTTTAATTTTATTCAATTCCGGAACCCATTTGCTAAGATCTTTAATCTCTAACGGGACTGAATAGGCCTAATCTATATTTTTTGATTTATTATTATTATTATTATTATGCTTGGTTTGGATATTGACTAACATAATCTCCGGATTCTTGAAATCAAAGTAATTACGCACGGTAAATTTTTGATTAGTTAATTGAGGGTGCAGGGGATTTCTGATGATGGCTGTCCCAAGAATAGCTAGCTGCTTTCTGTATTACTCGCAGATGCCACTCCTGCAAGCCGAGGCTATCCTTCAGTGATTTCTATTCCATAGTTGCAAGTCCATTGGTGGATGTAATCACTGGGACCACAGACACAATGTGCAGTCAATACATATCTTACAGTTCGACTGCAAGTGCCTGGTATTTTCCCTTTATTATTATTATTATTATTATTATTATTATTATTATTATTATTATTATTATTAATATTGTATCAACATTTGACACAGTATAAAGATAAAAAGAATACATCTTTGACTGGAGTTATTGAGCAACTCAAGTCTCACCCAGCGACCTAAGAATTGTCCAAGTATATTCGTAAAATATAACTTGTGCCAAGTAATAATATTTTTTGCAGGTCTGTTATTGAAATATTGTAAAGTTCCAAACTATTAAAGAATTTTGCAAATTCCTTTGATATGGCACCAAGGACATCAATGACAATAGGTGTCACAGTGGTATGCTTGTTCCACAATCGAGAATTGTCAGATCCCTATATTTTGTGATCTTTTCCTGTTCTTTGTCAAAATTTCGTGTATCTCCAGGTATTGCTACAACAATTAGAAAAACATATGTATCATTTGAACACCAAAACTATTGCAGAAGTTAATGAAGAATTGAAACAAAGGGTTGTTGCAACTTCAAAGAAGATCATTACATAGGAAGGACATGTTACGAAGTATCAGCAAAACTCACAATTTAGAACAAATCATTGTTATTATTATTATTATTATTATTATTATTATTATTATTAAAGATGCATGTCAATGAAGTTTTCGCAGATTTTATTGCAAAACTATTTAAATTTTTGCTTGATTTAGTTTGTGGTTATTCATAGGAAAAACATCTCATGGTTTATATTTTAATACTAACACTATATTTTACTTATATTTTTTGGTAAAATTTAAAGTTTCTTTAAGTAATATTTTTGTTTATTGTTTTTACCAATGAATGGTTTAAAGTCGTTGTTAAATGCGTCTTCCGTTTTTCACCAACATCGTCTCCTTGGTTTTTTAGCTTTCAATAAGCTTTTCTTTTTCAATCTTTTCTTTTTCTCCCATTCACTGGCTGTGATTATCCAACGCATCAATGCACATGAATTCCTTCGCAAACGTATTCTTACTATGGGACACGGTTAATGTGTTGCTGCACGAAACCACCTTGCTTTTGAGGGCTGTCGTTGCTATTTACATTTCGACGACTCTAATAAACACAGATGAAGTAAACTGAAAAGTCTGGAGAAACGAAACAAAAAAAAGTAAAAAAAACAACATAATAGAACGAATCGGAAATACACTACATTTCACTACATTTCATTACATTTTAATGCGGTTGGCAACTCCTGCCTCAAGTTACGTCTCGTCGATTTTATTACGAAAGCCTGTGGAAAACAAGAGGAAATAGAAAAGAGAGATTTATTATCTGAAAATTAATAATTAATAAAAACAAACTTATTTCAGATATGATTATAAGGATTCTGGCAAGTCATTGCTCTTGGATAAAGTGAAAATCTAAATACTGAAATGATGTTTTGAAAAAATTCATTGCAAAAGTTTATTTTAATGAATAGCTGTCATTTTAAAAAATCTTCAATAAAGCTTCAGGCTATTTTCGCTTGTTTGGTTTTGCAAAATATTTTCTTTGTAATATTTAAAAAAATTTTGTTTTTAGATGAAATATAACAATAGTTTTGCTAGAGTATTTTACCTTCTTTGTTTTTCATAAAGTGAATAATTTTTTTAAGATAACTTCGGGTTTAAATTAAAGTGAATCTGTCTTCATAGATTTTGGTTCTGTCTCTCATAATAAAAGTAGATGTTCGTTTTATTAAATGAAATCCAATTTATGTTGTTTAATTGATTCCATAATTCCATTTCTTTATTTACATAATTTGTTATTAATGAATCAAATATTACGAATGGATAGAAAGAAATACGAAGATGAAATTCATTCAATTAATTACATCTTTAGTAAATATGTCAAAGAATATGATTTTATTTAGAAGTTTTAGAAGTTTTAACTAAATGTATTAATGAATACAGATGTTTCTTTAAAAAAAACTATTACTTAAATAACTGTGCTAGCGTATATAGAGAAAATAAAGGCGCAGACGCATTGGCACTCCGTATCACGTATTCCGTATTTACGTATTGCGAATTCCGTATTCCGACTCCCGTATTTTAAACACGCATTGTTTTCCGCCTTCGCCGTTGTTAAAACCGGAAAAGGAAATGAACGTTTCCCATAATGCATCTGTTTTCGCGCCAAAATTGTTCAAGATGGATCGGCTGAGAAATGACCAGCTATTTTTGGTGAATGCTTATTTATACACGGTATTGTCTGCGGAGGAAAAACGACCATAAGTATCACGAAGAGAAGTCCATGTGTTTTTGCACTCGGTAGCTATAACATAAATGATGTAACATTAATTTCATGTTCGCTTTTTAATTTCGTAGGTTTCGATTCGATTCCAAGGACTAAAATAAATGCAGACTTACCTGATTTTCCTAATTGTTGGCTAATTTGGAGCCATGCTTTCTCCTTTAGTAATTTATTTCTATAATTTTTGGGTCCAATAGCATAAAGGTCAGGATAAGTTTCCACTAACAAAATAAGTTGTTCCTTGAAGTTGGACATCTTGGAAAAGAAAATACCCACAGTAGAATTATTCGCCAAAGCGCGCAGCTGTGTTGGGATTGGTTGACGTTGTAACAAAAGAAACATTCTGATTGGTGACGTTAATATGACGTCACATACGGATACGGGGATCTTCAAGCTCGTCCAACTTTCCCGTACAGTGAAAAAATACGTGAGTTTGACGTCACAAATCGACGGACGTAGTACAAAATGAAGTCATTTGTCCGTTTTTCGGATACGTAATACGGGTACGGGGTTCGATGCGCGTTCAGCTTAAGGGTCTTGGGTCCGACATCCAAGATTCTATAGAATCGAAAAATCCTGATCGACTAATGGAAGGTAAGGGGCATATTTTCCTGCGCCCAGTGAAACTGACACTTTACAAATCGATTGTGCGGTCAGCTGTATAATAGTATAGTACATACCTAACTTAGAATTCAGGGCCAATATTATATTGGAAAGCTATTATAAATATCTAAGTTAATAAGACAACGACCTCTCAGCTCTGACTTCCGGATATCGATTATCATATAGGTGTCGTGGTGTTGGACGGTCCGCTCTGGACAGGTTTTCTCGGAGTTTTCCCATTTCCCCTGCACTACATCTACCATTCTTTCTCTCCATCTATCTTATTTCCGTGGGGATAGCACAATAGAACAACGGCCGAGGTGCTCGTCTTGCCTGCTACCCATATTCACCATACGTAAACATAAACATAGTTCGAATATAGTACAGTATTTTAGCTATTTAAGGAATATAGTTAAGATGCAGTTTATAGGTTGTGTACATATGATGTTCGCCCAAGTCCATTGGGGCTAAAGTTTTATTAGAGGGAACGTAACCTGGATGTTCAGCGGCGCCTATCTATATTGACAATTATTTACGTGCAGCTGGACAGTGCTGTGGAACTGATCTAGGCGGCTGGGATAATATGAGAACAGCGCACATATGTCCAAATGTTGCCACTCTGAAACAGAAAAAGGAAATGAAGCTTCCCACAATTCATCAGTTTTCGTGGACTCTTCTCAGCAAAGATAAGATATTATTTGTAAATTCTTTATTTATTTTTATAACGAAGGCCGGAGTAAAACGAAAGAGAGTGGGGTGTGTGTGTGTGACTTTCTTCTAGTCGGAAGATCATTGATCATAGGCGTATGGTTTTAGAAGTGGCCGTGACTTGTATGTTTAAGCGTGGATATTTTTGAATGGTAACATACCTTTTGGCCTGCAGCGGATACTGCTACTACTGTTGTTCACAAACTGCCGCTGAAGTCTGTTGAAGTCCCTTATTCCGTGGCATATGTACGGCGGGTTTAATGACTGATTTGATAATGTGGATGAAAAGATAATCAATTCCACAATCCGAATGTAAATAATAGCGAAGCATAACATTAAACAATACCCAAACTAGATTGACATCAAAATGACAAAATTTAATGAATGGTTATAATCCAGTACATTGATCTCACAACTATTAAATCCTATAAGATATTGCTAGAACATTTAATCTTCAAGATCAAAATTATCGACTATAAAGTAACCCTAAATAAACTACAGCAAATTACATAGAACAGCGTTCGGTTGTTCGAAAAAAGAATAAATAGTTACAGTTAGTTATGATACTAACTGTAAAATACTCATGATACTACAGATCAAAATATCCGCATTGAACTTATGTTCCTAAAATTAAATCTTCATACATCCATAGAAACATTTAATCAAAAAAGAGAATTCCTTTGTATGTATTAACTCGGTCGTTGATAACCTAACAAAATATGGAATAACAAAATCCCTACTACACTTTTATAAATTCTCGTTAATCAAGGAACAAACATCAAAATCTAGAATTCAATCATATTCTTAATGACTTAACTAAATTTGCATAACGTCAGTCTTCGAAACTATAACTAAACTTGAAGAAAATATATATCGTTGAATTTCCCTCGACGTAAATGTTCTTCACTCCAAAGAATAATTTAAGGTAAAAAAATCTGTCCTACCTTGAACTTGTAGTAACTCTCCTTGTAACCCTTAACACAGATCGAACATTAAAAGGAATCACCATGTTCGTAAGCCTTGTCTCGCAGCACCGAGTAACTAGTAGCTTCCACACAGGAACTCAGACAGCATATGAATTTCCCGCGGACCAAATGAATTATTCCACAATACATCCGTACGCCCGATTCATATCCTTCCACATATGAAAAATGCGGATATATAAAAATGCTTTATTTGGACCAATCTCTGGCACAAACCTCAGTACATCCTAGGCCTGCCTGAACATCTATGCCTAACTTGACGTTGTGCCTAATCGTACGTCCTTATCAACGGATAAAGGAAAAGATCTATATAAAATTGAAAATGACAATTATAATTCAGTAATTAACACATTCATAATCAATTACGAAAATACCTGATATTAATGTCATTTAATCTTACGGATTTCCTATCCATCTTTTTCCGTCGTATGCCAAAAGCTCAAATACGACATTGCACTGTTCCAAACAGCAATAAAATACATTCAAACTAGATGCCAAGAACTATTAGTACCTAAACGCCACTAGGTATGATTTACTGTAATCATAGCGCTGTATCCATTATATGTCCGACGCTATTTCTAATCAGAATTCAAATGCAATAAATCTTTTAAATAACATTTCATACCATGAGGAGATAATAAAACATAGTAAAGAATTATTACAATTCAATGAAATTATCTACAGTATAATATTCACAGTCAGTCCCAACCTGAATTATCTTCATTTGATAAACAAGTTTTCTGTGTGTTTGTTTGAGTGTTTGTGTGAATAGGCTTCACACACACAAAAAAAACAAAAAAACAAAAAACAAAAAAAAAACAGCTTAAACCTATGATTAGATCTTCTGGAAACTCAACAAATATTTGTAAAGAAAAAAATAACCTCTCCTCTACTTCTGAAAAGAAAAATTTATTTCGACCAATTCAATTTAAAGCTTTTTTCTAATCTTAAATGCCAATTAGCTATTTAAAATTAAGCTTTTATCGAAAACATTTTCTTCTAAATTAAAATTCCAGGAATGACTACATCTGGAAGAAGCTTAAAAATAATTTTAAATTTATGAAAACATTAATATTAAATATTAAACATTTATGATATATATAATTGATAAATGCAAGACACTGTAGGTCTCAAATAACATTAGAAATATCAAGCCGCTCAGTTTTACTGTATGTGATGTTTTGTAGATTAAATACAAAATCATCAAAAAACAGTTTATCAACGACAGTTTCATTTCAGTTGGAATCTTTATTTCAATTGACAACTTCACGTTAACGTTTTTGAAGAAAATTATGACAGTACATTAATTTAATTTGAAACTACAAGAACAGTAGATTCTATGTTCATTCAAGAACTTCTTATGGCTATTCGTTAAATGATTAGTTACCGATGTTTGAAAAGGTGCTTTGTAATCATCATTACATCGAAAATGAACAATGTATTTATTTGATCAAACGATTCATTGGTGAAAGTAAATGTTGTAACTTTTTTTGTGTGTGAATTAAGTCTTTGATCTTATCTAATGATGCTGAACCCACAGACTGCAATCTAAAAGAGGAGGAAAAAAAAAGAAAATCCCCTATTTCCCCATCACGTTCGATTCCGGAAACTGTCGGTTGATTAATAAGTTAACGAACACCAGCCAAATTAAGTATCATTTTTTTCCCACGAAATCCCATTCAATTTAGTGTCTTCATTAGAGCTGAGCTGCCACGGGAGGGAAGACTTGCTTTTTTCTCCAGGTTGTTCTTAATTGTTCCATGAAAAAGTTGTAAATCAGTAGGAAGGGATCCCTTGGTGTCTCTCTCTCTAGATGGTTTCAGTTGACATTTCTTCCTATCCAACAAATTAATGATGCAAATATAAGACTAGTGGAAATAATGATAGTTAAAGATCTCTGTCAAAAAGTGGTTGTTGGTTTCTATGTCCGTTTCAAAAAGTTTTAAAAAGTTTTAAAACTAATTTCTCTAATATCGTTGTTTCATGATTTTATCTGATTAAAAGGTAAAAATAAGTTTAGTTAAACAATAATTATAAAATTCTAGATAAAAAAAAAATAATCCTAATGATTTAATTTAAGAGAAAAGTTTTCTGGTTTTAATAACTTTGAAATATTTATACAGGGTGGCCTTTACATATATGATGTAACTTTGTACATACGAATCTAAGGCCATTCGTTTATATAAAGTTGGGCCACCCTATATAATAGGTATTTGAGCATTTGGGTTAGAGAATTTGGAAGCAGTTAACTCTTGAAATCTTAATAGTTTGGAAAGAATTATTCAAATATGTGGATTTTTTTCATTTATAATGGTTATCAAATTATTGTTTTGTTTCTAACTTTTCAATTTTTAATAAAAATTATTAATGAATTTTTAATGAATTTTTGTTTTGTTTTTGAGCTCGGATTAAAAGTTCCTAATTAAGCCATTAAAGATTGATAAACAAGATCTTCGATTTGGAATTAAAAACAACATCGAATTTAGTCTTTAATTCAAACTCACGGTCTTTAAATTACATGGACCCATGACTTCACTTGGGTAAGATACTACTTTTCGGAACTATGCTCAGTGCCTCGTATTAAAATCTACGTTTCCATTTGTACTTCATTTTTATCCTGGTTGTTTTGTTTTCCAAATGGGCCTTAAAGATTCTTATTTACCGCTAAAGTATATCTTATCTATCTTTAAATAGAGAATCTGAAAATGGAATCCAGATTAGTCTTTTAAAGGCACAAACATAAAAATAAGGTTGTCTTATTTCACAGATTCGTTGCAGTCTTTTCAGCATCTTCTTTAATGCAAAGGAAGAAAAGTAAAAGAAGTAAGGCCATTAGGAAACGGCTTGGGTCCAGCAAAGTTAGGATGAACAGTGATGGGAAAATTCTTAGTTAGTTAAACCCAGTAAAGATTCCGTGAAGTTGTGAAGAAATCAACTGATTCGGCAACTACATTACGCCAATATATCATGGAGTGGATGCAGAGTGGTGATGCTATTGCAATAGAAATAGTTGGAGGACCTACCAGTTGTTACAAGACTCCCATGAATCAATAGTTCACTTACCTGTCTGTTTGAAGGCAATTATAAAAAAAGAGAGACCAAACTTGTAAGTTTGAGCGAGCCTCAAGTTTACATTACGCAAAAATCTCTAAGATAAGACGATTTATGAGCAATACAATGAACATAATGGTCCATTATTGAATGAGATTTATTAAGCCGAGATGATGCGACTATGAAAAAAGGTTAAAAAGCATCACTTGTCATCGATCTGCAAGTTTGGCTAAATGATTTAAGATCAAAACGAGTTGATATAGTTAAGAAAACTTCTTTACAGAGAAGAACTATACAAACACCTTCCATATCTTATTAAGCTGTCTGGGAACTTTATTTGCTGATGAGAATGTTAACAGAATTCGAATATGGTATGATGCGGTCCATCAAATTCTATTTGGAGTGCTCAGAGAGAAGTGCTCAGATATACTTGGTGATCGAAAGTCTATTACGACAGTCATCCGAGATTGTCAGAGATGTTTGGCCAAGCCTATGAGTACTAATAGAGACGTTAGCAAAATATATAGTTAATGATGTTGCTGCATTCAAAATAACGAGAATGATCTTGCTGATCTGTAACATCTTAGTGATGGTACAGACTTTGATTTTTCTATACAGAGTAAAAATGAAATTGTTAAATGCTTTTCTACTCCGAGCTTTAACACTTTTCGGCTATTCATAGTTTACTGGGTGCTGACCAAAAATCATTTACACGGACAATGGAACATATTTTGCAAGTGATTACGAATAATTCAAGAATTAAAATGAGAGAGAATTATAGAGAGAGCGATAACAGAAAAGATTCAAGCAAATTTTGCCATGTTTATCTCAATCTGCTCGGACGGCTCAGGAGAACTAGAATGGATTTGTCGAAAAAGACACTGAAAACCGCTTTATTATTATATGAAGATTTGTTTACTGTCATATGTTGCTGCGAAACAGTAATCATCTTGAACACTGACGACCTCTGACATATTTGCTCTAGAGATCCATATCAACGTTGCTCCTGAGAGATCTAATTTGAACTCCCACCGAACAAACCAGATACAATCTTCTGCTGATAAATCAATCAGATTTCGTTGTGTATATGTGGGGCAATTGGTCCATTTTAAATTGTATAGTTCCAGTGGTGAAGTTGTTTCCGTTACAGATGACGATTTAAATTAGACAAAAATGAACATTCGGTCGAAAAACTCATATCTTTCCTGGCCAAGATGGTAAAAATCGATGTGTGATAGTTAAGTTATAACAGCTCATGGTGAACTGATGAGACCGGTAAAATTTATTTATCACTCGAAATGGTGACATCGAAGTTATCTGTTCCTATTTAAATTCAGATACATGGGTCATCCAATTCTGATGAGTAATTCAGAAATAGGAAGTGATCAACAGCTTACAAAAACCAGAATAATGATTCATTATTCATTTCAAAAAACTATCTGTAACATTCACCACTTCGTTTCAGGAAAAATCTAAACTGCCTATTACTGTTGAAAATAAAAATCACACAGATCAATGATTCACTATGTCTGTAACTTAATTAGTTTATCCAATTGTTTTTTTTCTGTGAAGCAAAGTAGAGCAATCTCTATTATTTAGGGTAAAAAAATTATCTGCATCTTTTTTGAAGAAAAAAAAAATGTTTGCAATAAGAGTCGTTATCAAGATATTGATAGACTACAATGTACATGATGTACTTTTCGTAGTGACAAATATAAGGTTGAATCCTAAAACTCTCAGCAATAGCTTATTAAAGATCTGTAAAGACTTCATACACAAGGCGTTATTCGCTAATGATGACGACTCGTTTTTTAGCTGTATAACTTATCTGAAGAAAATATTGTTTTGGTTCTCATTACGAACTCCAAAGAAAAGTTGCATAGCTACTGGGAGTTACACAAGGTATTATTAACTCCTTTTTCCATTCGTCGTAATCAGGGGCTGCTACATCCAAGACTTTTTATTTAATAAGCAACAACGACGGAAAAAGAATATCGGAAAATTTTACAATAAAAGGCCTTCAGTACGGAACGTCAGAATTAGTTGCCTAATGAAGTTGGCCTAGAAGTAGCAGAATCACAACAGTTGATTGCAATGCTGCCTTCTTGTTCCCTTTATTATTTTTTTTTTCTTTTCTGGAAAGTTATTTTCGTCGAAATATAGTGGTTGCGCCTCTGAACGAACATTCTCGTATATCTTCACAGGAAACAGCAATATCAATAAAAGGTAATATTATTTTCTTTTCACATCAACGACCATTATTGAAACTTAAACTGGAAAAAATCTTCGTCTCGAAAGTATTTACCCAACAGTAATGTCTAAGGGATAAAAAAAAAGAAAAATATCATAAAACATAAAATTAAAATTACGAATATATTCTACCTGCAACAACAACAACAGAAAATTAATATAGTGAAAGCATTTTTTTTTATTTAACAGTAAATCACTACGGTACTTATTATGAAGGAATTAAGAGTTTCGAAATTCATCTATTTTCCATTTGATGACTTTTCGACGGACATAAAGTTGCCACATAATGTCTTAAGACAATGGCTCTTAAACATTGCTGAGGAGAGAATGGCATGTGTGACGTAAAGATTGAAACAATCAAGGATTTAGAGATATTTTCAAAAAGTTCGTACGTACTTAACTACTATATTAAAATAACCTAAAAGTAGAGTGGTTTTCACTCAGTTTATTATAATTAATGCTTTAATAAGGTATTAGTGTTTTTGAATATTGACATTAGTGTTTTGTCACTTAAAAATTCGATGTGGCGGGAGTCACATTTTCATTCAGGCAGTTTGGGAAGAACTGAAGTTTGGGAAAATCATAACATTTCTCGTCCAGTCTGCGAATTCCATTAAAATAATTCAAATTGATTTTGAAAATAAAAAAAGTAATAATAAAAGAAGCAAAAATGATAAAGTATTTATAAGTTATATGGAATCATACAATTTGTTTTTGAACTTTGTCTAATGTTTCACACAGGGGCGTATTTAAGGGGGGGGGCCGAAATAATGAAGGTATGTCCTCCCAACGTTTTTTTTTGGTTGAACGGATAGGTTTCATCGTTTTTTTTTTGGTTGAACAGATAGGTTTCCATAGGGTGTCTACTTAAAATTACTTAACCTTACATTAATCTTGGGCCCCCCCTCCCCCCCCCGAAAATATATTCTATATTTGCCACTGGTTTCACAGATCGTTAGATATACTGTAGACAATAGATTAGTAGAAATTATATCTAAAATGCCATGGCAATCCAAGTTGCCGTGTTCAGCAAAACAAATATTCATTCCTATCCCTGTAGGACTGCTATGGAATCACTCACAATTTTGCATAAACTGAGGTAAGTATTCAAATGACAAATCAAAATTATATGATCGATTGTTTTTGAATTTGTGAGAAGTGTTCCAGGTCTGTTTATTTCTCGTCTCAAAATGCCAGGTGATAAAACATTGTCAGGAAAAGAAATACGGAAAACTTACCTGTATCATGGCCAGGGCGAGTCACTCAAGAGCAATTTCTAAGCTAATTTCTAAGCAAAAATTTGTAAGGTAGGTGCCCCTGTTATGGCCATGTTCCTGATATGGCCACCCACCTATTGTGAGTTAGCTACCCAAAAATTCCGCTAAATGGCATGACCATCCAGTTAGGGGCCTCCCTAGTGTGTCACGTGATAATTTACCATCCAGCCAGATTGACCAATGTGGCGTCAGTTGTCTGTTTTGTGTTTTTCGTATGACTGCTTCTTGTGTTTCTCTGATGAGTCTCCTTTGTTTTATGCATGTTTTCAAATACTTTTTTCATGAAAACCATCGAACTCTATTCAGTTTTTAATGCTCTTTCGATTGGTGTTGTCGTTGATGGCGTATCTTTTACGAGTTGTTCGTAATAACCAATTTTCGTGAAAGCTGACCTACTCCTGATATGGCCACCCACGTGGACCACCCACGTACACCATGGCCGTATCAAGTTCACTTCAAGTTTATTTTTTCTGCAGACAAAATTACTCAAAAAAACATTTTTTGTGTCTTTTAGATATAAAATAATGTCTGACAACGTGAAGAAGAGGGGATTATGGACTGAAGAAGTCATGTCCAAGGCAGTGAGCGGTGTGAAGAGTGGGAATACTGTTTTGAACCCACTTTTAAATAACAAAAAAAGGATTATTTAGTATCATGTTTATTTATTTACATCAAAATTATGTAATTTTAGTAGAACTGCACTATGAAACTGAAAAAAAAAAACACGATTTGTAGAATATGAAACAAGGGTGGCCATATCAGGTGCACATGTTCCTGATATGGCCACTAGGTAGACTTTTGGAATTTTGTTTTTTTGGACCAGTAAAACTATTTTAATGGGAAATGACAAATTTTTTTATGAAAATCAATTTGTCTGAGAACGATTTAAAAAAAAATGGTTTTGATTTTTTCCAAAATGGCGGCTAGAAAATTCTCAAACCTTAGCATGGCCATATCAGGGTCACCCACCTTACATAACGTACTAATTTACTGAATATGGTAAAGTTAAAAGCAAACCTAGGAAAAAGATGTTAAACGAACATGATTATCGGCACATTTTCCACCTTGCCACTAATTAAGAACAGTCTGTGCGACAAATTCAAGCAAGTTTGGGAAAGGGAGTATCCCATCAAACAGTCTGGAGAAGCTTGAAGAATCTTCCCAATGCAGGAGCTATGAAATTTGCTAAACAACCACAACTTTGACCGTAAAGCTCGACGGTCATGGTGGGAATGTCTACTATTAGTATGATCTACGAAAGGAGTAGAAGGTTAAGTTCGGTAGGAACTTCGGTGATGGATCTGTAATGATTTGGGCTGCATTTGGAGCCGGAGGAAAGAATGACATTGCATTCATTGATAGAAGACTTAACTATCAAATGTATCAGGAATTATTCTCAAATAATATATTTCCCTATCGTCCATTGATTTGTGGCAGATCTTGGATTATTCAGCTAGACAAAGCCTCGGCCATGTTTCAAAGTCAACTAAGAAGTGGTTTAAAGATCAGAAAAGTGATGTGATGGATTGAGCCTTGATATGAATCCAATAGAGAATCTTTGGGTTTAATTAGCATTTTGGGTATATCGCAGAAATCATCAATTTAACTTTTTTGGAGAAACTAAATTTGCTATTCTAGATGCTTGGGATGGAATTACAATTCTTGAAATGGAGGCTTTAGTAAAATCAATGCCACAGCGAGAGTTCGATCTGGTTACAAAACAATGAGGGTTTACAAAATAACAGTTATTACTATTTTGTTATTCTTGGGGAAATTTGGAGGTGATTCCAAAGCAGTGTTACAAAGCTAGAAATGAAATTATTTTTTTACGAAAACTAATAAAGCGTGTTGTCATGAAATTGTATGTGTAACTTCCATACTCTGTGAATTATTATACAATATTTCATGAAGATCTGTGGAATATTAAACGAACTTCAAAAACACACTTGTCTGATTGCATAGAAGACGTTACAAAAGTATCAATATTAATAAGAAAAAGTAATTAATCATTAATAATAATAAAATCAAACAATTTAGAATAGCAAGAAATCAATCTATGAATTATAGATTAGGAGGCACCTAAAAAAGAACTGCGAAATAAAAACTGTGAAAAGGGTTCAGCTAAGATATAATTGCTTCAAAATTGAGATTCGCTGAAATATTGGGTTGGCCAAAAACTTCGTTCGTTTTTAAGTAAAAATAAAAAACACATTTTTCATTTTCACCAATAATTTTACTGAAAACGTTTTCAACAGTTTGTTCTACTATCTTCTGCCATCTTTCAGGCAACTTCGTAATTCCATCTTCCCAAAACTTTTTATCTTTTTGAGCACAAGAAATGTTCCAGGTGCCTTTGCTGTCTTCCAGGGAATTGAATTTTTTCGATTAAGAGAATTTTATAAAGACCGAAATAAGCGGAAATCCAAAGGTGTAATATCTAGTGAATACGGTGGATGAATCAGAACTTCCCAGCCAAGCTATAACAGTTTTTGCCTGGTCATCAAAGAAAAATACCGTCTTGCATGCTTATTGTGTTTCATCTTCAATATTAAATTGGCCACCAAGAATTCACCAAATTTTGATCAGTTTTTTTTTAAATGCACGCTGATATGACAGCTTTCACAATGCAATCTAGGAAAATGGTGTCGAATGACGTTAAAGACACCTAAGCGCTACTAGAGCCAAAGTACGTAATAAAAAAGAACGAAATTTTTGGTCGACCCAATAATTTGTTCTGTAGCTCTTCATATCAAAAGACAATACACTTCAATTTAAAAATAGACATTATAAATTTAAAAATTTTAATGTCTATTTTAAATTGAAGTATATTGTCTTTTGATGTGAACAGCTATTGAATATCTACACACACGTTAAATTTGTTTCATGAATAATTTGTTCCAATTATAAGATTCCTCATAAACATCATTAAAAGCAAAATAAAATTGATCAAGTTGCCTTCTCGATGTATGTTCTAAAATATTTGCAAGAAGATAAACAAGCTGATCATAAATTACATGCATATGATTCTTAAGTAACTAGTCTGTGATAAGTTTAGTCTTAATAATTTCTCAGAAACATATTTGCAAGGAAACAATTTGAACTGAGTCGTTATGAATAAGACAAGAGAAAATCATTCTCTTCTTAAAATTAAACATTCCATACAACAACTGTATCACTCAGATTCATAGATTGTTGTTACTTTATGTGTTATCTGAAAATAATTAGAAAGCTTTTGACGGTTAAAACAATTATAATTTCGTAGATGCTGTTCTATATTATTTCAATAAGTTAGGCATTTATTTTCTTAGAAATGTGGTTTTCTATTAATTGATAAGTGCTGCCAAAATGATTAAAACTGATTTTAGTTTTGTATAGTGTTTGACGATCGAAATAATTTCTTATTTTTTTTTTAATTTAATGAATTCAAATCACTCATTTACATTTATTTAACATATCAGTTACATTTGAAATAGCTGACATAATAACTCATCTAGAAATAATTTGATGAATATGAAAAAAATGAAATCCATAATGTCTGTTTGAAAATATAATATAGCACAGGTTTTAAAGCTTTTAGGTCGTAAATATTAAATGAATAATTGTCTCCCTTCTTTGATGTTTCAGATCAGCCTAGCCTTTTAGCAAGAGTGACATCAAAGTCGTTTTATTGATCTGTTCTTCATAGAAAATGCGGAAACACATCAGCCCTGTCCTTTAATGCTCACTAAAGATTGCTGTTAACTCTCTCTCCTCTCTTTCTGTTTCCTCTTTAATTCCTCCTCGTGACAGCTAGGGATTCATTTGAAATCAGGTTTCGATACAGAAATTTTTCGATTTTTCCAAGTATCTCTTTAAAAGTTCAAAACTTATTTACGGAAAAACAATGCAAGAGAGGGAGGAAAAAGCAATAGAAAAAGCAACGTAGCAGTCACTGAGGAATCTTCTTTAATAAGCACAGTCGTGTGTTAAAATTTGATTATCGGAAGACTCCTGGTGGTGAACCGATTTATTCTTTCTAGTACATTTATTAGAAAAAGAATTATGAATTAATAAAGTTGAATTTTAAATATATCTTACCAAACTTTTAGTTAGCTTTTCTCCTTAGATTTTACTTTAAAATTTTATTTCTGGTTGAGTCAACTTAGTTGTTTGCAAAATTAGAATTTTATTCCGTTTTTTTTTCAGATGTTTTCAACCAGCCTGGTTTCTGAAAAAATGTATATATTCTGCACTGTTATGTTAAGGAGAAGGAATCATTCTATTACTGTATTTTATAAGTTAGAATATTATGAAAATGAAATAATCTTTTCTCATTCTTTAAATTTATACCTTTGAGTAAAAATCAAATTACAGCAAATGTTTTCCCAGAATTTAAGACGTAATTGAAAACAGATCCAAAACCTGATTTTTTTGATAAACAGTTCAGAATTCATAGAGTGAATTTCAAACGAGTTTTTCTATGCCGAATAGAATTTAATTTAATTCATTAGGTTGTTCATGAATGGTTACCATTAATATATAACATTTGGTTTAAAATTTAACCATCTTTCGTCGATCTGTTTACGCTAATGGCATTGTATTAAAAATTAAATAAAGAAGTGTAAGTAATTAAAAAGCAATTAGAAGATCATTTATAATTTGAGGGTTGAAGATAGAACGAAAAGAATTCTTAACTAGTCCGAGCTTTAGATAAACATTAACTTTTTTTTTTTAAGAAGAATGAATTCAGAACAATTTTGATTTTCAGGAGACTGCAAAAAAGACATTTAAATCCAACCTCAGTCGTCTTACCTCTCCACATTCTTCAAATTCTTTTGTTTGATTGTACAGCTATTTCAGAAAGAGATTTATAATGATGGAAGGGCAACAAAAGCCATGCTCCACCATTTTATCGGAAACAAGTGAGAATAGGAGAAAAACCCATACAGAAGACAGAAAGAAAGACCAGATACCAGCTCTAGGATTAACAATACTGTAGCCGAATACTGCATATGACTTATAAGACGGATTGGCTTTAAGAAATAAAATAGATATTAAAAAATATATAGTTTTTCTTCTTTCTTTTTTTTTAATTATGTTCAATAAAGTTTTGTAATAGAAAAGGCATTTTATGACCTTGATCTGAAAGGAAAAAAAAATGACGAAATATTAAATAATGAGTTAACCAATTTAAGAATAAATTAGAATTACTAATACTTTTTTTAGGAAATTAAGGAGTTGAAACTGAAAAAAAAAATAAATAATAAATTTAGTTAAGATGCGGTTTCGTATTAATAATATTACATTCTTCACTATTTAAAATTTTTCTTAATATTAACTTCTGAATTACAGTTTTGAAGGACATAGGCTGATTAAATCAACGAATTG
>JAFIDM010009631.1:217460400-217489178 GCA_023159025.1 Thereuonema tuberculata | reverse complement strand
TAATTGTTTTTCTCTTCCTTGGGTGCACTAGTAAAGCTTGGAGCGGTCCGCCCCGAGCGGCAGTTTTGGTATACTGCAGCGGTCGGGGAACCGGGATAAATTACCCCCCCATTTTTTTTTTTTTTTCCTTAAAACGTAAACTTACCTTATAAACACGATATTGGTTAAGAACAGAACCATATGTAATCTATTGTAATGTGTGATTAAATATGTATATACATATTTATTTAAACAATAAAACACAACAAAAAGTTCTTACGTCGTTTTGACTTTTTGTACGTATGTTTGATGTGTTTTGAGAGACAAACTCAGGGACCGCCCCGGGCGGCACAAACACTAGCTACGTCACTGCTTGGATGCAAAGAGTTTGAAACCAGAGGCAATTATAAAACTCAGAAGAACTCTATTGTATAAATAGAACTTTTACTTTTCGAAGATTTCTGATGTAGAATTTGTTCGTTATCCTTTATCTTTCAATTCGTTAATCTACGGTTTTGTTAGTACTGTGAAGTCTCATTTCTAAACTGATGATTTATCTTAATTATAATTTTATTATTTTATTAAAAATTGAAAGTTAATGTTATCTGTAAAATAATCTTAAAATTTATGTTCAAAATTAGAAAGTTATCTGTAAATTATTGTATCATTCATTTACGTTTTTTTTCATTGTACTTAGAGTAAAATGAAAAAAAAAAAATATCGCAGTTATAAATCTAAAATTTCTCTCGCTTTTAAATCTAAAAATATATTAGTTTATCACTGCCTCAATAAAAGAACTGAATGGAAACTACAGTAAGCACAGAGAAAGAAGAATGACCATAAAAGGAAAATATTGGATCACTTAGTTGATCCTGGAACTGCAGAAGCAATACGACGGCGTCATAACACCAGGGTACTGTAAGGCCTGCACAGTCAAGCTATAGGTATAATTTGGAACGTTTTCCACTATTTTAAGAGTCAGGCGATCAAATATGTATTTCTGAATTATTAGGAAAACCGGCTATTGCTACAAATTAGTCCTATTTGACGGTGAAGAGAATTGTCAACGATGGAAACTGGACGGGAGCCGCAGTTCATTTTCCTCAACCGGGCATTTTCTTTTTACTCGTTCAAAGTCACGTTTGGATATGGATTATATTTATATAAAAAAAAAAAAACTTATGATATAAAGTAATATAAATAATATTATAATAATATATAATATAGAATAATATAAAAATAATAATAACCGTATACAGTACGATAAGAAGCAAAGACTAAACAAAACAAAATCATCAATCTTGTTCTCTTTTACTTTGCAGAAAAATAGAAATTATTTAAGCTGCTTCGTGATTAAGAATACATGGAAGTACTAATCTATAACCCATCGTTTTCTTCTTTTCTCAACTGTCGTATAATTTCGTTTTTTCATGCCGTTCATACTCCGGCTATTTTATCCATAGGAAGCCCAAATAATGAATGAAGTTAAGTAAAAATATTAGTTTCCATTATATATAAATAAAAATACTCTTAATGAAATACCTCAATGAAATCTTTGTTTTAGGATATCTTCAATGATTTTGTTAATTTTTTTTTAGTTATTTTTTTTTTTTTTTTTTACTTTTTTAAAGTTATCCAACCATAGCAGTGACTTTAGCCAAAATCAAAATCAGGATCAATTTACATTTGGCAAAAATCTGGCCAACAAAACGAGTAACAGAATTCTGAACAACAATAACAAATAGAATTAATTAATAACAATTGTTGAAGAATTTTTTGAAGCTTTAAATGTTGCTTACGAGAATAGACTGTTATCTTATTACAAGTTTTAAGTAAAATATAAAATTTATTTATTACTTGAATAGATATCAACTAACATAGAAATGTTAGACTTTCATTTTATTATTTGACTTTACAAATAACATTGATATCTACACGAGGAATTTGAAGAGAGTCTTTTGATGCTTCTGAAGTAGAATTACTGCTGATTGGCCAAAGAAATTAGCAAATTCTATTTAACCCACAACTACGATTAGAAAATCAAAAGGAGGTAAAGTGAAGTTTTATCAAATTGCTCGAACTGAATTGAGTTTAAGTGAATGATTGAAAGGTGATCACAAAGCTGTGTAACATAAATTCATTTTAAAAGGCTCTGAGTTCCATTGGATGACTTCCAAACAAAGTTAATATTCTATTAAAACTTTCCTCTCTTTCAATTACCTATTCTCTTTCACAATCTGTCACAGCTGAGAAAAGTTAAATCAGTGGAAATAAATTGATAGAATCAAAGCCTCTCGAGATTAAGAGAGACTTTACAGGGAGCATTGCTCTTGAATTTAGGGAACTTCAGCTTCACAAATTATTTTCGTGTTTTCTTTTTCTATTTGAAGATTGTATTGAAGAAATTGACTGTTTCGAATAGAATTTCATTTTTTTTTTAACTGAAATTCTTAATTTGCGACAAGAAACAATCATCAACTACTGGGTTTTAACTAACTTGAATATTCCTAGAGTAATAGTTGTAGAGAATATAGTTTCTACTATTTTTCAAATTCTACCTACAGTAATTTTTGAATATAAATAGGCCTTTACATTTAAGCTTCCAGTTGTGCAAAGCATCAGTTTTTTTATATCGAAAATAGCAAGTTACTTAAATCCGAAGTAAGTGTAGCAGCGTCACAAAAGTGAATGAGAAATTTTGCTACTCCAAGTAATGTTGCTCAGTATTTCAATTCACTTTGAGCCTTCTTCATGAAAAATTGAAAATTACATTAATAAGTCCATGCCATTATTAGATCCGTTTCACTATTTTTTGAGCGTCAAATGCCAGAAAAATTTTCATTCAGGGAAAAAAATGTTAAATTTAAAGAAAGGAAATTTAATGTCTTACTTTATGTTTTGCTAAGGAACAGATAGGCTATTCAGAGGAGCCATCAGGATAAGGTATCGTTATTAACAAAGAAAAGTAACATGCTATTTTTTTTTAATAATAAATTAATCCATTTTATACAATGAACTCTGAAAATAAGCTGCACATTTATCGCACATCAGTTTGTTGTTGTTTTACGGTTCGTACCGAAGTGCGATCTTGTTAGTATCCGAAGGCCCGTGTTCTATGGATCTCTAGTGTTACCAACAAAGCAAACCCATAGAAGAGTCCTTAGAATTTCAGAATACTGAGTTGGTTTCTCGATGCTTTTCTCAGGAATTCATTAAGGAATTACTTAAGACCATGCAGAGAAAGATGAAGATGGAGACAAACACAGAAAAGGAAACTTTTCACAAACATCCATGTCCACGCCGATGTTTGAATACAGCTTCCGACGTATCTGCCTCATGCGAGGCCGCCTCCTTGAGCAAAAGATCACGCGGAACGGCAAAATACTTCAGTAGTTGTACGAAATTTTATTAAATTCAAAGCCTATCAATAAGTTATAATACGAGAATAGGATTTAATAATTCAATATTCAGAAAAAAAAAGAAATAAAAAGTCCTTGGTAAAACCTCACAGTCTTCGTTCAAGTAATATTTTTGTTAGCATCCCAGATGTACCAAGAAGTCATGAGTTTAGAAATCTATTTCTATTGATTCGCGATGACATCCTAAATGCCTGGTTTATTTTAGTAGAAGTCAATATCGAAAATATTGACAAGCGTTAAATTGTTATTATCATCATCAAAACATTTAATGACTGTGTTGACATTCCCCTCAAAATATTATTATTTCTTTTATGATAACATAACAGCCATTTCAAAAGGTCAGAGCAAACTGCTTTAGCTGTGGGAAAATTGTAAACATTTGAGCTATTATTTTCCTTGATCGTAAATCTTCGTTCTTTGCTAATAGATTAGTGGTAATAAAGCTGTCATTAATACTGTAGCAGCAGTTAAATTTTTAGGAAATATAAAATGGATAGAATCTATTAAAATGTTAAAGTCTTAAATAGATCCCAATCTTTTAGTTACTTTCGTTTGAAAACAATTTATAAAACCAATATTTCGAATCTTTTCCTCCATAACAAACATTGTAATCAACAAGATGTAACAAACAATTAGCCTTCAAGTGAAAATCTCAATGAACTGAACAGAAAGCTTTTCAAGTATTACAAATATCAATCTTTTAGATCTGATTGTTGAATTTTGAGTTTTTTAAGGAATGGCATTACTCAGGTCTTTAATTACGAAGATAGAAACAGAATTAAGGACAAGCGACCAAAAGACAGGTACTTACTATTAAAACTGAAGTATTTTCGTTTTCGTTTTGCTAAATCAAACGGTCATTGAAAATTAAAAAAGCTATTTACTTATTAGTTTCTACAAAAGTTTTGCAATTTGGTTTATTAAAATTGAAGGAAGAGGTTTTCATAACAGGCTTATTTCCAAAAGTTTCCAAAAATCTTCTCAATTACAAAAAAAATGTCTTCTTTTAAAAAATGAGTAATCTACATTATCCTTATGTGGATTTCTGAAGAAATCTCATAACAAAAAGCATCAGCAAATGAAATAATTATTATTTCATAATAAGATGAATCACGGTGAAATTTTGTGATTGAGTAATATTTCACTAACTTTATCTGAGTATCCGGTGTTATAAAAGGCACTATAGAATTTATTTTCATGTAACTTTAAAAATGAAAACAATGAATAAAAGAAAGTTATGATTACGATTAGTTTTATCCTGAGTGCACATATTAAGTGTAAGCTATCGTATTTGTTTGGATTACGATTTTTAATGCAAAATACACAATTATTTTTATTAATATAATGAGTTGTTTGATTGCCTAGTTTGAAAAGTCCAATGAATGGAAGATAACTATGTTTTATAATCATCATCTTTTGTGGAAAAAGAAATAGATACTACGGAAAGCTACAAAAGTTACCATAAAAAGTATTATAAAATAATTAATCATTAACTAGAATTTAAATAAGAAAAATATATAACATCATTTAAGTCTGCAAAAGTTTTTACTTAAAATTGTTTAACTTTGAATGTTATGTTTCTTTTTATTATTCATGAGTACAATTGAAAAATATATTTCAAACGTTCCTATCACTTAATTTTACTTTGAAGAAAGCAAGAGCAAAAACATATCCTAAATTGCATACTTTGTATATGTTAACAATAACATTTAAAAATTTTTAATAATGAGAATTTTATTAATTTGATATACATATCAACAGAAAAGAACAGTATTTATTCACTTAACTGTCCACTGGATTTTGTCACTTCTTGGTCTTCTTTGAATTGAATTTTCATCTGTGTACTTTTTCTGAAGCATCTCTACGAATCACCCAGCAGTAATCCGTCATCATGCTGAATTGTACCTTCTTTCGATTTTCTTGATGTCCTCATGGAATCTTTCGCCCTGCTCTTCATTCACAACTCCGAGATTTTCGTGGCAATATTCCAAATATGAGATTAAAAACTACTTTAAAGTTAATATTATAGCCTTATTCCTTGAATTTGCTTGCAACATTACTCATTATACCTATGTAATTGCGGTCCTCATTATTTCGAAGAAACTTTGTAATCAGATCTTTGAATGAAATTCATGCGTCCTGCTCATTGTCGTTCAGGGCAGATTCGAATTCTGTATCCGATGTCAATTTCCTTATAACGTGCCCCATAATATCCCTTTTTTTTTCTTCGAACAAAAGGATAACATTCTGCATAAATAGATAAATAGCAGTTTTTATCTTTAGTTGCGGCTTTTACAAACTATTTGTTTTAAAAACAAAAAAGGTTCCTATTCTAATATAGATATATTTTGACTCATTTGCTTGCTTCAAAACATTAATCTGTTAATTAATGTAGATAAATAGATTAACTTATATAACTTATAACTTATATTTGATAACAGTATTTGATAACAAATATATCAGTAATTAACTTTTAATTACAATTTAATAACAAAGCGGAAAGTGGAAAAAAAGTAGGCATGCACGGAAGTGTGTGTGCGACTGTGACGTAATTTCGTAACTCACGCAGCGCAGCTCGCCATCTTTATAGCTGCTCACCGCATGACGTCAGCATCAGCTGCCTGCTAATAGAGTTGAGGAAGTAGAGGTGGGGAAATTATGCGATAAAAATAAAAATTGAATTTTATAGTCCACAAAAACTGGGGTGGGGAAAATACGCGATGGGGGAAATTATGCGCGTAAATACGGTAATTCAAAAATTAAAGGATTAATTAAATGGATTTTGTTTTATTCGGTGTACAATAAAAGATTTTATAAACTTATCTTAGCGTGCATATAAATGTCTCACTTAAGAAATTGAGCTTTTCTTTACTCATCTCAGCTCGAATCAGTCATTCACATATTACAGTATCTGACTCTTGAAACTTAACGAAAGGACAACAGTAAGCCTGCGTAGGGACATGGCCTAATAGTGAAAGTGACCCATTTGAGGTCAGAAATAGATTAAGGGGGTCTTAATAAGGAATAATGTCCATGGGCCCACCTCTCCATCTCTTACTGTTTCATAGATAACCGCCCATATCAAGTTACAAATTTGTTGGCAAATTGCTCGGCCATCGTAGTAGATAGAGCTCTGGTTTTTGTTGCATTCATCTGACGTAGAGATACTGGTTCTAACAGTATGCCACATGACACCCCAACTACCCCAGAACCAGATGACTTGGACATTGGCAACTGGTTTGGGCCGATAAGTCAAGATTTTGGGGTAGGTACCTCTTAGGTGTATACATGGTATAATGGTATATATTGAAATGTATATGCATAAGTTTGAAGTTCGTAGCGTTTTCCTAAGTTGGTATAGTTGTCAAGTGAAGTTTTAACTTTGAAGTCGAATGTAAGGGTGAAACCCATGTTTCCGAATATGGGTGCTAGAGAATAAAATGATCCTCTCTTAGAATACTATCGATTGGGTGGGTCCAATTATCCCCCGCTATTTATTTTGTCTCCCCACTATTAAGTCACTTTCACTATTAGGCCATGTCCCTATGCAGACTTTCGGTTTCTCTATATCAACTTAGGAAAACGCTACGAACTTCAAACTTGGCATGCATATACACCTCAATGTATACCATTATACCATGTATAAACCTAAGAGGTGCCTAACACAAAATCTTGACTTATGGGCCCATAACCAGTTGCCCATGTTCAGGTCACGTGGTTCAGGGGTAGTTGGGATGTCATGTGGCATACTGTTAGAACCAGTATCTCCAGGGCAGATGAATGCAACAAAAACCAGAGCTCTACCTACTACGATGACCAAGCAATTTGCAATCAAAGTTGTAACTTGACATGGGTGTTATCTACGAAACGGTAAGAGACGTGGGCTCATAGACATTATTCCTTATTAAGACCCCCTTATTCTATTTCTGGTAACTTTCACTATTAGGCCATGTCGCTATGCAGGCTTGCTGTTGTCCTTTAGAAAACCTTTTATGCTAATAAATGAAACAAAATCAAAATAAATATCATTGTATCCAAATGTCTCACTTACTGAGACGTTCTTTCTAAACACTGAGCGCGTATTCGAAAAAACTTAACAAAATTGAAAATAAATATATCCGTCAGAAAATTTGTAAAAGTTGCAAAATTTCTTGTGGATCACTCTAAATGGACATATGGAATTAAATGTGGAAGTTCTATAGAAGTAAGTTTTCGTATCCCTATGAGTATCTGCGAAGGTAAATCAAAAGTAGTGGTATAGTTGTTTATGTAATTTACTATCAAAAAAACAAAAAACAAAAACAAAAAATAAAACCCAGATCAATTTAAAGTATAAAAAAAGGTACTGGACAGTTTGCACCATTCGGGCGATTCTAAGTGACCAATGACATTATCAAACTGGAAGTGATTACATTGAGTCGAGGCAGTCGTATTCGTTCGGACCATAGTCGAATCAATACAGATAGACCCCAATTTTGTCTAATTACTACTATTTTCCTTATCCGGTCACTGGCTATCTAGAACCGAAAATGACCTGGTCAGAAGGCGGATTTTTCCCCAAATCTCCAGGTCATGGTGTCCAATGAGTTATGACTTTTGGGATTCTGACATCCTCTTCGGACTGTGGAGGGCGTTACATACACCATATACACAACACTTAACAGCTAAAATTAGATAAAAATCCTGATCAAGGAAAAGGAGGAAAAATATAAAGTCACATTAAATTTATTAAAGTTGAATTCCTTAAAATCTGATCAGATGTTTTTTTATGGTCTAAAAAAAACCAGCCAGAATATTTTTTTTATCCAACATCTCTTATAACTACAGTACCTTCCATTCGTGACTACAATTCTCAAATGAATTAGAATAATCAAATATGGTTAATGGATCAGTTCAAGAAATCAACCACAACCAAGAAAACTATTCGACCGTAGTACCATTATTTTGATTAATACCTGACCAGAGTGGTGCATATTCCATAATGATTCTTCATTTTGACGTATATTTCCTACTGAAAAAATATTAAAAGAACGTATAAGAAAATGGATGTCAACATAAATCCAATACTTAATAGCACGACTTTCTCTTGTTCTGATCAAACATCTATTTGTAATTCACTCTCCTTTAAGTTTATCTGAATTGTTCCATCGTAGCCTTCAAAAGCTGTTCAACCACTGGATATTTAGTGTATAGTTATTAGACATAAAAAAACACAGAAAATATCTACTTCTTGTTATGCGAATGCATTCTTTAATTTACAATTCATGTAACTATCCCAATAAAAATACCAGTAAGACGATGCCTCTGGACTATGCCGAATCTCCAACGAGATCGTGGATAGGCCTATTTCCCTGATTATGTCTCCTCTGGATCTCAGGGTTTATCCCGATCTTTATAAAATTGAAAGGGTTTCTTTCCTGGTTGTTAAAGTTGGTAGAAATGTTAAACTGACTCTCATCCTTAGCTTGTCATGCAATTTACGAGGAGATGACCTAAATTTTGTTTTTCTGAAAGTTTTCTTTGTATTCTCGCTGAAAATTTAGCCAGCGCAGCCCAGCGAAGGTAATAGAAATTCAAGTAGAAAACTAAAAACTTTAGAACTGAAACAAACTCCATATTCATCATTTTAGTAAAGCACCAATTTGATTAAACTAATTAGATTTACGTAAATTTAGTAAATAATGCGAATTTAATTCATTTTTATCAAGTCTTCATAGGAAAGAAATCTGCCGGAAAAAAGCATATACGTACATAGTGAAGAAAAATTTTATATATTCACTTTTGACTGTGGAAGTCATGAAAAATACTTTCAGCAATGTAAGCTGATGTATTTTAGTAGTTTTCGTTACCTCTCTCTATCCCCATGAAAAAAAAAATATAGAAAGGAAAAAAAATCATCAACCTTAAACTTCATCAACTGTAGATGATGATTTTTTCCCCCTTCCTCCAACTTCTATCGAAAAGAATTCATCTTTATGGTTCTCTATGAACCATTCCCTTACTTGTCACAGCAAGTCCTTCGTTTTGATCGCTTCTACAAGTAATTAGCGTTGTACCAACGCAGCGTGTAATTAACCCACTTAGGTCTTCACTCTTGAAATCGAAGTTGTTTGGATCTTAACCAGAAGAATGTAGAAGACGCATCATCAGTATTAAATCCATTGGCGATATTTTTTTAACTAATATTTTCTATAAGGTTTTCTAATTCTTTCTTAGCAAAAGATGCCTAGTCCTCTCATTCCTAATGATTTTCCGAAAAGAAAAACCTGTCTTTAATTAACCCTAATCCCCGAATCTTCTAATCTCTTCACATAAAAAGATCAAACAGGAAATAATCGCTGAATAAATCCTTTAATAGACATTAAGGTATTTCAAAAAAATCACAAAATCTGTTTAATAAGCTTTCCTTAAATTTTTATAAAAGATTTGTTTTCAGACAGATCTTAAAGATTTCATTAGGTAATTAGCAAAAATTAGGGTAATTCTTATTAATTAATTTTTTTATTGACTTAGCTAGATAAGTCTCGCAATTCTACATGAGCGTTTTCCTTTTTATTTATCTGTTTCTCAATTTGTACACCCATAGGCTAAAACGGTTGTACGAATACTCTTAAATGTACTTTGTTTATTTACGATCAAAATTCAAACTTAGGTATACTAAATATACATCTCCCATTTTTTTTTAAATGACCCCGAAAATCCCTCAGTAAACGACTGGATTGACTTTTTTTTTCTTTTAATGTTTAGGGGATGCTTTTTTTTATGGTCCAACTTTAAACAAGAACCCGGTTATTTTGGTCTTTTACATCTCTGAAGCGCTGTAAGATCAATCTCCACTAAATAATTTATTACTGGTAATTTAACCTGGTTAATAAATTAATCAAACTGTAGATGAACTGTATCATTGGAAATATACTCAAGTAAATAAACAGTAAATGTTTGTTTTCAGTCCTATATTGTTAATATTTGGAACGATTATGAAGAGATCAACTTTAACTGTAATTTTTTTCAAGCCAAATCTGTAAAACGTCATTCGAGAATTCGTTTTTTGTACGCTAATTATAAAGGTCTTGTGATGTAAGACATCAACAACATTTACGGATTAAAATAAAAAGATATTTTACAAGCTAATTGAAGCAATTGCATTCGTCTGTCCGGTACCAAGATTAAATAATTATTTGTTAAGAAATTGGATTCAAAATAGCGTTTCGAATTGAAAATCAATCGGAGACTGACGCTAAAAAGACTCTGACGCTAAAATTTACTCTCTAAAAACTTAGGTTACTAAATAAATAATGAAAGATATACGAAAACAATTTACACTCATTAACAAAAAAAACGACGACCTAGAAGGAGTTGTCCGATTGTAATGAAATTTCGTATGCAAAGACATTGGGACCACCCCATGCAAATGATTAAACTTTGGTGTCCAATGAATGAATAGCGAGAGCTACAGCGCATCGGAACTGCGCACTCAGCCGGTGTATATAAGAAGCTATTCTCAATCTGATGGTCAAAATTTCTGTTGCATTGCGAGTTAGGATACCTTTCAACGACTGAAAAAATGCCTCGCCGCAGGATTCGAGCTCATTACGTGCAGCTGTCAGAGTTTGAAAGAGGTCGTGTCATTCGATTGAAAGCCGCAGGTTGGGCAAATCAGAGAATCGCTCGTCATATGGGTCGAAGTGATGCGACGATTACAAGATGCTGGCGGGAATGGGTGGACAATGGCAGATTTCAGCGTCATGAAGGTAGCGGTCGACCTAGGGCCACAGCAGAGCGGGAGGATAGAGTGATTGTCAGATCAGCAGTCACAGCGCCTGATTCATCGTTATCAACCATCAGACGTGTTGCTATGACCTGTCTTGCAGCTTGTGAAACACTGCCTTGGCCAGCCAGATCTCCAGATCTCTCTCCAATCGAGCATGTCTGGGATATGATGGGAAGGCGACTGCATCCAGCAGGGAATAGCCTGACAATTGGAGCAAATTTGGCAAGAAATACCGCAGGAGACCATCAGGGAGCTTTATCACTCCATGCCACGTCGTGTGGCAGCTTGCATTCAGGGTAGAGGTGGATCAACACCTTATTGAGCTCGTTACTTTGTAACTCTGTAACTCTGAAATAAATCATTCAATTTGTCTGAAGTTTTAATCATTTTCTATAGTGTACATAATCTTCCTCTCCACCAATTTTTGTCTCCATCGAACAACTCCTTCTAGGTGCGTCGTTTTTTTTCTTAATGAGTGTATATGACGGTCAGATAATTAATGGAAACAATGAAACGTTTGCAACGGAATCGACTCTGCAACCTTTTGATCCGAAGTCAGACGTCTTATCTATTAGGCCACGAGGACTTCATTCTAATTGTTGTTGTTAAGTATTTCTTATCACTCCCTCTGTGATAAGAGGGAGTGACGGAATGAGAGAAGATCCAGAGAAAATAAAATAACTCATTAATTTAACTTACTAGAATAAAATTTAAATTTCAATATTTATTTTTTAACCTAGTACAAGCGGAGGCTAGACGAGCATTAGAGGCAGAAACTTGCCCTCAGCGACGAACTGAAGAGTCGTTAGAGACATTTCTCTATATGAATGAAGAAATTAAAAATAATATTTAAACATAGAAAAAACTTCTACTTAAAATACTCTATCTCAACTAAAAGCCGACAAATTGTTCTCTCGTCATTACTGTTCATTATATACACTATTTTATTAAATAATTGGAATTCAGTATAAGTTCCTTAATTATTTAAAAACCATGTTTCAAAACTTTATTCAAGAAAATTGAAAATAGGATATTTAAACATAAGAATAAAACAGTTTTTTAATTTTCTAGCCGAAATCATTAATTTTCTAATAATTGATTCATGAATTTAATTTAAAATCTAGAAATAGTTATTCTGAACTGCCTGTAAAAATATCAGTTTGCTTTTGTTTTTTTTTTTGTTCAGATAATCAATGTGCTTAGTGCTGGGTTTTCACATTTAAAAACTTTCCAATTGTGGGACTGAGAGTCGAAGAACAAGTTTAACTTCATACATTTATATTTTGCAAAGATTGAGAATAATATCGCTTTTACTCAAAGTTGCACACAAATCATTTACTATTATTCTTTAAAATAACAAGAGAAATGCATTTCTTTCTTTGTAGACAATATACTATATATGCAAGCATTTCAACGCATTAAACTGCTAAATAGCTACACTGTTTTTGTTGCTTTTCTTCTTGTCGTTTTGTAACTTTTCTTCCTCTCATTTCATTTAACGTCTTATTCTTTATTCTTTCTAGTCTTCTCATTAGATTCAAGAACTTTTCTTAATTTTCCCAAAGTGTTTTGTGGGACTGTCAAATAATTGGTTCGGAAATACTACATTAGTCTATGGTTTTATAGAAATTATAATATTGCTACTGTTTTAATTTAAACATTGAATTCTTAAAATTTTGGAAGTAAGAATAGGGTAACGGTAATATGCTAGTCTTGCATTTTGCGGTGGAGTGCCGTGTCAGGAAATGTTAATGAAATGTTTAGATTCTACTATTTTCTTCAAGCGAGTGAGCGTTGGTGAATTATCTAAGCACAACATAAAACCGTCCCGGAAACGAATGATTTTCTTGATGATATTTGAAAGTTACTACGACAACTCATAATTTTTTCTTTGGTAGTTGATTTTTCAGCTATCATGAACTTGTTGTAAATTCGAAGTACACAAATCTCCAATTGTTGAATCAATTGAAAGAAGAACTGCATTGAGTTAGTCGATTTTAAAAATTTCAATTACTTTGAGAACTTTGATTCGTTTAGTGGAAGCCTTTTAAGTTTGTAGTTATTAATCTAAAGTAATTGAATTCTACGGTTACTGCAACTTAATTACTACAATTTATTTATTTGTTTTTTTCCTTCAAGTATTTTTAGATGCTGATCTTAATTTTTTTCAACCAATTTTTCTTTTATTAGAACCACTAACTCTAACCGTAAGAGATTTAAGCAGATCTACAAGTTCCTTCAAATTTTGTATCTTCAGCAGTAATTTGTTAAAAAACGTTTCTTTTGTCACTCATTCAGCCATTTTTACTGGTTCTAATCTATTTAATCATCAAAACTAATTAATTATATCTTCTTTCAATAAGATTGTTAATGTTTATAATTTATAATTTACTATCAAGATATCTAGAATCAGATATTGTTAGAGCAGCTGGTGACTTGTAGATGAATATCCTCTATGAGATATTACCATTCATTTACCTTTTTTATTTTCCATTACCTAACTAAAGTTTATTAAAGGAGTAAAAACAATACTGAGAGAAATCTATCATGTCTACAGGAATTAAAAGACCGAATGAAAAACACTCGATGAAATGACGGAATGGTGAAAAAGTTGAAAAAATCCTCACGGAAACATTATAAATTTTTGTTCACTGTCTGGCTAGAGTTCCCTTCCCACTGCCGAATTACCTATTATTGTATATTCGGTGTTTCCAAAATAAATAAAAGTGTACCATGTCATTATAACAACTTAATAAGAGAACACTGAATGTAACCTAATTTTCGAAAATTCATAATGAAAATATTATTTCAAGAATTGCTTCCCATCTTGTTACAAAGAAACATGAAATAAAGACTTAGTTTATTTAACTTATTAAAGATTATTCTCTAAAATTGTTCTTGTCAGCTCCTTGGAACTTAGACTTCCTTTCCTTTTTCCTTCATTTTTTTCTCCATTCATCACTAAAATAAATTTTGCTTCTTTTAGGTAGATCTTTTCGATCCTTTAGCTCCTTCGTCAGCGTCTTCTTCCTCCACAACTCCATCAATTTTCTCGGCAATTTCTGCGTTAGCTGATGTAATCTCAAGTCGTGTCTCACTAGGGGCAGGAATTTTTCAGCAATTAAAAGTGAATTTGATCTATGATTATTTTTCGCCCATTGAAAGCAGAGTGTTGGCTACGGCTGCCACCTTCTCTGACTGAGCCTTTTAATTTTCCTGCAACTGCTGTTTCACTCTGGCGCAAAGCCAGGATCTCTCCACACACTTGACTAATTAAAACGCCTCTTTTCCCTCCTCCTCTTCCTTTGATTTTCGTTGGCAAGAAAACCTTCACGTGGAGACGAAATAAGTCTCAGAAATTTACATAAAAAATATTAATTCAATAATCGGACAAAGAAGACTCACTAGTTTTCATTTTCAGATCCACAGAAATTAGATTCGTTTTTCCCGAACGGATCAGTTTTCGAAGATTAAGAAATATAATAAAAATATAAACTTTACTAGCTTAGCTTTCAATTACTTAAAAGCTTTTATTAAAATTACATATATTGAGATAGACAAATAAGTTCTTAACAATCAAAATCTCTCCTTAAGTAAATAAATAATGTAATATACAACATTGTGCCACACATATATTTAATGAGCCAAATCATATTTAACTCCTGCTTACTACCAAAGTTGCTCATATTTCAATATTACACTGGTTGCTTACATGGAAATACCTATACATCTACGTACATATTAGATCAAAGATTTTGATTTAGGGACTCAAAGCGAATACGACCTGCAGATGAAATTCAATAACACGATAATTCAAAAACTAATTATTTTGGAAAGCCTGAACAGTAATCTTACTCAGTATAAATTGTCCATTGATTTTGGTAAAAATTATGATCTTAGATTAACATCCGTAAAAAAAACTGCTGTACAGAACATGTCTTAATAAGCGCTTTTATCTCTGCGAATAATTAACTACGTAAAGAACGGAAATTTACCGAATGTTGCGCCATCAACATTTTTAAATAATTTTCGTTTTCGTATTAGCATCCCATCTTGTAAATCATTGTATGGTTTACAGTTGTTTTTCTAAATATTATTCAGAAACATTTCAAGGAGGTTCTAAGTGAAACTCCCAGTAGTCAAGAGATGGGCCCAGTAGCCAAGTGGTAAGGGCATTGACTGCAGGCTGGCGGGGCCGGTTTCGATCGCTGGGCGAGGAAGGGCATTTTCCAATCTTAATTCTCCTCTAGACGGGTTCTGGGGTTCACCCAGCCCTCTGTAGAATGAGTATCGGGTTTCCCGAAGGTTGAAAAAGGGCGGACATCTGACTGAACATCAACCTCAACTTACTGTCTCAGTGATTCCTTACCTCCACCGACCCCAAGGGCCTGCGGTGAGATACTTTATCTTTTAAAAGAACTTTAAGTAATTATTATCACTTAGCAGATAACATTTCGATTATCAATTGTATTTAATACAAGTTATAGTTTAAGATGAGATATGCTCTTCTTTAAGTCTTCAGAATTTATTTAATTTTCACGAGATTCTCAGGGAAAGTAAAATCTATATTATCTACATGTTTTTGTCTCATAGATAAGTTGAAATTCTAAATTGTCCTTTCTCCAATTCTAATAATAAAAAAAGGTTCTATCTTCTTTTCCCCATAAATATTCATTACTTCATAAATATTCTGAGTAACTTTGAAAAATGAACCGGATTTCGATTTTTTTCCCTTTGCTACTAGGAAATGATCGAAACATCCACTAAAAGGGGCACTGCACTACCTGTTTAATTCTGCCTCGGCCTAAGATGGGAATTACTACAACTTGCTTCCATTTCTTTTTATCCGTGCTTTTTTTCCTCATAAAATAAACAAGAAAAAAGAATGTAGAAGTTTACTTATTCAAATATTTTTTTATTGTTCAGTCAACGCTTTACAACACGAAAGCAGCTTCAGGTTTGTTTTTCTTTAAGCGATTCAGTTTTCTTCCTCTTTGCGTTCATTTCCTATTTGGTACAATTTCCAGATTTTCACATCATACACAATAACGTTTCTCTCGGAAAGCATTTTCTGTGTATTTCTGGCATCTCAAACTTTTCTTTTTTTAAGTCCTGCGAAATAAATCTAAAAATGAATAATGGTAACAAAATTTAATGACAAAAAAGAAGAAATGATAAAGTAAAATAATGAAATCAATTAATACTTATATAAAATATCGGATAAAATTAAATATAACGAACAGAAAAAAAAATGAAAGCAGTTACCATAGAAAGTAATGAAAATAAGATAATAAAAATACATATATATGTCATTTTCTTTACTTTTACAATTAATCTTTTTAAATTTCGGATCGTTTATCAAAAAGTTACAAAATACTGTAAGTTTTATTTTCCTGATATAGATAATATTTACAAACGTTCGAATTAGTTCTTTATCAGCATTTTTTTATTTGATCATTCAATAATATATGGTATCTTTGTGGCCTGAATGTTCTCACATATCAACAGAGATTGTAATGAAAGAAGAACTATGATCAATGATGCTTAGATTAATAAATGGATGAATTAAAGGGATTTTGTTAATGTTATTGCTACCATTAAGCCTTTGCATTATTACCTTTACTATAATATCAGTTTTATTCTTGCTTACAGTGAATTGTATTCCCGTTTGTTCAGTTAAATGTAAACGTTTTCGTCCTTTTATCTAAATCTGTACACTTTAGCATTCCTCGCATTGGTGTTAAACTCATTCATCTCATCTAAACCTTTTAATTCCGCTTTTTCTTCGGTGTAATGATGGCCCAAATGAATTTACATTCAGCTGTTGTCAGAAGATAACGTCTGCTTCCTGTTCCATCTAGACCATCCAGTGTTTAGGACCTTGGAACACGCTAACGTTGAAAGAAAGACTTCATTAGACACTTCGACTTTAACAGCGATTAGATTTTGTAGGAACAGCCGTTATCAGCAAAACGAGACAGATCTTCCCACCTTCTACCAATTATTTTGAACTGATTGAGGTTCGAGAGAAGAACAGCTCTATCAATCGGAAATGCTTGTTAACCTGAACTTGGTTTTTTTTTTCTTTACGGAAAACCATGTTGTTTCAAATATCAATAATTAATCCTTTAACTTACTAATAAGAATTAATAAAGATCTTTTATAGAATAAAGGATCCAGATAAAATAGTTAGCCTCAAACATTGGAAATTTATTATCTAATATATAAATTTTGTGCTCATAGAAATTAATAAATTCAATTTCATAAAGATTTTTCTGAGATGTCCCTCCTTTAATATTTTTTTAATCAAAACTATTTCTGACTGCTAAGCGCCATTGGTTCCGATAATGACTAAAAATGTCTGTTAAAGAAAACATATGTCGGCTGCTTATTGGTACATTTAGACTAAACAGTAATCCTGGGGATTTTCCTTCATTAGTTCTAGCGTGATTCGGTCTATTGTTATTCTCCTTAACTAGAAAAGATGCCTTTTTTTTGCGAAACTCTTGAGAATTTACAGATTTACAAAATTTAAACAATGAATATATTTTTGAATAAAAATGATATTATTCTATTAATTTTTTAGTAATAATGTAAATTTTAATAATTTAAGTAAAATTTATTTCTTTATATTATTTTTTTAACTTAATTAATGAGGTAGTCTTCTCTGGTACCACATTACTTATACTTTATTGTTAGTAGAAGATCAATAAAAATTATAAAAAGAAAAAAAAAAGTAACCAGGATTACTAACAATGAAAAATTATCAACATCTAATACAATACACTTTTTGACAAAATAATCGAAGCACTACAAAGGAAAAGTCCAATTTGAATGAAACTTTGAGGGTGCCATTTGGATGAAGAGAATTGGAATTGATTCAAATTTCAAAGTGAAAACACAGATTTTTATTGAACCATCACTGTTACATTATCAGTAGTGTGCTGAGCCACTTCTGGTTAATATACATGCTTATATACGGCATGAAGTAAATGTTACAAGGATTTGAGCACTGTCCAATCCCCCTCCACAGATTGGGGCCGTGCCCGAAAGACATGATCTACTCCCAAATGGTTTCTTACTCTTGTTAAGTGATGAGTCCCGCTTCTGCTTTTCAACCGATTATCATCGCATCGCTTTAGGCTAGGCGCGCATCTGCTACTTTGGCAGCTCAAACCCCAGGAATATGGAGGGGAAATACCCCTTTATTGCATGCCTCCAGCAGTCACTGATCGCTTCTTTTGTGAGACGTTTTGCCGCGGGTTTTTCCTGAACCCCTGAAAAAGGGTTCTGTTTCATTTTGGAAGTCGAAGTGAAGACCCTCCGGGTCCATTAATTAACTCTCCCCCTTTACAACCTGTGGTTTTGGCTGCCAAAGCTGCAGATGGGCGCCTAGCCTTATGGAGGAGGACTAGACAGTGCTCAACTCCTGGCAGTATTGGCGTGAGGCACAGTCTTTATTTCTAGTGAAATGGTGCGGGAAGCCATTTTTTATGACACCTGACCCCCCAATCATAGTGATTCTAGGAACTTTAAATGCACAGCAATATTGCTGGAGTTCCTGCCACCCGTTGTTTCGTTGCTTCGTGTCCCACCTGTCAGGAGCAATTTTCCAACAGGATAATGCACAACCACATTGCACACATTTTCAAGCAGTGTCTCCAAGCAATTCAATCTCTTCCTTGGTCTGCCAGGCCCCCAACTTATCCCTCATTGACCCATGTCTAGAACATGCTAGAATGTCAATTGCAGCCATCATCATACATGCGACATTTGGAGCAGCAGTATCAGTAACTTTTAAAAGGAACATCAGAACTTTGTTTCACTCTACGCCATGCTGATGCATGTATAGCAGCCAGAAGTGTCTCAACACATTTATTGATAATATAACAATGATGCTGCTATTGTTCAATAAAAATCTGTGTTTTCATTGTGAAATTTGAATCAATTCCAATTCTCTTCATGCAAATGGCACCTACTTCATATTCAAATTTGGAGCTTCTTTCATTGTGCTTCGATTTTTTTTGTCAAAGTGTATTTGCTAATTTCTAATGATCTGCTGGAAATACTAATATCTGTCTTAATTCTCTTTTCAATTAAATTCTTATATTTTAATTTAAAAAACAAACAAACAAACAGTATGATTTATATTCATTTCTAAATTGTTCGATGGTTAATAAAGTTAATGATGAAATTTAAGAATGAAATAATGAAGTTAAAAATTATAAAGTAAATAATACAGTAAAACCTCGTTAAGTCGTCACCCGGATAAGTCGTCACTCCGCTTAAGTCGTCGTTTTCCTTTGGTCCCGACAAGGTCTCATAGACAATAATGTAAAATAACCCTCTTTTACTCGTCACCAAATTTAATTCTACTCCGGATAACTCGTCACCCTCAAAAATGGCGAAAAGCATCTTTATTCTCAATTTTGCCCTGCTATCTTTTCAGCCCCGCCCCTTCACTCTTAAGAAAGCCTAGCCTTTACGGGGAATTTTCACGTAGGAAATTCACTTGGGAAATTACACACTTCTCGCTGCGGCTCTTGTCAAGAGTAGACGTTTTTCTTGACCGCTACTAAGTGTGATTTTATTTCATAGCGAGGAAGCCCCGAAAATTTAAAAGCGATCGAAATTGTTTTTCTTCCTCCAAATGTAACTGCACTTCTTCAGCCTTTAGGGAAAATTCTTGACTTTAAACGAAATTACAAAAAAATGCTTATTAAAGACATGATAAAAGCCTTGGATAGGAACGAAAAGCTAGAAGTTTCGGTTTTAGATGGGATTAACTATGTACACAAAAGTTGGAGTTCCATTTCATTACAAAGTGTTTCGAATTGTTACCAGTAATCAGCACCTTCATCAATCAACACTGTTGGATTATTTTAATGCCAGTAAAAGAAAATAAAATGTGGTAAGTAGAAAAAGTGTTTTTGTTTTTTTAATTTCCACTCATTCATTTGCATATATTGATTTATGAAAATCTTGTTTTTCTCACCGAATCCTACAGCAATTCATAAAAATATTGTATTTCAGTGTTTGTTTTTTTTCAAAAATGCCCACTCCGCTTAAGTCGTCACTCCGCTTAAGTCGTAAAAATGTTCGGTCCTTTGAGTGACGAGTTAACGAGGTTTTACTATATTACTTTTCAAAATTAAGTATTTTTCTAACTTACTGAAGTTTCCTGGAATCTTGTTACGTGATTTTACTGTGATTTTATTCTCTTCACCATCTTTTGCTGTGGAATTTTGAAAATCCACGAGTTTCTCGTTACTTTGATCATTCTGTTGCTTTCCATTAAGTTTAACTTGATAGACATCGTCTACACTATTCAGAACCACGGGCCAATTTTTAAGACGACTGGGAGTTGAGACCAAAGTAATTTGTTCTCATAGTTAAATAGGACCACAAATCTTTCCAATGAACATCTTTGAAAAACAGTATAAATTGACGATAAAAAGTAAGAAATTTCAGAAAATCAATTAATGGATTTGACTATAGGAAAATAGGAATTGTCAGTTCATCACTAACTCCATCGAATTCCAGTTTTGTCAGCATATATCGTTGCTTCAATTACGTAAAGAAAGAAACGTCTATTCGATACTTCTTCAAAAGAAAGATAGCCAAGAATAGAGAAACTATTGGCTCAATATCTATAGATATCCAATACGAATTAACATTTATCTCTATGGATCTACTTCCTAAACGATATTGCTTCAATTTAATTTCAATAATGCTTAAAATCATGTAGACATTCAGTGTTGAACTGAAATCGGAATTGATAAAATGAACTGTTTGTTATTTAATCCAATCGTGAATAAAAAACAAAACAAAAATTAGGTCGAGTAGAAACATTAATTTTCTCAATTCTGATATCATTTCAAAACTTAATATTTTAAATTTTTTAATGGTTCGTGATCACTATATTAGGAATTTTTTGAAGTTTCTGTAACTAAATGTGGCGATCTAAGACCATCCCCTCCCCCAAAATTATCTGTTTCTTGATATAATAAAGAACAGCATGTATTTTTATTATTCTGTAAATTTGAGTGAGATAAAGTGAAATGAAAAAAGCTGACATGGAATACATAAATTTAGGCTAAATATACCACCATTTCGATTGTAAATATGTCTAATTCTGCTGCAATACTAATGATGCTTCCCTATGAGAAAGATAAATAGATATAATTAAATTTTTGCTTATAATTTATCTATTACAATAGTTTGCTTATTCAGTTAATATATATTATTATTTTTTTCAGTAATAAGTCATTTTTCAATTCAAATGGAAAAAACAAAAGAAATTTTTGTTCATAAAATAAAATAAAATTTGTCAAATGCTGAATTTTATTATAAGAAACAGATTTATGTGAAAATAAAAACAAAACAAATAAAAAGCAAGATTCCCAAGATATGAAACTGTTTTTAATTGTGAATAATCTGTTGCAAAATTTTAAAAGCAAACAGCTAACATTATAATGAACTGTATTTCATTCTATTTGTATCTTTATTTTTATTGAATTACAAATTTGAAAGACATGACATTGTCTTAAAAAGAAAAATTAAAATTTCCTTTAAGCGACCATACGAATCAGTTTATTTTATCACTAACATCCTTAAGAATATACCGTACATCCGATTTTTATAAAAGGCAAACTGATTTTATTTGTTTTGTTTTCAAAATTGGCTTATAAACCAAAACCTTTTGCCTGACATTTTAGCTAGAAATCTATAAATAGGAATTATTAATGGATTTGTAAACGATTTTAAGGAAATTAATGTATTATTATATCTTCAGACTAATCGGTAGCTATAATATGACTCAATACACATTTTGAAAGTGGGAGATTATCTTTAGAGATTTTCTTTAGGAATAACTAGCAAATCAGTGATCACGTTATCTTGGATTCTGAGATAATTTTCTCACACCAGTGATCACGACCACTTTCTCACAACTCGCGGCGCATCTCGTAGATCGTTTCGGAGACCTTATGTTTGATATTAAGTCACGTGACTTTTGGTGGACCCACGTGGATAAAAAATGAAAATTTGAGCATCATCAATACTGCACCTAACATTTGCCACCTTATTTGTATTTCTGTGTCTTATGGTTTCTGAGGAGATAGGGCCAGAAAAAAATGATTTTTTTTTTTATGTATATGTGGATATTGTAAAAAAATTCTTTGTAGTCATCTTTATTATGGGAAGTACTTCAATTTGAAAGTAACTAGTTTGAATGTCAGCTTAATATCATTAAATGGTAATTAACAATAGTAATGTAAATTATGAAAATTATTATAATTAAAGCAGATATGTATTTATCGTTTTATTATTGAAAACTTAGATAAAACGTATCTTTATTAAATATATATACTTATTTATGACTCTAATTGTTTATGACAACATATTAGGAACTTTAAGGGAATCCTATTTTTAAATTTACAGTTTTAATTATTGAGTCTATATACGATAAAATAATACAATTTATTTTTCTCAATAGTTATTCAAAATGTATCTGTTATAGCAGTCCACATGAGAAATGTTAAAGTAAATTATGATTTTACAGAATTAAAAATGCTTCCACACATGATTAAAACAACTAGCACAATAAAAAATTGACATGTCCGGTTTTTCTCTCTTTAATTCACGAGAAACCGGTCATGTCAATATGGTATTATTTATTTATTTTAATTGTGTGTGTAGGCCGTTTAATTCTATCAATGCACGTTAAATTTATATTTAAATTAGGATTTCTTTTTTCGGATCCATCTTGCTATATTTTGAGACTAAAGTGTATATGGAGCTACTTTCTTTATTCCAACAATAAAATGGTTCATGAATTTAAAATAATTTATAACGAAATTTTGTAAATCTAAAATGAGCAGTCCTTTTTATATGGTCCTCCTGTAAAATCAATTTTACACTGTAACATGAAATGTCAGAGAAAGGTGGCTAAAATGTTTCATTACTGAGAGTCTAAATGAAACAGTATTTCTGAGACATAAACAAATGACAACTTACTCTTTTCTTAAGGGTTTCTTTTCTCTAATATTCCTCAAATTCCTCGAATAATCCACGACAGCAATCGATGGAATAAAATTAAGTGGTCCAAAGACTTTCCCTTCTCATTAGCTACATTAAAACTCTCCTAAAATATTTTCAAATAGAGCCGAGTTTATGAAAATGAAAAGTGAAATTTTGAATATAGTTGTAATGACAGCTCTCAACTTACTAAATGGACAAGATGGCTTTTAAAATGCTACTTTTAAAATATGTTTGAAACTATGATTCCTGTTCAATGCTTTTTTTATATTGAGAAGTATCTTACAATTCTATGAAGCATTTCACATTCCATTTACTTAAATTCCAATACACCTACAACAAAAGATTCACAAAACATGGCAAAGAATCTTCGCTTGTTTCTTCCATATAAACTGAAACTTTTGATTTTTTTTTCTTTTTGTATTATTCAAGTTAAAGAGTTTTTATGAAAACAATAAGAATGTAACAATAATGGCACAACTTTGATTTTTAATAACTTTTAATACATTACTTCAGTAAAAGCCGAAACTCTAAAGAGTCTGTTGTTTATGTTAATTTTTTCCTGGGTTGAATTTCTAGACTGAAGCTCATTCTCGAGAGAAATTCAGCAGTGAATCTACAAATGAATTTCGAACAAAAGAAATAACAATTTATTGTGATGGGAACTGAACAGATGGAAGCCTGTAAATCATTGTTCTCTTTTCTATGAATGATTCACGTGGAAACATGCAATGTAAATTGGTTAATTTTCAACGTATTCAAAAGCAGTTTCTTCCTAGAAATCAGTTATTAAAATAGTCCTAGCAAATGAATCATCTTTTGAGGTTAAGAAAACAAACTATCTATTCATCATTAACTAATGTTCAAATTTACAATAAAGTAGAAGCGTTAATAACTGAATTAAATTTAACCATCGATCAAATACTATTGGCTGATTAACAAATAAAAATTATTAAAAAGTTTTTAACGTAAAAAATTTAGTAAAATTATAATTGCTACTTGCACTTCTTTTGTCATATTTTGATAATGGTAGAATATTATTTCGGTAACATTTTCGTAACTAATTTTTAATTACTAAGTTAAGTCAATAAAAATTTGAGTGAAGGAAATAAAGGTAGAAAAAGCAACTTAATCTATTTTTATATCATATTCTTCTTCAAATTCTCTTCTGTATTTCTCTAAACGAAACGAGCGTAGGAGGACTACTTGATCTTCGTACTTCAGTGATGCAGTTTATCCTCCTTATTCAAGTATCTGAAATGGAAGGTTTTCAAAACTTTTATTATTATTTTTTTAAATGCCATAAGTAAAATTCTCCTTGTCCTAAACAAAAAAAAATATTACTTTTAATCTGTAATATTTGATACTGTATAACAATAGGTAAAATTTAGTTTTGTTTTTAAAACTTCTATATAAAGAAGCATACTGTATTTGAGAAATTAGTGAGAATAATTAAGTAATTACTTCAAGGACAAACTGAAAGTATTAAAAATCGTAACCTATAATAATGAATCATTAATAAATTTAATAAGAATAGTCAATAATTTTTAATTAGCCTTTCAGAAATAGCTTAATGATTTCAAAGAAAACGAAGAACAAGTAGTAACTTTTTTAAAGAAAAAAATAATGATTCAAGTTCTCCTTTGATAAGAGTGAAAATGATATACCGTATATTCATTATTCAATGTCTAGAAAAGTTGCTTTAGCCTGCAATTGTTCAAAACAAAATTAATGTCAAAAGAGAATTAGATTCTATTACGGAATTAATGAGCTCAGGACAAAAACAGAGCAGATGATACAAAGTAATAATTGTTTACAAAATTCCACATATGTTTAAAATTAAATTTTAGTGTATTTTCTCGAATGAAATAAGACTATACTCATAATACCTATTCTCCTACATCGTTTGTTTCACAGAGTGAAGAAATAAAAATCTTCTGAGGCTTGGTATATACTGTAGATAGATTTATGAAACTTCGTAGATATATGAAACTCGATATATATGGATACCGATGGATGAATGATTTAGTATAACTTACTAGTAGAAATATGAAATTGACAATTAGGTTTTCGGTTACTAAATCTAAACAAATAAAATTAAAAGGACGGTCGTTCAATTGAAATTTAGAAAAAGTTTTAAATAACAAATTACACAAAATAAATAAAAATAACATGAATGGAAGTAATAATGTTAGACTCTGCATATGTAGTAGAATTGATGAATATCAAAAAGCTTAGTTACAAAATAACATCTAGATTCTATAAAAGACAATTTTATTTTAATTTTTTCAAGAAAGAACTTGAAAGTATTTTGATTCTCCAAGGAAAGTAGACTTCAAGGCCTTTGAGGAACTTTTCTTTGTCTTATTAGTTATTTCTTATTTTTGCTTCCATTAATACTTTGGTTGTTTGCATTAAAGGAGCTTCAATAACTTTCTAATGATGGTACAGTTTCTTAAAAGTTATGAGACTTTTATTAATTCATTTGCTTTTGCCCCTAAACTCTGTAACAGATATCTATGAAAATATCTGAATTTTCTTATGTTTATTAAATAGTAATTTTTCTTTGTAATCGATTTAAGTATAAACTAATGTTTTGTTTTTATAGGTGAATGGTAACATCACCTGGCCACAGTGTTATCTTCCGTGTGGATTCTTATGCTAGACATCAGGTAAACATCACCGGAAGTCCTTTGTCTTACAAATGTAAAGCGACAAGTTTCTAATGCAACTTGGAGTCTATTTTCCAAAAAACAGCATCAAAATATTTTAAATATTAAGGTTTCTTCAAAAAAAGAAGAATCTGGAAGGAATAAATGATTTTTCTTATGTTTTTTTTCCTCTCTAAAGATGTAAAACTTATTAAAAGAAAATTCTCCATATTTGTAGATTAGCGGTAAATACCAACATTCTATCTTCATATCTTCCAATTACTTTAAGCGTGAATGTAATTGCATTACCAACACTAAGCATCCATTTGAAGTTTTTTCAATTACTTTCTTCAATAATTAAACCATTGTTTTGAATTAAGGAAATTTGGTAGCCTTAGATATGCTAAAACAAATGATTTACTGATAGTTCCATAAATATACTTTTTTCAGATTTTACTGATATTGCTAAACACATGCAGAGAAACTTTCAACGCAATTTTACTGTAATTTTATTCAGACTCAATATTAATACCAATTACCTCCGTTTATCTTTCTCTACGTATAGAAAAAGTATTCTCTATACTGGTAGCGTAATACTTGATGGAAGAAAGGTGCAGAAATAGTGGAAGTTGTACTTGTGTTTATATAACTTTTGCAATGTTTTTAAACATCGTACTTATTTGTGGGTCTTTATTCTGCCTTCAAGCGTCGGAGTTCTGCATGAGTCTTTCATAATCTCTTGTTTTAGTTTGAAATCTATAGAACCATTGTCACTTAAATTTTTAACTATGTCCTTGACTTTTTTGTACAATTTGTATGTAGGATCCTCATCCAATTCAACATAATGTTCCTTGTCACTTACTAATTCATCCAATTTAGATAGATAATCTTCTCTGTCCATTATTACTAGATGATTACTCTTATCTGATTTTGAAATGTAAATATTTTTGTCTTTACCTATGTTTCTTAAAATTTCAATCTCTTCTTTATTTATATTGGTAACAGGATTATTACATTCCCTTTTAAATTTATCAATTTCTTCAAAGAATTTTTGTTTTTCTTGATTTCCTAAATATTCAGATATTATATTTAATTTGGCCAATGTTTTTAAGTCAAGACTCTCTTCTTTATCCACAACAAACTCTAACCCTTTATTTAAAAGACATATTTCCTTCTTACTAAATTTTCTTTTACTGAGGTTTATGACATAATTTGATTGTTCATTATATATTTTCTTAGTTCTAATTTTCTTTACCTTTCTTTCTCTAGCTTTGCGTTTGTGACCAATATATTTCCTATGGTTCCAAGACATAATCAGAGTGTAGTCATCATATTTTAGTCTTCTTTTCAAGGAGATGTTTATCCTTTCTTCATCTTTCAAAAGTCTCTCTATAAATTTTCTTGTTCCATTAAGTTGATCCTCAACCAATTTTCTTTCAGCTTCCTTCTTTATTTCATCTGTTTTCGGAGTAGTAATTAGTACTGGGTTACAAATTTGAAGAGGAGTAGGAGTTATTCCTTCTTATGAAGGAATAAGAATATTCCTTCTTATTCCTTCATAAGAGTAATCATCTAGTAATAATGGACAGAGAAGATTATCTATCTAAATTGGATGAATTAGTAAGTGACAAGGAACATTATGTTGAATTGGATGAGGATCCTACATACAAATTGTACAAAAAAGTCAAGGACATAGTTAAAAATTTAAGTGACAATGGTTCTATAGATTTCAAACTAAAACAAGAGATTATGAAAGATCGTACTTATTTTTCAGTGATCTCATTTATTATGCACTTTCTGTGTAGAGTGCGATAATAAACCTTCTTCGTTGGTTCTTCTAGCCCTACTCGTCCGCCTCTTGCCATTTTGAACTTATTTAGTGTAAAGAAACTTATGAACTATACAGAAATCCTCCGAGTAGATAGATCTTGACAGGATCAAAATCGTTTAGATGTTTATTTGGAGGAAGGTATTTAGAGTATTCATACATGCTTTCTTTTCAGTTTGACTATCATAACGACTTTTACTTACATTGATTGTTAAAAAAAAGGAAGCATAAATCTACCCTTCTTTTCTTCTTTCGTCAGAGACGAAAGCTAAACAACAAATGCAAACTCTAGAACTGCAATTAATAGTTCCTATGTTTCAAAAATGAAATAACGACTTGAATTATCTTTGATGTAATAAAACCATAGAATTTATTTTGGTACTATTGTTTGTGTTAGTAAAGAAGTATTGTAATTAGGATATTTTATTTTTCTAGAATTATAACAACATTTAGCAAAATCTTGTTATATGATAACTTATGGGCTAATTATTAATTTGATGTGATCAATTTTGTTGAATTTCTTTTTATAAATATTTGTGATTGAATTACACTTATTTATATATTGTTTATTTTTGTTATAAATCTCCTTCAACAATATTTATGGTATTTTTTTCTCTCTGATTAATTTGAAGGTTCATTTCTTAATTTCTTTCTTTCAATAAATATTTATTGGAATTCGTAGTTATGTGGGTTATTTTTGTATTTATGAAAAAGTTTACCTCTTCTTTTGATATGTTTGACTAACTTTGGCTTCATGCAATTTTTTTGAAGTGATGTTTATTTATTTAACTTGGATTTTTTGTCTGACATGTTGTGTTGACATAGTACTATTAAAGGATTTATTTCCTTCTACAGAAAACTCGCTTAATATTTTATTAGGTATACAGATTGATTCAGCATTATTTTCAAAAATTTCTTTTTTCTGCCACTGTTGTCATAATAAACACTTTCATTCTTATAGAATTTGTTCACAAAATCTTTATCTTCAGTTTTACGTATCGACTTGAATTATTCATTATGTAAAATAATTCTGTATGATCTGAATATCATTTCTAATTGTTGTTACATTTTGGAGAATCATTTTCATTTTT
>JAFIDM010009631.1:217425927-217460300 GCA_023159025.1 Thereuonema tuberculata | reverse complement strand
CCTTTTATATATATATATATATATATATATATATATATATATATATATATATATATATATATATATATATATACATATATTGAACAAAGGGTGATTCAAAATACTCTTTACAAACTTTAAAGGTAGATTCTACCCAGTAAGATAAACAAAAAAGTTCAAATAACCATGTGTCCCAAAATTAATAGTTGCCATTATTCAATATATGGTTGTTTATTGGCACAATATGATGCGATAAAACGTATTTCAAAATATTTATAAATTAAATCACAGATTTACATAATAGAGAAAGAATGATTCAATAAACGGTGTTAAAAAGAACACAATTAATTGGGTCCGTAAATGACCAACCATCTATTGAATAATGAAAACTACTGTTTTACGCGAAAACTATTCATTTCCGAACCCATTAATTTTTTTAACACTGTATATTAAAACATTCTTTCTCTATTTTGTGTATCTGTACTTTAAATTATGAATATTTTGAAATACGTTTTATCGCATCATACTGTGCCAACAAACAATCATACAATGAATAATGAAAACTACGTTTCTCGCGAAAACTATTCTTTCCTGACTTATTCATTGCTTTGTTTTACTTTTCAAAACCGTTTATTAAAATGACTGTTTCACTATTTTGTATATCTGTTTTTTAATTTATGAATATTTTAAAAATGTTTTATCCAATCATACTTTCCAAACAAAAATATTAAAAAATAACGAAAACCATATATTGAACAATGAAAACTATGTTTTTCGTGAAAACTATTCATTTCCGGACAAATGTTTGTTTGTCTTACTGAGTAGAACCTACCTTTAAAGTTAGTACAGGGAATTTTGAATTAATATATATCTATGAAGATATATTGAAGATAAAATAATGTCGCAAGATTAGAATCTTGAATTTTTTTTAATGTAAAAAAATGATCAAATTCAGGAACGATTTACGTGTGCTGAACATAACTTATGTGTTCAAAAATGAAATCTGCACACCTGATTAATGAAAAAAAAATTAATTTATAAAAATTTCGCGAGCATGGTTTCAGTTCCTCAAGTTAGGTCACATGAGAATAGTTTCTCGCTTGGAACTGAAACCATGGTCGTGTAATTTTTATAAATTGTTTTTTTTTCATTAATCAGGTGTGCAGGATTCATTTTTCAACATATAAATAACATAACATAACATAAAGAAATGATTACGAGACAAAAAATACGAGTAAGACTTACAACTTTACAGACTGAGTGTTAAACTTTAAATATTGTCTAAAGAATTTTCTGAAATTGAGCTTGTTCGTGTATAAAATTTGGTAATCTTAGATGATGTGAGATTCAACAGAATATGATGAACTTTTATTACCAGGAAAGCAATCGGATACTGTTGTTTTGCTAAAGATCATCTTTATTATCTGATCTTATCTTAACATTTCAGCTGTTTCTTTTGAAAGTTTAGTTTCAACCTAAAAGTTCAACTTCAGTATTATTTTAAAATGAGTTTTTCTACATTCAAAATGTTTCTACAAGTTTTCATAGAATTATAATCTTTATATTGTAATACAAATTTTGTATATAAATATTTTCATTTAAGGTAAAGTTGGGAGAGATGACACAATTCGAAGTTTTCACGTAAAATATTAAAAACCTTATTTTTTAAATGTTTTTAATGCTGTTCCTTATTTTTAGAATTTAAAAAAATTTTTGACATTAAGTCATCTCTCTCATACCTATGGGAGAGATGACACGGATAGTAGAGGATAGATGGCCACATGGAATATGAATAAAAGACCTGTGTAAATCAAGCTGCTACTTTATTTTTATAAAAGCATATGAAATGAAACACTAAAATTAAGTTGAAAACCCTTAATTTTTAATTTGAATAATGATATTTTTGAAACTTTTTGGAAAAAACTGTTCAGTAAAAAATAAAATTCCCTGCTGATCAAGACATTAAATATATTATTCAATATACCTGATACATATAAATATATTTTCTCAATTCAGAAATTTACAATAAATAAGTTTCTCAATTCAGAAATTTACAATAAATAAGTTTCTCAATTCAGAAATTTACAATAAAGAAGTTTCTCATCACTACTATACATAAATATTTACAGAAACATAACTAAATTCCTTTAAATAAATCCAATATATGGCAATATCTCCAAGGTCTCCTGCCCACTTCCTTCTGACTTCCAAAATAAACCACTTACAGTTATCAGATTTGCAAAATACTTTAGATTTTATTTTTTTAAGTCTATATGAAACTTAGTGGTAATTAATTTTTTTTTAATTATGCAAATTGTAATTGTAATTGTAATATAAAATAAAAGAAAGACAAAAATAAAAGAAAAAGAATAAAAAAGGGGAGAGATGACACGTGTCATCTCTCCGCTTTTTAGGTGTGTCATCTCTCCCCAAGTGATGGGACAGATGACACACACCGCCATTTCCACCAAATGGGACTCAAGACACTAGTAACCGCTACATAACCTTTCTTACTCTATTTACATAACTTACACAGTGAATTGTAGTGAAAGATGCCTTAAAAAAGGGCTGTTAACTAAACAAATTCGCAAAGTCAACGAAAATTCGAGCACAAATCAGAGGAAGAAAAACTCAATAAAATCTCAAATATCAATTCAGCACAAACAATCTACACACACTGGCCTCGGGTTTTGGTCATGTGATCATGTTCGCAGTCTACTGCGAACCCTTCTTGAAGTTACATCACATGTGTCATCTTTCCCAACTTTACTATAATTTTAATGATTATCAACGATGTTAAACTATGTTATGTTGCATTCAGCATCACAAAATTAAGCAATAGACATTGCAAAAAAAACAATTTAATTGAGTTTTGTAATATATTTAGACCTAATATTTGAAACTACCCTCATAGAATAGAGGGGATTGCTTTTTATTTATCATTTTATTCGTTCGTGCATTCTTTACATTAAATATATCAATTGATCAGAGGTTGAAGGTAGGTCTCTATGTAATAAATATTATACAATCATTTTTTAGGTCAGTAAAATTACCCTTTATTTTAAGGAACGAATTTCACCACTTAATCGCTGATGTTAGTATGTTTTCCTTTTTCTTCGGAAAGAATTTTACCAAAAAACGATGTTCTGAATTCTACATAAGAGAAAAACAATTACTTTTATTTACTTTTTGTTTGTTTGGCTGCATTTATGAAAAATATGTTTAAGAATGAAACTTTTTTATAAGATTTAGAGGGACTGAGTTTGATCCTTACATTTTATCCTGAAAAAAAAATCCGAACTACTTGTTCAGCAAGAAAAAAAAATAATCACACACGAATCCAACTAGAGCGGCTGTGATGTTGGTTTACAACATCTTCTTCTACCTTCATCAAAAAAAAAGCTGCCTTATAATCTATACAGCTCTTTCTTAATTATCTCCCACAAGCTCTTTGACAGATCCAACTTAAAATTAGGTTGCTCCAAGTAATTAGTGTTTTACCTGCCGGTCATTAATCCTCTTAAAACTTGCCCTCGAAATTGAAGATATCTAAAGGTTCATGAGTGAGAAGGGAGAGGAAAGAAAAGCATTACTAAGGGAAAACCTCCATCACAATTAATGACTATGAGATTGAGACTTAAATAGTGATTGTGTGAATCCAATGCTTTCTTTTCAGTCGCTTAACGGAAGACATAAAAATGGATGGATAAAATAACTGACTCCTATTACTTAACTAAGATTTTTCCTACCGAAAATTAATGAACTTTAATCTCAAAATCCTCTAATCTGCTTGAACAAAAAACAAAAAGAGAAGATAATCACTGAACAACAACAGCTTAGAAATCATTAAGAGAATTAGTGATGACTATACTAAGATCTGTTTATAATGAAGTTACTTTCAGACATTCCTTGAAGGGCTTGAGTAAATTACAAAACTTAGCTTTTAAACATTCGCTTGTAAAGCAACTCTTTTAAGTAAGTTGCTACAGTGATTGGAAGCTAAACTGTTTTTTGTTGGTTCTTTTTGGAAAAACTAAAAATATGTTCAGGTTTTAAAAATGCCTTTCTCCTTTCTCTTAATATTGCTTAATTGCTATGCAATTTCATCGCCTTCATAAAATAATAATGAACCGATCAATAAATCAATGCGTGATAACAGCATCAATCAGTTGATATTGGCAGATATTTGCCGTTATTTGCTATCTCAGAAGCTTTAGAACTTTATTTCAGAATAAAACTCATTTCTCTTCCATCGACATAAAGTAGATTAAAACTATTTTGTTCTGATCATTGCTAGACCTGCTGCTGATAGGAGAACGTGCTGATAGGAGAAATAAGAAGCCAGGGAAATATAATCTTTCCCTGGCTTCTTATTTTGAATATAAAGTTATGCAGTAATATCGCTTATTTCTTCGACAATGAAATGAATAGATTAAATCAATAGGCTGCCTATAATAAATGTTGAAAAATAGTTTATTTGGATTAACAATTGAAGGCGACTTCTTTGCTAGACATCTGAATAGGTTCGGAAAGAAGAAAGCTGTGAATGAATTGATAAAACGGTGATTGTGACTTAAGTGTTGCCATTGGCATAACTGTATGTACAGTAGTATTCAAAGAAACTTCAGCACTTCTTAAAATCGTAAGTTTATCATATAAATCCAAGTATTAGAAATATTTGTTTAGGATTGCTTTAGATATGATTGACAAGCGTACGACATGGTGAAATACAGGATTTATTGCAGTCATTTGTTTTTTTGACCTACAGAAATTCCATTTTTCAAATACAAAAAGTTGCAGTCGTTTCATGTGTGTATCACCATAACAACTTACATAGTTGATGCCTAGAAACATGTGTGGTGCTCTTGTTTTAAGGGAGAGAGGATTTTCAACACATGAAATTGCTAATCGTGTGTCTTGTAATCAATCGACGGTCAGTCGATTTCTGTCCAATACTGTGTCTGCTGATGCATTCCATTCCCTACACCAAATCAGAGCCTTTGTCACATGCCATCGAGTTCTTTCCCAAAAACAAAGCCACGAGCACTGGGCGAAAGAAAGAAAGTTAAAGGAGAAGGCAGTAAGACATCGGATAAGGAGATTGCCCTGGAAAACTAGCTCAGACTGTGGGAAATTATTCTTGGCCGGTATCAGTAATAGAATTGTGAGGCAGACTAACAGAGAAAGTTAATCAGGGTTGTTTATTGAGGTTACTGGGATTAGTAGGAAAACAAAAAAGCTATAAAAATTAATAGACGACCACGCTAATCAGTAACAGATCCGGGCCGAGGTGATGGATGGTAGGACTCCTAACCTAAGCGAATATAATCATCAGAGCACCCACAAACGCTGACAGGTTCACAACCGAAGCGGGGATTCACTCGCGACTACCTTTTCCTTCCTTTTGTTAAGTTCTCGGCGGCACAGAGATGGCATACGCGTTTAACATTCTTGTCGCCATGGTGGGGCTTCGCATTCTCTGCAATGCCCCGTGTTTTTTTTTGTCCCACACAGGAAGCGGTGGAGCGAAGGAGGACCTAGGTGGTAATCCAAGGAGAGTCGTTCTTCTTCATCGGTCAGCCTGTCGAAGCTAGGGTATAAGAAAGTCGATCGCGGGTGGATATATTAGGAGGATCGCCGCAAAAACTCCTTTCTTGAAAAAGATAATCTGCTGGATGCCACAAAGTATCTTGGAGCTGTATCGTAGGGTACGACGACTTCAGGTAGGGAAAATTACGGGTTCTTAACGAGGCATACCGCTCGTGGCGTGATATCCACTCGTCTGAACTTTAACTGGAATGCTTGCGATGATATGTTTCCTTTGGGATACGACGTTACTCTGCTTCGGAGTGGTCGCGAGTGCTTTGTTCCTCTCGGTGCTATTGGTCAGGAAAGATGCGCTTCTTTTTAACCGAGCATCAGCAATGATCTTTTGGGGTTTTTTTTCTCTCCATCAAGAGAGGATCAGAAAAGTAGCTTACAACGAAGAAAGTGGAATAAAGTCTTTTATGGCGAAAATAATAAGAATCACGGCCTGAGTTCTTTTGCAGATTCTCCACTTCTGAGATCGTCAAAAGCGAAGATATTGTTTCCTCCAAGACAGGTTGGTGTAGAAGAATTGCTCAAACTGGGCTGAGAATCTTTCACAGAACGGAATTCGGCGCTAGAAAAGGAGTGGAGGAAAGATGAAACAAATATAAAGTATTATACAATATGAAGTAGAAAGCATTAAGAATGTGATCATAGAGGAGTTGAGGAAAGAAAAATGTTTCTAAGAAAGCATAGCGCCGGGGCACGAAAGGCTTCGTGACACGTTGAAACTTATAAAGCTTGGGATGGGTGTGGAGGGAAATAAAAAAAAATCATCAAAATCATCAAGTGGTGGTAACAAGTAACAGTCAGAAGATGCCTTTTAAAAATCCGTAATCCATCATCCGAAGAAGTCCCCCTTCACATCAAAAAATGAAAAAGACACGATTAGAATGGTGAAAAGTTCATGTCAAAACGACACAGGATCATTCGAAATCAGTTATTTTCTCTGATGAAAAGAACAGCTATGTGCTGATGACAGGTAAACTATTCGCCAGCAATGATGAAATATGTCATCCAGGCTTCATGATCTGCATCTTATTAATTATTCCTTACATACCAAGGGTTATTAAGCAATATTAGAAAACAAAATTACTGCCAACAGGTAGAGATCTTTTCAAATTGGCAAGAAAAGGGAGCTATATGTTTCAGGACAACTCTACTCCTTATCACAGGGCAAAAAGTGTAAGCTTTCGAAGTTACTACAGCTTCATTTCTACAATACACTTGTAATACTCTTACAATGATTGCAGCGAAAAAAATTGTTAGCAGAATATTACTACTCTTAGCTGATCAGGTATCAACCCTGATCTTAATCTTATTGATCCAACTTAATCCTAGCCATCATGTAGTAACTGCAGTTGAAGAAAAGGAACCCTAAGATCCTCAGAGAACTTCAGGAAGCCATAATTTCTGTTTGGAACCGTGAATTAGTGCTTAACGACATTAAGAACTTGATTTTGTCGACGCTTTGACGATATGGTGCAGTTATCACAGCCAAAGGTGATTCAATAAAATATTAGAGTTTGCATCGGGTGATATTTTATTTATTTATTTTCTTTTTTTTTGCATTTGACATGATAAGCTGAAGCAACAGTAGGATTCTGATTAATTTCCTACCTTCATTTTTTGAGTTCAACATAATATTAATAATGCTCCTTCTTACAATTTTGAAACATTTTGAGTGAGACTGAGAAAATAGTTATTTAGTTAGGTCTTACCTTTAATAACTTATGGTAAATAACTTTTTTTACATTTCTATGTATGTTTCTTTCATTATTATTATTAAGGAGTATTGGAATTAATTCGCTCCAATGCGATCTTATTATTTCTGGGATATTCAAAAATGTTGGAAGAATACAAGAATTGGGGTCTCGAGAAAAATGAGATTACTGAAGCCCGAAATGTCTTCATAAAAGAAACTTAGATCTGATTTCCTAAACAAGAGAAAAATTGTAGTAGAAGAATACAAGGGATTAAAATACACACGGGAAAGGTGGAATCAACTTTATCCTATGAGAAGCAAGAGAACGACGACGAAATGAATATACAGACCTCATGCAGCCCACGGCAAGCCATTCATCATCAAAGAATGAAGGTGGTTTACATGCTGTAGAAGATCATGAGACGGATGAGACTCCGAAAGAAGGCTCTTTCAAAATAATGAAAGGTCCGGATTACATGTAGTACAATCTCACAAGATACCCTAACAAATATGAGAACAATTTTACAGCTGTATAGTAATGGAACCGTCCAGCTGTCACTGGTTACGCTGCAGCCAAATAGAAGAATGCAATAGAGGCCGAATTTGAACCTGTAGATATTCCAAAATATATAAATGTTATAAACTAAATAGATATTCAAAGTTAAAAAAATGCTTATGGCTTCTTAAAAGTACAAAATCAATGTTTCTATAACATAGAAACTTCCATCATGCACCAATGCGAAAAAAAAACCAACCTATTCATGCTCTAATTTTGTCATTGACGGGGAATCTGAAACAGCTGTTTCACCATTATTAGAGAACAGCCAAATTTACCCTTCAGTGACAAGACCAGCAGCATGAAAGACTATGGAACCCACAACCGCATCCGGCAATGGATTCCAACAAACACAAACAAGAAAAAGAAATTGCCTGTAAACTCACAGGATTTCAAAGGATGACCCTTAAACCTTCGGGTACGAGTGGCTTCCTTTGGTAAAGAAAGTGCCACAGAAAATTTCAATAATCATAATCAATGAAGCTTAACATGCAGATAATTAGTTTCTATAACCGGGAAACTCCCATCATGCACTACTTAAACGGAAAAAAACAAGCTATTCGTGCTTTAATTTTGTCATTGATGGGGAATCTGGAACAGCTGTTTGACCATTATGATGGATCATGAGCCAAATTTAGCCATAAATGACAAGATTAGAAGCATGAAAGGTTATGGAACCCATAACCGCATCCGGCAATGGGTTCCAACAAGAAACAAACAAGAAAAAGAAATTGCATAATTTATAATAAACTCATAAGATTTCAAAGAATGAACCTCAAACCAGCAGATACGAGTGGCTTTTTTTGATAAAGAAAGTACCACACAAAAAATATTAAGAATCATAATAATGTAGTTTCACGTGGAGATAATTAGTTTCTATAACCGGGAAACTCCCATCATGCACCCCGTAAAAGAAAAAAAATCTATTCATGCTCTAATTTTGCTATTGATATGGATCTAGAATAGCTGCTTGACAATTATTATAGATCACGAGCCAAGTTTAACCCTTCAATGACAAGATTAGAAGCATGATAGGTTATGAACCCACAACCGCACCCGGGAATGGGTTCCAATACAAACAAACAAGAAAAAGGAATTGCCTATAAACTCACAAGAGCTCAAAGAATGATCCTGAAACCTTCGGGTACGAGTGGATTTCTTTGATAAAGGAAGTGTCACAAAAAATATGAATACTCATAATAAATGAACTTTAAAGTGTAGATAATTAGTTTCTATAACCGTTAAATTCCCATCATGCACCACTTAAGGAAAAAAGAAAAGAAAAACCTATACATGCTCTAATCTTGTCATTGACGGGGAATCTGGAATAGCCATTTGACCATTATTATGGATCATGAGCCAAATTTACCCTTCATTCACAAGACTTGAAGCATGAACTGTACCTGGCAATAGTTTCCAACAAAAACAAAGAAGAAAAATAAATTGTCTGTTCACTCATAAGATTTCAAAGAATGACCCTCAAACCTTCGGGTATGAGTGGCTGTTCTTGATAAAGAAAGTGCCACAAAAAATATGAATAATCAAAATAAATAAAGGTTAAAGTGCAGATAATTAGTTTCTATATCCGGGAAATTTTTGCCATGCATCAATTTAAAACCTATTTATGCTCTAATCTTATCATTGACGGGGAATCTGGAACAGCTGTTTCACCATTATTATTGATCATGAGCCAAATTTACTCCTCAATGATAAAGACCAGAAGCATGAAAGGTTATGGAACTATGAATCACACCCTGCATTGGGTATCAATAAAACAAAGATAAAAAAAAAAGAAATTGCCTGGAAACTTACAGGATTTCAAAGAATGAGCCTCAAACTTTGACACTCCGGTAAGAGAGGCTTTTTTTTTTTGATAAAGAAAGTGAAAAAAATATAAATAAATCATAATAATAAGCAGATAATTAGTTTCTATAACCGGGAAATTCCCATCATGCATCAATTTCAAGGAAAAGAAAACAAATAGCAAACGAATTCATGCTCTAATCTTGTCATTGACGGAGAATCTGGAACAGCTTTTTCACCATTATTACGGCTCATGAGCCAAATTTATCCCTCAATGATAAGACCAGAAGCATGAATCGCACCCGACAATGGGTTCCAAGAAATCAAACAAGAAAAAGGAATTGCCTGTAAACACAATTTCAAAGAATGATCCTCAAACCTTAGCGTACGATTGGCTATTTTTTATGAAGAAAGTGCCATAAAAAATATGAATAATCAAAATAAATAAAGTTTAACCTGCAGATAATTAGTTTCTATAATCGAGAAACTCCCATCATGCACCAATTTAAAGGAAGAAAAAAAACCTATTCATGCTTTAATTTTCTCTTTGATGGGGAATCTGGAACAGCTGCTTCACTATAAATTGGATCATCAGCCAAATTTACCCTTCATTGGCAAAATCTATCTGTGATTGGATAACGTGACTATTACTAGCTTATCCGTAGCGAAACAATCGCATGTCCATCAATGTGTATTTGAACGGAAAGCTAGTGAAGACTTACTCATTTCTGAATGAGTGAATGAAGACCTGTAATGTCCTAAAACCTTTATACATAGATTAAATGCTTATATTGCATGGACTTAAACAGGCCGAAAGGAATAGGTATTAATCCTTAGATAAACTGACCAAAAACGGGTTCATCAACCTAAAGGTGGTTGCATGTACTTACGTGTATTCGAAAAAATATGTACTTAACATATTCTTTTAATTTGAAGTATTTCAATTGAATTTTATCTTAAATTTTAATATTAAATTAAATTTTAATATTCTGAGGTATATGTTCGAAATCCAATTGATGCGATACAGCCAAAGAAGTTCTTACTCTTTTTCATTTATAATGGCATTCTACGGTCAAGCCATGGCTTAACAAAATCTCTAGCTACACGCAAACAAAAGGAAATGATTAAAAACCTGTTTTTACAGACTGAAAATAAAAAGTGAACTATAAGGATTGTTTCATTTGTTTTTCAAATAATGAATGGAGGAGGAGGAATTGTTGGAAGTAAAAAATATCTTTCTTATACAGATGGTTGATTCTTTACAACCTGTCAAATTCAGTTGTCCGTAGCTTCGCGAAAATCCCTTCTTCCACCACCTATTATGCTCAATGTGGCCACCAGCATTCCAGACTCATGGCCCTGCAACGTAATTTCGACTGGAGTAATGAATCTTGTAAAATACTCCGGGGTATTTTGTCCCACTCCTCTCTACATAATTTTCTTTGTCCATCAACTATTGTAGCACAACTGTTCTCTAGTCCCCGTTTTTTTGGTCCAAAGGAACACAATTGCATCGGGCTGGCATCTGGCTGGAATATCACTGAAAGGGATTGACGTATTTCTGATAGAAATTATCCTGATGAATGGCGACTTTTTCTGACGTCAGAACCATACAGAGCAGGTAACTTCTGCTGAGTTTAGATTGGTGTCAGAACATGATGTTGATAATACTGGGTATTCACTTTGGCATTATGGCAATTCTATGGATAGTCAATTTGTCCAGCGGAAAGTATTCCGGAACCATCATGAAACATTTTGAAAAACTTTCCTTGTGGTGGGGCTCAAAAGTCGATTTGCCTTTTTGGTGGATGGGACGGTATGATCTTTCTATAGTCGATAAGATGGATCCAAGGCTCATCCAAAGTGACCACAAATCTATATTTATTGCCGTGCAGGTGCCGTTTTAGAGCTTTCTGCAGTTAGTACGGAAAAGTGCGACAATGTAACCTTTCCAAAACGATTTATTTTTGACGCCATATCAAAAAGACTGTAATAATACTAGCATAAAATAAAATGATACATTCGATATAGAGACACGTAGCTAAGACACTACAGCATGATACATTTTGAATATGGGTGCTATCACGTCAAATTTGTCAGCTTGTAAAGGACTCAACCCTCCGTATTTGGAAACTATTGCCGAAGTGCCGCGCGCTCACAGCCGATGGCGATTGCGACAACAATTAAAGAAAATGTTGAATTGTTTTGCAGACATGCAGTCGTCACGAGCTGATCATGAATAAGAGTGATTCTCCGTCTGTCATCCAGTCATGCTTCAAGAACTAAAACAAGACGACAGTTTCAGTACAGGCAGTCCCCGGATTATGACGACCCGACTTACGGAGTTCCATAGTTACGAACGGTTTCCCAAGGCATTCCATAAGCATAATTTATAATTAAATAATTAAATTAATAATTCGGAAACTAGTTTCTTTCGCAATTATTAAAAAACTCGTATGGCGTAAGCGGTTTATTGGCGCAGCATCTTTATGCTAGCGGCTAATGTGATTGTGTCTCAGTGTTAAGTGTCAAGTGTTAAGCTTTACTATTCTCTTTTGAAATTTCTCCTATCTCCTATTTAAATTTTTTCTATGAGTTTGTTTTTATGTTGTGTTTGTTTGAATTAAACGAAAGAGCACAATAGTTTCTGTAACTTATTATTACAGTACAGGGTTATTATTATTATTATTATTATTATTATTATTATTATTACCGCTGTTCGTCAGGGATCCGAGTTACATACAAATCCGACCTAAAGATGCTATCAGGAACATATCTCTAAAATGCGAACGACAGACCAAGTTTTGTAGTATTGTGTTCAAGAAGTGAAAAGAACTTTATTAAAAGGTTTTGATCTATTATGTACCGAAATCAAGACAAAGTCATGCAAATTATAAATCCGAAAGAAATGAAGGTGCAGAGATACATGGATAAAACGTTTTGTCACCGTAATTGACAAGAATTCCTAAGTAAAACCAGAAAAGAAGTTAAAGGCGAGATAAAAGTTGTTTTAATCCAATCTGTCTGACCGAACTCTCTATATTACCTTCCAATATTCTCTTCATATCCTACGAACATTAACATTATCTATTTCTCCAAATAAATCTAGTTATTAATAACAATTATTTTTATTATTATTATTATTATTATTACTGTTACCCTCCAGCAGCCTCGCCGGCCTGCACAGGCTGGTTGTGGCTTCGCGCTTTTCTCTGGGCCTGATCGCTTCTTTAACTTTAACTTAACTATTATATAAAACTAATACAAGTATCAATACATTTCAAGCATGTTAAATTAATTCGAAGAATACCTTCAATACTAATAAGTAATCAAATATTTGTCAATTGTAAGTTTTATATGTTTCAAATGCATACTACATATTGTAAGAAGAAAAAAAAATTATGTAAGTATCAGAACCCGTTTATAGGGATACTTCCCTAACGGGACTTTATCTATCTATGTTAATAAAAAAAAAAAATTCTAATTCTTTCAAACATTGATAACACTACTCAACAAGGTTTTCATAACAAGGACGAAAATAACTATTGGTTATGTAATTTGTATGCACTGATCACGAATATGGCATTGAAAAAGTTCCTACACGTAACATTTTTTTATAAACTTACAACTTGTAATTAGCGAACCATACAAAATGTGTAAAAACTGACTCACGTTAAAATAGGTTCTTTTCTTTAACGTGGTTCTTTTACACAATTATACAGGGTGTTTCAAAAATACACGGCATAATTTCAGGTATGTATTTCCCACATGTAGACAATCAAAATAGTTCATTACAACATATGTCCGGAAATGCTTCATTTCCGAGTTATGGCCTTCACAACATTGAAAATCACCGGAACGTTTTTCGTTCCGCCGGTCGTTGCCATTACAGAAGATGTTCAAAATGACCACCTCCTGCTTGAATACAGACCTCACATCGATGTCTCATTGAACGTTTTTCTTTCCGCAGGTCGTTGCCGTCAAAGGACACATTAAGAGGGCACTCTGACAGATCATTCCGAGGCGAAGGTTAAATTCAGTGGTGTGTTTGGCGTTCGACTGTGTGTCATGTACACAAATCAGGAGCTGGCAGAGATGCACTTCATGTACGGTAAGGCAGACGGCAATGCTGCGCTGGCTCGTCGTTTGTACCAGGAGAGGTACCCACAGCGACAATGTCCAGATCGGAAGACATTTGTAAGTCTCCATCACCGTCTGTGCGAGTATGGAAAATTTCACTCTCCTGGATTGGGAAGGGGACGACCAAGGTCTACAACTCCAGAAGAACAGGAGGAGATTCTGGAGACTGTGAACAGAACTCCTTCTGTCAGCACACGAAGGTTAGCGTTGCAAGTGAATGTTCCCCATACGACTGTCTGGAGACTGCTGAAAGAGCATCAATTGTATCCTTATCATTTGCAACGTGTACAGGCGCTGTCACCAGCAGATTACCCTGCACGAGTTAGGTTCTGTCAGTGGTTCTTGCAGCAGTGTGCTGCAAATCCGAACTTTCCTGCCTTAGTATTATTTACAGATGAAGCACAGTTCACACGAGATGGCATAACAAATTTCCACAATCAGCATGTATGGGCATATGAAAACCCAAATGCAACTGTTGTATCTCATCACCAGGTGCGGTTCTCCCTCAACATGTGGGCCGGTATCATTGGTGATCGATTAGTTGGACCCCATGTACTTGTAAACAGACTTACGGGGCAGGCGTACACAAACTTCCTGGAAAACACCATACCTCATGTTTATGACGACACTCCACTGATCGATCGTCAGCACGCTCACTTCTTGCATGACGGCGCTCCTGCACACTTCAGTCGTACGGCTCGCCGGTACTTGGATCGAACGTTTCCTGATCGATGGATAGGTAGAGGTGGCCCAATTGCTTGGCCTCCACGCTCACCTGATCTGAACCCTCTCGATTTCTACTTGTGGGGCCATTTAAAATCATTGGTTTATTCGTCTCCGGTGCCTGATTTGGAATCCCTTCGGAATCGAATTGTGGCACGTTCTGAGGACATACGCAACATTCCTGGAGTGTGGGATCGTGTTCGCAGGTCATTGAGACATCGATGTGAGGTCTGTATTCAAGCAGGAGGTGGTCATTTTGAACATCTTCTGTAATGGCAACGACCGGCGGAACGAAAAACGTTCCGGTGATTTTCAATGTTGTGAAGGCCATAACTCGGAAATGAAGCATTTCCGGACATATGTTGTAATGAACTATTTTGATTGTCTACATGTGGGAAATACATACCTGAAATTATGCCGTGTATTTTTGAAACACCCTGTATTTCATTTCCGTTTAGTTAAGGTATCATAAGAAATAGATTTTACTTTTGAGGGTTGAATGAGTGTTACCCTTCGCGGTGATTTATTGTTTTATTACCCGTTATTATGCGGCTGCGCGGACGGTAGTCACATCCGGCTCTAGCTGACTAAAGGAAAGGAAACAGGATTGCTGTTGTATTGTAAGCCAAGAAATGAACAATTTTAGGTTAGTTCTAATTGTGGAAGTGTTGTGAGCGGTACTAGTCATTTTATAATAGTATAAAATGGATCGCAATCGTCGTTTATGTAAAACTTCTACAAATAGTTTTTGTTATGTTTGTGGTGAATTCACTTTGAAATCACAAAGTCCATCAATTACAGACAACGTGAAAAACTTGTATTTTGGCTGTAAAGTGACTGAACAAGACAAAAATTGGGCATCAGACGTGTGTTGTGTAACGTGTTACATGAAGTTAACAGAGTGGTTGCGGGGGAAAAATATTAGCATGTCTTTTGCTGTTCCAATGATTTGGCAGTAGCCTACCAGTCATCTGGAGGATTGTTACTTCTGCATTACCAAAACAGAGGATTTTCAAGAAAAAAGTAAAGGTTACATTGTGTAACCTAATCTCCCATCAGCCATAAGACCCGTGCCACATTCTCCTGAACTTCCTGTACCTATCCCTCCGCCCAGCGGGGAAGATTATGTCATTCCAGAGGAAGACGAGCTATCAGAATCCTCAAACTGTCCTTCAACCTCCGCTGATCTCGCCTACGTTCCCGGATATCATAAACAACACCATATGATACGACAGACAGAAGTTAATGATCTAGTTAGGGATTTAGGTCTTTCCAAGCAACACGCTGAGCTACTTGGTTCTAGATTACAAGAATGTAACTTATTAGCAGAAGATACTAAGATTTCAGTGTTCAGAAAAAGAAACCAAAAGCTGACCAGTTATTTTGCAATAGAAAATTCTGTTTGTGCCTGCAGAAAATGGATGAATTAGATATTGAATATAATCCGGAAGAATGGAGACTGTTCATCGATTCTTCAAAACTGAGTTTAAAAGCAGTTTTATTGCACCACGGTAATACGAAACCTTCCATTCCAGTGGCTCTTCAGTCGCAATGAAAGAAATTTATGAAAACATGTCCATAATATTGAATGCAGTAAATTATAATGAACATCGCTGGAAAATTTGTGGCGATTTGAAAGTAATAGCATTGTTGCTAGGATTACAAGGAGGGTTTACTAAGTTCTGCTGTTTTTTATGTTTGTGGGACAGTCCAGCAACAGCACAACATTATGGGGTAAAGAACTGGCCAATCAGACAAGTATATATTCCTGGTGAGCATAATATGAAATATCGTCCGCTAGTGCAACGTGAAAAAGTATTTCTTCCTCCACTGCATATTAAACTGGGGCTAATGAAAAATTTTGTGAAAGCTTTAGATAAAAGTGGAGAAGCCTTTCAATACTTAAAGACTCTGTTCCCTACAATCAGTGATGCTAAACTAAAAGAAAGCATATTTGTCGATCCACAGATTAGAAAACTTAAGGAATTCTCTCTCTCTCTCTCTCTCTCTCTCTCTCTGGTGTAACTGTGTTTACGACAGGTTTCAATTGGACGCTCTACATTTTCTTCTATCCTGTGCATCTTTCTTCAGTTGTTCAAATTTTCTTCTCCTTTTAACATCATCCAGTATTCCAATCCTTCTTCTTCCTCTTCCTCTCTTTCCTTCTACTTTTCCCTCTATTATTCTTTGTTGTAGACAATTTCTTCGTAGCACATGTCCTGAACAAGATGCATTTTTCTTGGGTGTGGTTTCTAACAATTTCCTTTTCTCACCTATTCTTCTTAAAACGTTCTTATTCTTTACTCTATCCGACCATTTCACTTTTAACATTCATCTCCTAAGTAATTACCAGCATTGATCCGTCGTCAAAGGGTTTTTAGGGAATCATAAGTCAGAAAATTATCGCCAGTAAGTAGAGGAGTTACGAAGAAACTACGAAACAATGGGCTGCCATACGTATATCACTCAAAATCCACTTTCTACATTCACATTTGGACTTCTTTCCTGAGAATTTGGAGGCTGTAAGTGATGAGCAGGGAGAGCGATTTCACCAAGATATTGCTACAATGGAGCAACGATATCAAGGAAGATAGGATCCAGCAATGATGGGCGATTATTGCTGGTTTTTAAAAAGGGATTATTCCAATTCTCATAAGAGAAAAAAATAAGGTATTTTTTTATATTTCTCTATTTTATCATGAAGAGTATTTTTTTTATATTCTTAACAGCTGGTAAGGTATGAAATTATTAGTTTAATCATAGCTAAGCTGCCCTTGAAAATTTCACACAGAAAATGAGAACAAAATAGTGCTTAATAGATCAAAATCCTGATTTTCAATGTATCAAGCAAATATCTACAAAACAAAAACGTTACGTATTACGAACTTTTCACTGGCATTTTCGTGTTCAGCTCATGCAAATTAGTTAAGATCAGTCTATTTCATTCATGTTATGAAACAAAAGTTCAAATTTGTTAAATAGTTTTCAAGAATTATCAAGAGTTGTGAGGCAGTGCCGTCGGATTTGTGAAATGACGCTTAAAGAGCAGCGAGTGAACATCAAATTAAGCGTTAAACTAGATGAGACAGTTTCTCTGTTACATCAAGCGTACGGACAGGAAGCAATGTCGTGAACCCATGTTCACGAATGGGACAAGCGATTCAGAGGTGATCGACTTACTAAGGAAGATGATCCACATCCAGGAAGACCAAGATCGGGAAGAAATGACGAAATGATTGCCTGAGTAGCTGCAGGGATCAGACGACACCACAAACAGTCGATAGATGACGTGGCAAACGAGTTTGGAATCTCCCATGGTTCTTTACACTCCTTAATGATTTGAAGATGCAACATGTGTGTGATTACATTGTTCCGAGGATGTTAATCGATGAGCAACGGAAGAGGTAGCACTAGTTAGTGGAGAACTGATTGACAAGATCCAAATCTTTTGAATAGGGTGATCACAGGTGACAATACATAGTGTTTCTCTACGATCCACAATCTAAACGGCAGTCATCCACCTGGAAATCACCCTCCTCACCTTGGCAAAAACGATTTTGTGCAGACAGATCAAACGGAAATGTTATGCTTCAAATGTTCTTCGATATCCATGGATTGGTACATTTCGAATTCATTCCCGAAGGTCGAATTGTCAATAAGGAGTCAATATGTTGCCATTCTTCATCGTCTTGTGATGCAGTGCGACGAAAGAGGCCTCATTTGTATTAAGGAAAGAATTGGATTCTGTATCACGACAACGCCCCAGCACACCGGTCGCTGAAGGTGAACGAATACCTCACAACGAACAACATACCTGTTCTTTCTCAGCCTCCGTATTCTCCGGATCTTGCTCCAAGTGATTACTATCTGTTTCCGAAGGTCAAACACTTCCTCAAAGGGCGCAGATTGGCTTCGGTCGAAGAGGTGCAGACTGAAGCGCGCTCCTGAAAGAAATGACCAAAAATGACCTGCAGGACAGTTTTGAAAAATGACACGGACGCTGGTAGAAAGCACTGCCCAAGATACTTATTGTATAAAAAAATTGACGTAATAAAGGATGATATTGTATAAAAAGTAGAAATTCCTCTGTAATAAAAGTTTCTACAAATGTGCAAAGAGAATGGAACGGAAAGACTCCAGAACAGTTTGAGACAATGCAGCTGTTTATTTCGGAACAACAGGCCCAGAATCGACATATTAATATGTTGTGGGGCAGCCTTTTGCGGCGATAGATGCAAATATACGGTGTGATATTGACGCATATTCGCCGTAAGCGATCGGACATCGGACATCATGCTGAAAAAAATGGCTCTTGGACGACCTCGCAGCATAGACAGAATGAAAGGTTGCAGGATGTCCTGGATGTAACAATGTGCTCTGAAAGTATTCTGAAGGACAATTAAGGATGACTGGGGTCATATGCAATGGCTTCTCATAAGAGAACGCTAAATATGACGGCCGTGTGATGCTCCAAAGTTAAATAAAGTGATTGCGCCTGGTTGTCTCCACACACGTATCCGGTTGTCAGCGGTTGCAAGTGACCACTGCATGCGGTGATGGCGATGCTGTGGGTCAATGGTAGTCTCCATAACGGATGCCGGCATCGCAATCTAGCCTCTTTCCATCTCGCGATTCTACAATCCTGCCTAGTAATGGTTATTCTCAGCCGCTCACTGTCCCCTTGACTGACATGTGTGGGTTGCCGTCCCATTGCTGTCAACAAAGTCTTTATTGTGGCTTTACAGCGACACAAATGTCAGGCGATATAACGATATTTTCATCGTGATTCTTTCAAACCGTCTCGTCAAATTCCCTCAGTTGCTGATACGATTATCGAGTGAGTGTGTCATGGCATCCAGAAATATTCGGAAGTGCCGAAACAAGCGAGAAACGCTACTTATAAACAATCCAGGATGTGCGGTTCAAATGCGCCGTGGCGCCGCCCTCTGCATTCATTGGCTTTTGATATTTTTTTACAATTTGCATGTCAACCAAAAGGATGTTTGTATATTACGTTTTACAGTTGTTTTACAATATTCTATAGTGCTTGTTTTTTTTTGTTTTTTTTCGCAGAGTGTTTTTTTCATAGAGTAATCTTGGATTACGTAACTTGTCAAATATTCTGTAGCTTCCATTGCACTTCCGTAGCTTCTATTGTAGATGATGGAATCTTCTGTTACTCAGTGTGAAATTTCATTCTTTGGCTGAATGAGATTTGATTAATGCAATGTTGTTTGAAGAATATAAAACTGCTCCTATTTACGATATGAGTAATTTTTGTAGATTGTGAAGATATGTTGTTGTTTGTATGATCTAAAGTGCGGAAATATTTAAAATTAAGGTAAAATTGAAATGTAGGCTACTCACGTTTTATACAGGAGTTGAGTTTCTGAGTATCGCCGCTTACATCAAAACTGAGAAAAACGATAACGAAAGCATATATACGAATGTTTCCATAGGAATTTGGAGGAACAATAACCAAACAAAAAGAAGCCTTTGATATTTTGATGATTTATATTTTAATCAATTTGAATTTAAATTCTGTCCCCAGTATTTTTTCCATTGAACTGACTTTATTTTATGACGGTACTCCTGTGCACCCCCTTCAACCGCCTCCTTGTCCTTTCCCCTTTTGTTGTATTATCTTTTTGTTAACCCGGAAATGGCAGGCCACTTCGTTGTCTCCATTTTTTTTATGGAAATCCGTTAATTTTTTAAATAAAGTAGAGACCGTTGGGGTTGGTTGTCTCCAACCCTTTACATAAAACAATTACAATTGGTGACCGAATAACCGATCGAAGCTGCCTCAACGTCATCCTATCCCGAACAAAGACTCTCCCACAACCGTCATCCGAAGAAGCTGCCGAATCCTGGGCCGCCCACCGGTCAACTTGACGAATCAGCAGAAGCAAATATATGCCTCCTTCGCCACCATACCCTTCAACCATCAGAGGTTCCGTGAACCGACGATATTTTATGCCAGAGTCAAGAAAGATACCATCAGGTGGCTACGAGACTTTAACCGCATCCCCAATACAATAGTGGGACCACTCAAGCCAGCTCTACCATGTTTATTTTTCCCTCGTCAGAACAGCGCCCCAATAGTATGAAAACAATGAAGGTCAGCTGACAACAAGGCCCACCTTTGAACGATTGTTCTCCGCAACTTTTATCCCCCCTGTGACAGGTCACAGCAAAGAAACCCTGGAACAGAGAGTCCAACTCCCGGACGAATCACGCGAGCAGTAAGCACAGGACGTGATCGATTTCTGCTACACCATAGCACAGTGGTTCAAATCACCGATTTAGCGGGACAAAAGTCATTTTTGTGACTTTCGAAGAAATGAAAGATATAATAATATAGTAAACTTATTGTTTAGTCCTGATTCAGACTTTAAATAAGTGAAAGTTAAGATATGACAAAGTTACAAACCTGTAAGTAGGATGTCGTCATCTCCCCCATTCCTTTTGGCACCAGACGGTTTATGACACTGCGAGGGGAAGAAGAACTTATGACTCAATGTAAGCAAAATGAAGCTTTGATCGAACGGTAATCTTTACTTGAAGGTATGTAGACCTTTTGACATAATATCTGTGTAATATTCAGAATTGTCTGTCATTGGTATAAAGTTGAACAATTTAATACAAAATTACTTAAATTTTAATATTTTCCAAATTGTCAATGTGACTAACAAATAAAAAATAAAATTGAATATAGATAGAGATATAAATAGAGATAAAACGCTAAAATCTTCTCTATAATGTATATAAATCCTTGACTTTATTGGGCTTAAAAGCAGATCTTGCGCCTACTTGCGTCTTTTTTTTATATCTGGCTCTCATTAGAAGATGGTTAAGCACGAACCAACCTTGTAGCGGACTCTTCCTAATCAGTTATAGGTGTTCAAATCGAACTTATATTTAATAAAATTGATACCAAATGGTTAAAGGAAGTTATAATAAATTACATAAGATGTTATTCTTAGTTTTCATCTGGAAAATAAATAACAGCTAAGGATGACTCAGATGTATTTGTTATTTCTTCATCCTATACAGTTACGTAATACTTCTGTAAACGACATCTTACGGCATACCCACAGACCAAACCTCTACCAGATATTGTAGGGCTATACAATTATTATTTGAAAAGGAGACAAAAGAAATGACTGTAAGAGAAGTGAAAAGTATAGAGAAACAGGTAAATGAACTCACTCCCATGGAAATCGAAGTTTGAGGGAAGAAACTGAACATGGAATCAGAATTTTTATGAGCAATGGTTGACAGCAAAGTCAGTAATTCTTTAACTGATACCTCTTCCCAAACAGGTTTTGTGGCGCAACTCCTAAACAGATGAATGTTGACAAGATATTTAGTGATGTACAGTAGAACCTCGATTACCCGAAACTCTTTTAACCGAAACCTCGTTTAACCGACGTCGGTTTCCTTAAGTTTTTTTTTTTTTTTTTTGGTAAATAAACAATTTCTCTCCCCCTTCCCCATTCCCCCTCTTGTCCCCCTTTGCCAATTCCAATCGTCTCCAAGACCATCTGCCTTCCGCCTTTCTATTGGCTACTTCCTGTCCGACTCAGAAGCGTTGAACATTAATTTATGCCATGGAGTTCACTAAACGGAAACACAAAATAACATTAAAATATTAATTACTTAATATCAGAAAGCAGCAAGTGTGTTTCCTTCGTCGTTTCCATCAGAATCTTCATGGAATCAATAATCTGTAAAGTAATATTAAAGGAGAAAAAAGAAAAATTTCGGCTAAAATTCTTTTAATTTTCAAACATTTCAACTGAATTTTAATTGATACGATATAGCGAAAGAAGTTCTTACTCTTTTTTATTTACAGTGGCACTCTGTATGGATCAAACCATCTTCCTATTTAATAGATCATTTTATTCTAGAATTAAGAGCGAATGGCAATGATCTCACCACTTTAAATAGTGGTAAAAACACAAATGACTTTCAGATTTATTATTAAAAGTATTAAAAATAAAAAGTAATAAATAAATAAATAAAAAGTAGTAAATAAGAGTGATAAAAAGTTCTTTTTTATTAATATCTACGTAAAAATTATTATTGTTGGTATTATTATTAGTAATAACTATATGCCTTAATATACTTTCTTTATTAGGTAGAGATTTAAATGCTGCTTGGAATTCAACCAAAAAAAAAACAGAATAAAATATTTAGATTTAGGAAAAAAGATTGTACCTTATTAAGAAAAGACATTGCAGGTCTCCAGCCAAGTACGAAATTTCATCACTTTGGACTCTTATCAAATAAGTAAACAGATGCACTCTCAGTACACTTTTAATTTTATTATTTAAATCTATTCTGAATAAATGCATTTATCTTCTGCATCGTTTCTGAATGTCTTTCGAAAACAGTAAAATATTTACGATTAGATGAAAAATTTATGCCATCAGTTAGATGGAGGAATGTCTTGATGTTGAATTCGTTATAAATGCCATCGACTTCCATTTCTTCCATTCACTGCAATCATTTGTTGCTGCTTCAAATACTTGCTTAAAGAAACAGTCATCGATAAACATTCCACTTGGAAGAGAACAAAAGGATATATGAATTATTGGCCAACATTTATTGATATCCTTTATTAACTCGTCTTGTCTTCGCTTCTAATAAACTAATTTTGTACTATTACCTTTTGAGGGTTTGTAATTTTAAAATTAAAAATTCACTTTTTATCAAACATGGAGAGTTTTATTTAACAAAAAATTAAATTTCTTAATTCTAATATCGTACTATACTGAATAATAGAGTTTGTAATGAAATACAACAGAACCTGTTTTCGTTGAGTGTTGCGACGACCATAGCCTGTAAATTTCTAGAGGAGTTGACAAAAGAGGCATTTGTCATTCAATTAAGTGATAAGTTGTTCTAAGGAAAGATATAAGGAAAGATAATTTATTCTAAGATATCACTTATTAACCAAACTTTTCACGCCAGTGTTGTATTTAAAAAAGGAACTTTTCTGAGTCTATCCCATTTAAATTCCTGTAATTCATTGCTTATCATTAAGCTAAATAAAGGAAATCTATTTTTAGTATTACAATTTTTAAGGAGTTAAAATTATACAGAAAATTATCAAACGAAAGGCAGATCTGAATAAACTTTGGTTCCTAACAGAATAAAATTTTTAAACTTTTATTGCAGCAATCAAGCAACAATCTTGTAATTATCTTCAGTAAAAATCTTCTATAATTATATTGCTCATAAAAAAAGTGACTTGGTATTTCGATTTACAATGGAACATTTTGTTGTGTTTTTTTTGGTTTTTTTTTTGTAATCCATTAGAAATAAAAATTTAGAACAAGCATTTTTATGATTTTTTTTTAAATCTGCAATTGAAGCAAGACAGATTGTATCGACATATAAATCGTTAAAAAAAATGGAAGATATCCAGAAGGTTTCGCAATAAAAGGACTATATGCCAGGCAACTCAGAACTCAGATATTCTTTATATCCTCGGTATTCTTTAAAAAATGGGTGTAGCAGATGGTGTACGTAGGACTACTGTTGACTACATCTATTTTTGGTTCATGCGTTGTTCACATTTGCTGTATTAAATTCACCAATATCAACCGTCGGGACAATTTGTAACTGAAGTGGTAATTATTTTGGCTGATTCCAAGATCATCGTATCTCATAGTCTGCCTTGATAAAGATACTTGGCTGGTCACTGGTATCAACCACAGATCACAAAACACCATTAGAACTGTTTCGAGATGATATTCCTCAAGAATTTGTTTTTAAGTACGACAGTGTTCGATCAAATAGAGCGTTGCTATGACTTTCAAAGATGGATTGGTTAGATCCCCAGATTTGAATACCCAGATCTGAACACGTACTTCTGGAATATTCTCGAATTGCTTTCAACTCCTCGAGAATAATGAGGCAAATGAAAAATTGTGAGAGGAATGGAAATATCTATATTCTGAACACAACTAGTTGGAAACACAAGGATTCGTTGAGAGGCCTGTGGTTACTAAATATCTTATTGATCCGAAGTAGATCTGAAGTGGATTATGTAAATTTCGGCACTGACATGTTGAATCATCGATACGTATCAACTTGCATAAGTTTTCTTATTTTTAAGAAATGAGAAATGTTGATGTTTTGAATATTATGCATTATTTTCTAATAGAATTTTATTAAATTCGATTTAAGTATTCAAAAATCTGCGTTATATCCCTTCCTTAATTTCTGAGCTTCCAAAATAGTTTGATGTTCGTTAACTAACTTCTTAATTAGTTGTAAGATTTTTTTTTCTGTTAATTGCTTGATTGCCTTTATATTTTGAATTTTAATTATGTATACAATTGATGTAAAGCGAGTTTCCTCTGTTGGTACATGTATTACAGATACATTTCTGAATTGTTTTTATTTATTTTTCTAGTTATCTTTTTTCTTAAAGAAGAAATATTGACAACATCTCTGTCTAAATTTGAGTTTTTCGATATGTACTGTATATAATAATAAGATGAAATAATTTTCTTTTTCGAATAAACTGAATGAAGGTATTTTGTTTTTATAGGTTAGTGGTAACATAACTAATACTGGTCATAGTGTCATCTTTCGTGTGGATCCTTATGCCCGTCATCAGGTCAACATCACTGGAGGTCCTTTATCTTATAAATATCAGTTCCAGGAACTTCATATTCACTATGGGACCAAAAATGAGGTCGGCTCCGAACACACACTAAATGGAAATTATTTCCCTGCAGAGGTAAATGCCACTTTACTTATAAATGAAATAGGTATTATTGTAAATTGAAATTCCCTATTATTAATTAACCATACAATAAAAAATTATTAATCTGTGTTTTGGAAGTACCAGCATGTTAATTTCTACTCACTGTTTTCTTTGTTTCTGATTTTTGATTTTGACTTTTTCTGTTTTTCATTGCAATTATGGAATTGATGAAATTGATGAAAAAATTGATGAAAAAATTGATGAAAAAATTGATGAAATTCGTCTCGATAATGAGCTTTCTTTGTTTTTATCCTCTTATTTAATTAATTATAAAATGAATTTGTAAAAGAAAGCCTTTTTAGTAATAGTTATGCTTTACAGTAAAACTGTTAATAATCGAAATAATAATAGAAGTTATCGAGGGTAACTCGCAGAAGAATACTGAAAAAAAACAAACAATCAACAAACAAAAACAAACACTATATCTACTTTTTAAATAATTCAGCGATAAAAAAATATTTTTCATCTTTTTATTTAGTAAAAAACAGTTTTTTAAAAGTTGAAAGATCGAGGTTTTGGACCAGGTTTTGGTTTTATCGTTGTCATTATTAGAATCTTCAGCTATACTCATATTAATGAAACGTTTAAAAATATGTTGGAAAGCAAATGATTCCTAAAAATATAGGAAAATTGTTTCCAATGTTGAAAATGAGTAATATAGGAACAAATCCGGCCATCCTTAGTAAACGAACTTTAATGTATTAACATGAAAATTGATCTTTTGTTCAAAAAGAAGTTGAACTTTAGAAAATTCATTATTGCTTTCCTTTACCTATTGTCGTTTCAAAAAATGCAAATGATCGAAGTAGGTCTTTATTTTCATCAATTCGTTACAGATATATACATAATCCTTCTCACGTTTTACCTAACCGAGCGTCATTGCTACGATGCTATGAAAGTGCAGTGCATTGGAAATTTTTTTTTTTTTTTTTCTAGAATTTCAGTTCAATGCGATTGCTTTAGATTTAGAATGATAATAAATTCCAAATTGCCTCTCCAAAAGATACCAGTCTAAAAATTTTGTTATCATACTATTAACATCACATAATGACCATCTCACCAGACTTTTACATTACATTTTATTATATACTGAAAATGGACATTACGGTCAAAATTTCGATCAGCTAAATAATTTAATTGATTTAGACATATATAATAGTTTAGTCAATGAGTTTTAAATAAAAATAAATGTTTGATAACTTTTTCATTGAATCTTTGTAAAATATACTAAAATATACTTTTAATAATTACGAATTAGATAATAACTTTTCTAATTGAAATTGAATACGTATTTTTTTTTGTAAATTTAATAAGTTTTTGTTTTGTAGGTGCAACTTTTCGGATTCAACTCGGACCTGTATAAAAACATATCAGAGGCACGTCGTAAAGTCCAAGGTCTCGTAGGCATCTCTCTTATGATCCAGGTAAGAGTTCCCGTAATATCAGGCATAAGATTGAACTAAAGCTCACTTTGAAAAGCTTACTGTACAGGTTATGAGCAAAATTGGAATAGTTTTAATTTCTAAATTAGAAGAAATTTTATCTGAAAATTGAGCAAAACGATTTTAATATAGTGTAATTTTATTTTAGATTAGTCTACAGTTTAATTTAAATAAGAAGCACATATCTTTCACACTGAGGTTCGTCATTCTTTAAAATGATAATTCACATTATTACTCAATAGCAAAATCTATCAATAAAGATAAAAAAAAAACATAACATTTAATTTAAATTAATAATATTTAATTTAAATGTTATAAGCATTTATTTTAAATAATTTTTAAGAAATGCAAGCAATGAAACAACGAAATACACTTGACAAAAAAATCGACGCATCCCGAAAAAACAATCCGATTGCATGTAATGAAACTTCACATGCAAAAACCTTTACCCCTAATATGTAAATTATCAAAAATTCGCACCAATTCATTGAAAGCAATTCAATGAATAAATAGCCGGAGCTACAGCGCATTCGAACTGAGGATGTTGTGTATAAAAAGCGAATCTCGCTTTCAGGAACAAAACTTCAAGTGGATTTTGATTGCTGTTTTCCTACCAAGACTTTAACAATCCTCGCCAGCGAATTCGCGGTCACTACGACCATATGACGGAGTTTGAAAGAGGACATGCCATTGGACGACATGAGGTTGGATGGACAAACCGACGAATCGATGGTCATTTGGGTCGGACCAATGCGACAATTAGACGATGCTGGCAGATTTCAGCGACAAGACGGCAGCGGATGGCCTAGGGCGACAACAGAATGTCTGGTGCTGTTACAGCACGATATCGCTATCAAACATCGAGCGTGTGACTAATACTGAAGTGACCACCCGCACCATTGGTACGAACAAGACTATTGGGAGCAGAATGTACGCTCACGGCGTCCATTACGCCGCCTACCACTGACCAGTATGCATCGTCAAGAGCGATTTCAATGGTGCCGGGCGTGGAATTGTGCTGTTTTGGGACAAATTGTCTTCAGTGATGAGTCCCGTTTTGAACTGTGCCCCGAGACCAGCACAGACGTGCCTGGAAACGGCCTGAACATCGTAAGGATCCCGCTCTTACTATCGCACGACACATTGTGTGCACGAACATTGTGTATAGGGTGCCATTTCATTTGATAGCCGGACCCTTTTGGTAGTGCTCTATGGCACCTCACAGCACAGGGGTAAGTTGACGAAATTCGCAAAAATTCACGACCCGTTGTGTTGCCGTTAATTTTGCTGCACCCTGGCTTACTTTTCAGCAAGATACCACCAGGCCACTCACGGCACGCCTCTCCATTTGATTGTCTTCGTGGTTACGACACACTTCCTTGGCCAGTCATATCGCCAGATCTCTCTCCCGTTGAGTACCTCGTACATTTGGATGTGATGGGGCATCGCCTGCGACCATCTCAGAACGTCGACGAATTAGCCCGCCAATTGGAATCCGCAGGGCAGGAAATCCCGCAGAGCAATATCTACCAACTGTATCACTTAATGCTACGTCGGGTAACCGATTCTACCCAGGTCAGAGGTGGACAAACGCCTTATTGATCTGCTCACTTTATGTAGTTTTTTTTCCAATTAATCATCCATATGTTCTGAAATTCTAATCATTTCGTTTTCTGTACATGTACATTAAACATACCAAATTTTGTCTTAATTGGATATTTCTTTCTTGGTGCGTCGATTTTTTTTTGTCAAAGTGTACCTGAGGTATACCTGACGTTTTTGTCAAAGTGTACCATGAATAACGAAAGTACAACGGAATTTATAAATATCGATAGTCATCAAAAGAATCAAAGAATTTTTATATTCACATGTACGTAGGTTTTAAACTGTACTATGTATTCTGAGATTCGAATTTTTTTCTCAAATAAACACAATACAGCACTTTATAATGCACTAGTTCTTCTTTTAACCATGTTCAAATGTTTTCAGAATATAGCGGAGTTGGCCCTACGAATAATGAACCAGTAAATAAGCATACGATGAAGATGTGAACACAACAGAATAGAACAAAAGATTAGAGAAAGCACTAAACAGAAACTTTAAAAACAAGAAAAGAAATTATATAGACTACAGCAATTACTCCTTTGACAACTATTTATTCATTAAATTCGTCAACTCTGAACGAGATGACTTCTTCAGATGAGAAAGACAGAGTGAATAAACAGTAAATTCATATGAAATATTTATAAAAAACATGGTTCATTTTTAATACATTTTTTTTGAATTTATTTAAAGTAAAACTACTAACTTCAAGAAATTTATCTTTATTGATACAAGGGAAGGAGTTTATAATGCAAGCTTCAAACATGAATCTTTCCCTTTCATCGATAATGTGATAATATTGTGACAATTGGGTCTGGATTATGTTTATAGCCTTGGCAGTTACCTACCCAGTCAGATATCTTTTCTTGTAAATAATATGTCTTGTAAATTATAATAATATAAATATTGTAAATAATATTCATATTAATATGAATTTATTGTTTATTCACGCAATTTTCAGTGATTCCACGATCTAATTGTTTCTTGTAAATTAAAACTAATCGTTATTCAAAATTATTCACTAATAGCTATTACATTTATTGTTAACGTCACAAAATTACGAAATCTGTAGTTAAAAAACTACAGATTGTTAATGTTTAATTAATTAATGAAATTCTTCTTATTTAAATGAATTTAAAGAAGAGAAATAAGTTATCCTTATCTTTCTCATCTGAAGAAGTCATCTCGCTTAGAGTTGACGAAATATAATGAATAAATAGTTGTCAAAGGAGTAATTTGCTGTAGTCTATATAATTTAAAATGAAGTTGTGAAAGTTTCTCTAAGAAAAGAAATTACTAAAAAACAAACCAATATATTAGTAAGGTCTATAAATGGTTGCCTGACGACCATACACTGTAATAAAATCTAGCCAAAACAAAAAGAAATAGAATTAGGAACAAGACTGCAGAGCGAAATTGAAAATTGAATATCAGCAACAGAAAATAGTTTGTTTGGTTTGAGCGAATAGAATATGAAAGATATCCCCAAAATATTTGACAAACCAAACCAACAGGACAGAGGTCCAAAGAAGATCGATATTGACTTCAGAAGACTCCACTAAAAGTATAAAACGTGGAAAGGAACAGATTGAAATATTGCTAATGTATTTAAAGAGGTGATTGCTTAAAGAAGCTCTTTGTAAAATCTTCACACTATGGTAAAAGAGGAAGGACGAAGTAAGTAACAACAGTTGACAAGTTTTACTGTTCCGAAGACAGTAAATATCTTCTAAATATTTAGTTTTAAAGAGATAACTCCAGTGCAGAGATTATAATCCGTTGGTTTTTATGGACAGGACTAATGAGACCTTTAAGATTAAATAACAACAACAATAAATGAACTCAGTGGTAAAATAAAAATTATATTTTTTTTTGAGGATTACATAATTGGAAAACCTTAAGAAATCCCAATGATATCCTCTTCAAGTTTAATCAGTACAATCTATAAAATCTCCGTCTGTGGGAAAGACCACAGGAAATTGATTGTTCTTTTAATTTGAAGAGCTTCTGCAATGCTCAAGATCACAGCTGCTGTCAAAGGTCAACACAAGAGTTCAATTGGGTTCCTTGATATGAGATCTATGTTTGGATGAAGTTGACCTTTGGAGTCGTTGGATATTCTTTAATTAAGTGATGTAATTAAAACAAGGTCTTCATTTCATTTAGTATTATTCACAGAATTTACCTTGTGACTTTAAGGGAAACTAAACATTCCAAATCTATTGTCATAATTATTAGAAGTTTCCGAAAGCCCCGGAAATAAATGTATTTTTTTTTAAAAGAATTCAAATATTCGAAATATTTATACCATGCATTAAATTCTTACACTAGGCCTAAACTTTTTTTTAGTTATAAATTATTATTTTTAATTCCATGTACTGGGTGATTATAATTAAATTTCCCCACTTCTGCGCGGTCTGGATACCGCATTATTGCACGGATAGTAATGCAACTTTGTGTATAAGCTATGTAGAGCTTGGGGAAGACAATACCAATGAAAAACTTCAAAAGTTGCCTCCAGGTGAAAACGTGGCGCTGCAAGATCATAAACAGACGGTGGGAATGCAATATTTTAATGCTTTTAGAGTGATTTTCAATATGCCCACAGTCTGCGTCGATGATATGCTGGAAGCGCAGGACAGCGTGCTCAATAGTATCCGAAGTATCTCTCGTAAAATGGATAATGATATTTGCTATCAGTTCAGGCAAGGTCCTTGCGCGTCCCTCATAAACACGATCTTTCAGGGTTACGCACAGCCAGAAGTCACATGGATTAAGGCAGGCCACGCCTCTGGAAAGTGTCTCGACAGAACACGATCATCGCCGAAGCGGGCACGAAGAAGTTCCTTTACTGGGCGACCAATTTGCGGTGCTGCACCATTTTGCACAGGTCTTGCAAGGCTGGAATCACATGGGAGAATCTTCCACAAAACCTTTCGCACCGTGGACCATGGAATTGTTAATTCACGTGCTACTACGCCGCACTGGTAGCTGAGTATTGGGCCGCTGACGCTCTATCAGCTTCTGCTACTACCACTTCGTGCACAAAGTCCTCCGGAATCCAGCGGCATCATCTTCCTGGCAGCACATCTAACTCTCCTGTCGAATTTCTGCATCATCTTTAGTAAGCCCCTTGCTGTCATGGGTGCTGTTCGCAATCCCTTCAAACGACGATATTCTCGCAGTGCTGATACACTATTGCTGCTGTTCTGGTAATAGAACTTCACCAGGAGCGCACTTTGTTTCTTTCCCAATGATAGGTAATTTCTGCAGATAGGTCGTTCACAGATGCATTGCGCGTTTCATACAGCGCCACTTTTTCACCTAGTGGCAACTGTTTGTAGTAATTTGTTTTTCATTGGAATTCTCTTCCCCATACACTCATACATAAAGTTGCATTACTATCCGTGCAATAATGTGGTCTCCAGGCCGCGCAGAAGTGGGGAACTTTAATTATAACCACCCGGTATAATAGAAATGAAAAATAAGAAAGCAATTTTAAAGAAAATAATTCTCAACGATTTGAAGATGGTGTTCTAATATTGTAAGATAATGAAGTCTCTTACTGAAGTGTTTCAAAGATCGCAAAGGAGACTTAAAGTTATTTCGTAAAAGATTTTATAACGAAAATTTTAAGAACAATTGAATGTAGTTATGAAATACATTATGTTAAAAAACAAGTCCACTGTACAACTTGTTTTTAATTTTAGTTTCTTAATTTCTTTCCGATCTATTCAAAAATTTACTAATCTAAGCAAATCATCTATCTGTGGATAGTTGAAAAGTTTTTTTTTTAACAATTCTTTTTAGTAATAGTTCAAGTAACCGTCTTTACGAATGAATAAGTGTAGATTATCCTAATGTGCGTTTGGGTTTTCTGAAAAAAATCTTCAGATAGTAGAGTGGTAAACACTTTGTTAACAAAATCTTGAAAACCTCTTTTAAAAAGTTCAATGTTTAAAGTGTAGAGAGGGTTTGAATCAGTAGCGAATATTCTGTTGGATTCCAAGATGCATTCAACAAATATGAGTTACTTTTTAGGAAAAATTGATATAAACCCCACGATTTCTCATAACTTATACGATGGAACTTCCTTCGTCTCTGATCTTACTAAAATAATTGCTTTTGATCAAGATTCATTCTAGTTTTTCTTTGTTTCTGCAGCAAAATTTTGGTTATTGAATTTTAGATATCTTTTATTTCCCATTAGATTGCGATTTAAGATTATAGTGTTTTTTGATATTTTCTGTTGCAGGGCGTTTGCTAGACGACAAACATTTGTAAACATAAGAAACATTTTTCTTAGAAAATGCAAACCTTGAATGAAGAGAAATTTAAGTAAAATACAATCAATAGCTGCATATTTTGATTACAATTTAATCAAATTTCTATTTTTAATCAGCAAATCGCAGGCAAGATCCATTCCTGTAACTTTGTTCATCTTAAAGCCTCTGAAAAAGAAGAAAAATAATTTTTGTCCAGTTCTTCTAATTAGTCAATTTCAGATTAAATTATGTGATCGACCAAAAAATAAAAATTAATTAATAAATTAAAATTTAAACTTAGGATTGTTATTTAAGGAAAGATTTTATATAGGGTTGCTTTTATTGAATTAAAACTTCAATCATTACTTAACGTTACTAATCAAACCAGAGTTGTATATTATTTGTATATTGCTTTTAAGATTAAGTGCTATTAAGACCGATATGAATTTAGATTTGTTTATAAAGGGAAAATAAAAATGAAGAACCATTCCTAACTGTCAGAATCTGATTAATCATTGTGTAATTGTGGTACATGACTGGAATTGTAGTTGTGCTAATAAGAAAAGCACAACTTATAAGAGAAGGCAAAAAGATTTAATCGTATTGAAAGCAGTTACCAGGAATTAGACCATTTGAGCAACAATATTGTCGTAATGCTCATTAATGGGATCTTTTGAATTTTGTCAATGTGGACAGATGGTTCTGTTCATGGAATCTCCACTAAGAGATTTAACATTCAGGCATAAATTGTGCACCATAATCATTAACTAAACATTTACAAATGAGCAACACGTATCCTGATGACCGATTTAGTCCACTCTCTAACAAGCAAGCTCAAGTAGGAAATGTTCGAGCATGACTTGAACGAATTCATCAAACTTAATAACTTCCATTATCATCTTTCATTTTTAAAACATGATTGATGAATAAATACTAATGTCCCTTAATATTTGTTGCATTAAATCATGCTTAGTTATTTAAATAGCGCCAAGAAAGTATTTAGATATTGAAATTAGTATAGCTTTTGCTGAAAAAATAATAATATTAATAGATAATAATAATAATAGTAATAATAATAATAATAACAATAATAATAAAAATAATATTTTTTTAACTACTGTTCGTTTTCGTTTACGAGAGCCTTCAACGCTTTTGCGCATGCGTCAGCTCTCCTTGGATTTCATGAAAATAGGGTTGAGGAAAAATAAAGAGAGGATATTTACTTTTTATCAGTGTTAGTTTACTAGTAGCTGCTTTCTATTTGCGCTTTTCGGGAAAGAATTATGGAAAGAATAAATACTATTGCAAAAATAACAGGTACTAAAAGAAAAATAGGTGTTATGAAAGTGCGCATCTCACGTATCACCCCTTTGGGGAGTAGAATCGTCTGTGTTGTGTATCTCTCCCTTTTCAAAACGAACACTAAACGTATTGTTCAAGTATAGTAAGAGTAAGTAAATATCTCTATCAGCGGGTTCTGAAATTACATATGGTACATAACAAGTGACATAAAAAATATACAAAATATACCAAATTATAATTATCAGTCATTCATTCATTTTATTTCAGTTAGATTCTAACATAGTCCAGTTAGGAAGCATTTGTGTAGCTTTCTATCAACAGGTGCTACAGTTGAGTAAATGCGTATTGATATAATTCAGTTATTAGTTACATTCGATACAATTATTTTGATTAAGAGATATGTTACGAAGACTAAAATTGCCTATTATATATTAATTAATAATTATAGGATTAAAAGTTTCTGATAATGATAAGTTGACAT